>CM028687.1:1715015-2315015 GCA_016771965.1 Brassica carinata | reverse complement strand
CATCTTTTTTTTGTAAACTTTTTATAGACATCTTTTACTAAATGTTTTGAAAAAAATTTAAATGGGGAGATGTACTTGACAAAAAGAGTAAAACAAAGTATGGATTTGAAAACGGATATGCATTAACTAATTAGATGCCCCAATTCATTTACCATTTAAAGACATTTTAAATAAGATGATTAGAATTCGGGAATCTTATTCATGCATGTTTTAAAAAAGTTTCATAGTGTAGTTTATCTGACAACAGGTACAATTTTAACTAAAAATTTGGCTATCTTCATGCAAAATATATGCATATCTATTACCAATTTATCTACATTAAAAATTGATTGTTTAAATATCTTAGTAGCACCAATTATATAAGTCATATAATCTATAATTATGTATTTGGAAACAACATCTTGGGGAGATAAGAATGTTAATTTCTGAATCAACATGTTGCTGAATATTACTATAAGTGGATCAAAAAAATCTCTTGACAGTCAAGGTTTCCTTTAAACAATCCATCACAACTATGTGTAATTGAAATTTATATATATATGTGTGTGTATATATATATATATATATATATAATCCATCACACTTCAAATCAGGGAAAATTGTAAAATGTCAGTTTAATCTATTCTATGACTAGAATAGTGCCACACAAAGATTTTATAAATCTTTAAGTTTGAATAATAAAATATTGAAATTCTTACTTGAAATGATTAACATTAAACTTTGAAAAACACTAGATTTTATGTTACTAATTATCTATTATAGTTAGTTTTATTTTTATTACTGCAAGAAAATAATTGTTCATTCAAGTTATAGTTGTTGTTTTTCAAAAGCAAATACACTTTTCAATCTGGGATTTTTGGATTTCACCAGTAAAAGTTGATGTTATCCAATTCTTCCATCCCCTCCCCCGAAGACTTTCTATTTCACAATACCAACCACATATTATTAGTTAACTAGGGTCGGAACCGCCCGTGTTTCAAAAGCAAATACACTTTTCAATCTAAAATTTTTGGATTTCACTAGTAAAAGCTGATGTAATCCAATTCTTCCATCCCCTCCCCCGAAGAATTTCTATTTCACAATACCAATCACATATTATTAGTTAACTACGGTCGGACCCTCCCTACGGGCGGGTAAGCAGATGAAAAAAAATATTTTAATTTTTAGTGAAATTTTTAGTTTATTTTTAATTATAGTTTTTACTATGTTTACCACATATATTACTGTTTCTTTTTATTTTAGAAATTATATATTTGTTACTATATTAAAACAAATATATCTATTCACTGTGTTCAAAATATTTAATTTTCCTGAATTTAATAGATTTTTAATATATTTCTTCTTAAATTTTATAATTTAAAAAATTAGAAAAAGAAAAGCCAATTTGTTATCTTTTCTTTAAAAAAATAAGCAAGTAACATAGAATATGATATTAATTGTTGCTGTTTAATATTTACAAAAACATGTTAGGTTATATATTTATGAATTATTATATTTGAGTAAAAAAAATTTTATGTTGTTTTTATGTTTCTTCAAACTCACATCAACAAAAATTTAAAAAATAAATCCGCAATTTTTTTCTTTTTTTACCACCAAAATCTAGGCTAAACTAATAAAAATAGAAAACCATAACTATTTATATATTGTTAGTTGCGAAGATTATTTATGGAGTATTGATGTACTGTTAATATATATATAGTTCAATTTTTTATTTACTATTTAGTATATTAAAAATATCAATTATTACTATTTAGAGATGTGTGTGACAAAAAAAACTATTTAGAGATGTTAAAAATATCAATCATTATTTACATTAAAAATAATGATTGTTACTATTTAGAAATATAGACATTTATTTGAATTTTGTGTATTTTATTATATTTGGACACCAAGTAAACTATGTTATCTTGATAATTAATTATAATTTTAGTGTAAGTGTTATTGATTAATTTCGGAATATGAATTTTACTGTAAATTTATTGTATTCTTACAGTAAGAACTGACTTTATTTTATTATTAATTTTGAAAAAAGTATTTTAAAATTTGTTATTATTTTGTTTTGATTATTTAATAGTTACTTTTTGTATATTTTAAAATTTTATATGGTTCCTGCTACTCCACTTTCTTAAGTATGTTGTATGAGATGAATCATGAGCCCTGACTCTTAAGACAATAATATGGAGTGAGTACTTGGTGTAAAATAAGGCTTTGACTTTCTATGTATAACGTTATGGTGTAATTAGCAGAAAATCGCAGTTCTACTTCTGCAATAAAAAGTTTATATATGTATATATAAAGTTCATTCATGGACATTAAAAGAGAAATCATGAAAAATATAGGGAGGTATAAAATTCAGGTATTTTAATTTGTAGCTAGAGCTTCAAGTTAAGTTGCAGTTATATAAACATGCTTGAATAATGGAATGTCTACAACACAAAGATCTCAAATGAAAATTTGTTGAATCTCAATCTTTCACAAAGTTTTTGGCAAAGATCCATATATTAATACAGTCAAAGTAACTGGTTTCTTTAAAGCTAAATGAATTCTGCATTGGAGTCAATCTATTTGCATTTCATGATCCCAGCTAGACCATCCTTAAATCCGTAAAATGTACTTATTTTAGCTGCAAGTGATCTGAAGCCGAAAAGAAAATTACAAATCAATAGTATACCTCCAAGATACAACAATGCATAAATCATCACTTTGAAACACACAAAGATGTCTTTTAAATACTTTTCGAATGGTCTATATATGACAATGTGCCAACCAGGTGCTTGATCTCCGGAGAGAAAAACACCGATCTTCAGTTTCTGTGGCGATGAAGCTGCCAAAGTAGCTCGTTCCCATACCCTGTTGAATTGTAAGATTTATGAGCTTCCAGTACACTGTAAGAGTCTCTTTAAGTCTCTGAAAAATTGAACAGGTGCTTTGCATATTTTAGAAACGTGGCTGAATAAGGATCACTATCCTTGAACACCAAATATTACGAAGCCATGGATGCATCAGTCTCCGCACAACCTCAGACCCTGGAGTGTCTGCACAAATTTAAATGGTCTCTTCTCTCATGGTCTCTGGTCTCTCCCACCACGGATGATGTGATTTGGATCTCCAGGGTGAGTGCACTTTCCTAACTAAGAATCATGCATCTATCTGTCGATAAGGAAAGAGGTGCAACGTTTGTAAATATCAACTTCTTTTCTAAAAGGTATTGTCATGGTAAGAATGTGGAAGTAAACTAAAAACACGTCTAGGGAGGCAAAAACGACCAAATCTCACCAAATTACACGACAATACGTACAACACTTATATGAATGCCATCAGCTGGTGCATTATGGTTTATACTTTCTGTTTCAAATGTTTATGGATGTAAATTCATAGTCCAACATAAATCAAAACACATAACAAATGAAAAAGTCAGCTTCTTATAAAAAGAGTAGACCAAATGTCTGACCAGAGTGATAGGATAATGTTGAACATGTCAAAGAAAACAGTGTAACAACATAGAATATTGTCAAAATAAGAGTTAACTTTAATCTGTGGCAACTATAGGGATTCCATGACTGCCACCAAAGATGCTGTTCTGAACAAAATATAATGTTGATTTCACATCTTAACTCAACTAAGTACTTAAATACTAGGCTAAAAATATTTTACAAACAGAGTGAGAAAGATGAAAGATTCGATACTCAAACTTCAGAGTTATATATTAAGGAAAATGGAGTTGAAAATCATGTCAACATGATCATGCTAATAATAGGATCTTAACGCAGAATGAGTTACACTACCTCCAGAACGCTAGCTCCTGCAGTAGGTTCATCACCACCACAAATATGCCGTCCCTCAAACACTCTTGTCCAATACCACCCTTCCCTAGATTTCTCTTAACTTAATACAACGGTGATCCTCCAATTTGTACCTGATAAGAGACAATCATTATTCATCACCTTAATAAGCATAAACCAAAAATATTAAAACAAAACTATGCATACATGATCATATTTAACAGCATAACCGTAGAGAAAGTTTTATCCTTTCAGGGAAATGAGCAGTATCTCCATGTTTTTCCTGTGCAGCTGCCTTGTTAAAGCCTCCTGAAGGTTTACTTTTTCATCTTTTTCAACTTACTCGCCGCAATTCTCGCTCTTGGCCTCCGCCTCTCCACGGCTGCTTCTGTTACTCTGCTGGATTCCATGCTGCCATTACTCTTCCTCTGTTTCTTGTTGTAGGCTGATTCTGAGCTTCAACTTCAGTAACGCGGCAACGACAGACTCCACGGCGAAGCTCTGACATATCTCAAAATCTATGCAATCAAGACATAACAGAAAGAGACCGATCATTATAGTCCTCCTCCGTATACGATGGTCTGGCTCAAGTCGGATTTGGACAGCGATGGGTGATAGAACCAGAGATTGATTGCCTGATGAGAGTTTCGATTTGGGAGGTTAGGTTCGCATGTTTGGTTGCGGTGATGATGAGGTTTAAGAGATGAAGCTTACCTTTTTATAGATAGAGTTCCACCGCCTAGAAAAGAGGTAAGATTGAGATAGGAAGTCTGGATAGGTAAATCCCAGACTAGGAATTTTACTGTAGATTCGAAGAACGGGTAAACAAAGGTGTAGGAGGTGACCACGAATTAAGAAGGGTCAACTCGAAAATCAGAGTTCGTATGCGAAGCTTTTTCGTATGAACTTAGCAAATAACTTGAGAGATAAGTAATAGGTTAAGAAAGCTTTTATTGATTGTATGAATAAAACATTGCCCTAAGGCTACATATATATAGCAAACCAAGAGGAGGTTTAGCTATTAGGAAAAGGAAAATAGAAGATAAAACCAAGTATAAAAGAAAAATTAGAAATAAGTAAAACACTAGAAATAAGTAAAGCTAGTAATGGAGAACCGTCATTGTGAGTTTCCTGTCACAATACTCCCTCCTTCAGAACATTCTTGGCCTCAAGGATGGAAGTCAGGATACTTGGCAATGAAATCTTGATAGAACTCCCAAGTAGCTTGTTGTGGTGTATATCCTTTCCATTGAACCAAAACTTTCGTAACTGCTTTGTTATGACGATTGACCATTTTCTTTTCCAGTATGAGCTCTGGTTCTTTCCGTGATCCGACGTCATTAAGATACTGAGGGAGTGTAGGTGTAGAAGATGGCGGATTAGGACAAAGTTTAAGTTGGCTTACGTGAAAGACATTATGGATTGCAGCAGTAGGAGGTAATTCCAACTTGTAAGCACGAGAGCCCACACGATCGATGACAGGGAATGGACCGTAAAACCTTGGGGAAAGCTTGTGGGGAATGTTGCGGCCTTTGAGAGAATGTTGCCGATATGGTTGAAGTTTGAGGTAGACATAATCACCAATTTTGAATTCTCGATCAGAACGGCGAGCATCGGCATACTGTTTCATTCTATTCTGAGCACGTAGAAGATGGAACTTCATGAGGTCAATTACTGCTTCGCATTTTTGTAAGGTTCGATCAATGTTAGGAGAAGAGCTTTCTCCGGGTAAATAAGGCATATGCACTGGTGGGGGCTGGCCATAAATGATCTCATAAGGAGTGTTGTGGATCGCGGAATGGTATGTTGTATTATACCACCATTCGGCCAAAGGAAGCCATGAACTCCAAGAGTGTGGCGAGTCAGAAGTCATGCACCGAAGATATGTTTCCAATGTTTTGTTTGTGACTTCTGTCTGACCGTCAGTTTGAGGGTGATAGGCAGTCGAGAAGTTGAGGTCGACTCCATGAACACGAAAAAACTCACGCCAAACATCACTTAAAAATGTTGGATCTCTGTTGCTCGTGATGTCTTTGGGCATACCGTGTAGACGGAAAACCTGATCCAAGTAGAGTTTTGCGATGTCCATTGCCGTATAAGGATGTGACAAAGCTAAGAAGTGAGCGTTCTTGCTAAGTCTATCAACGACCACCAAGATGCAATGTTTACCAGAAGATAGTGGTAAGCCTTCAATGAAGTCGAGACTTACTGATTCCCATACACCTGCAGGTACCGGAAGAGGTTGTAACAGACCTGGTTTCGCCGCCAAATCATACTTATTTTGCTGACATGTTGAACAATTCCGAACATAATTCTGAGTTTCCAAGCTCATTTTTGGCCAGAAGAACAACGTCTTGATACGTTGTAATGTTGAGTCTCTGCCTGAATGTCCACCTATGGCGGAATCGTAGCCATTTAAAGATGTGGAGCTTGACGTCTGGATCATCACCAACCACTAGCTTTCCCTTCCTTCGCAATTCTCCGTTAGTAAAGGAGTAATCCGAGTGTTTAGAAGGTCGACTGTGGAGATCGATGATTATTTTGTGAAGGTTCTGATCGGTGTCCCAGAGTTGCTTTAGTTTGTCGTAGAAACCATGGTGAATTTGTGATAAAGTGAGTTGAAGGAGCTGAGATCCAGAGACACGTGAAAGAGCATCGGCTGCAACGTTCTCCTTGCCCTGTTTGTAATGAATCTCGAAGGTGTAGCCCATTAGTTTTGATAACCACATATGCTGAAAAGGTGTGGTTATCTTTTGTTCCAATAAGAATTTCAAGCTCTTTTGGTCTGTCCGGATTATGAATTTACGGTGAGCAAGATAGGGGTTCCATGTTTGCACCGCGTGGACAACGGCGAGAAGTTCTTTCTCGTACACTGATAGATTCTGATGTCGAGGACCAAGAGCTCTGCTGATGAAGCATATGGGGTGGTTTTCTTGCATAAGTACTGCGCCGATGCCAGTTTTAGAAGCGTCTGTCTCAATAATGAATTGCTTAGAGAAATCAGGTAAGGCGAGGACCGGAGCAGAGATGAGAGCGTCTTTCAATGTTTGGAAAGCGGAAGAAGCCTCAGATGTCCATAGAAAAGCATCTTTGCGTAGCAGCAATGTTAAAGGGCGTGCAATGATACTATGACCTTGAATAAAGCGACGGTAGTAGTTGGCGAGGCCAAGGAAGCTACGTAGTTGTTTCTGATTGACGGGAGTAGGCCATTGCTGGATGGCTTTGATCTTTGAGGATCATGGCCGACGTTGCAGGAGATGAAGTGGCGAGGTACTCTATCTTTGTTGCTCAAAAGTGCATTTGGATTTCTTGAGGTAGAGTTGCTGGTGACGAGAATCGCAAAAGCCATATCCAAGTGAACCAAGTGATCTTCCCAAGTATTGCTGTATATTAAGATGTCGTCGAAAAATACTAGTAGGAATTTCCGAAGGACAGGTTCAAAAACGTGATTCATGAGTCCTTGGAATGTACATGGAGCGTTTGTGAGGCCAAAAGGCATCACAAGATACTCGTAGTGTCCCGAGTGAGTGCGGAACGCTGTCTTTTGTATGTCTTCAGGTGCCATTCTTAGCTGATGAAATCCAGCTCGTAGGTCTAATTTTGAAAAGAATTTGGCATTACCGAAGTTAGTCGGAAGATCTTCCAATAACGGATTGGATATTTGTCTTTGATAGTCTGTTTGTTAAGGCCTCTGTAATCAACACATAAGCCATGATCCATCTTTTTCTTTACGAGAACCACCGGAGAAGCATATGGACTTGAGCTGTATTGTATTATACCTTGTGTCAACATCTCTTGGACCATTTTATCGATAGCATCTTTTTGGATTGATGAGTAGCGGTATGGTCGTAGGTTTACTAGATTGGCACCAGATTCCAGGGGTATCTTATGGTTGAATCCCTCTCGGAAAGGTGGCAGGTCGGTTGGTTCGTCAAAGACGTCCGAGTAAGAGTCGAGGAGGAGTTGTAACGAGCCCGAAGTGTCTTGCGTTGTATCACTGGCTTCGATGTGGTAGAAAATTGTTTCAGGGTTGAGTCCTTGCGCTGCATTGGTTTTGTTAACTTCTTGAAGGTGAAGAAGTGCTAGTTGCGGTTCCTGCAACATTAACTTATTCAAGCTGCTGCTGGAGATGATTTTTGAATCGTTTGGTGTGATTCCCCGGAGAACATGTTTGAGCCCGTTGAACTTGAATTCCATACGGAGGTTGAGGAAGTCCCATAATATTGGTCCTAAGGTGGAGAGCCATTGAACTCCAAGGACGAGATCACTGAATCGAGAGGTAAGGTTCTTATACGTGTTGAATTCGTACCCTTGTGTCTTCCATATGAAATCGCTGCATTTGTAGTTGGTTATTAAATCTCCACTTGCTGCGCTACAGACATTGGTGTGATAGATGTGAGGTTGCAACCCAAGATTTTAGCGATTTGTAGATCAAGGAAGTTGTGAGTGCTTCTGGATCAATGAGTATATGGAGCTTTCTTTTTCCATATTGGCCCATGATTCTCATGCAGTTATAAGTCGGTGATCCATTTAAAGCATGAACGGAGATCGTAGGGACTCTGTTATCATGATCTTCTTGAATGTTATCAGGTGGGATTTCGACGTCTTCTTCTTCTCCAGAGGTATCGTCATGTTCAGCTTCTAAATATAGGATTTGAGTTCGTTTGTGCTTCAACTGATGGCCGGAGTGAACGGTTCTTCGCGAACATACATAAACCTTTTCTTTTACGCTCTTGCATCTCTTGAAGGTAAGACGTTTTGATTCGTATTTTGGAGCAGAGGTTTTGTATTAGGTGTTGCTGCTGTAACTTGTTGCTTCGGTATGGGGTAAAAGAAGAACGAGATGGCTTGACTGGAGTATGTTGAAGAAAGCTCATGGAGTTTGGCAATTCTTGCTGCCGGGAGCGGTAGTTACGTTGAACTGTCGAACATGGAGAGCGAGATGCTGATTCATGTTGGTCAAGAAGATGCTCAAGGCATGTTCTGGTAGAAGTTGGAGCGAGTCATTGCTAATCGAACTTTTCCAGGTATACATTGATAGGATCACCGCCTTGTTTCAAGCTGACTAGTTCGGAGAGGATCATAGAATAATTCTCCAAATCGTGAGGATATCGCTGGCGTAATCTGGCCAGAGAGGATATATATTGTAGCGATTTGAAATATATCCATGATGCCATTGGAGAGCTTTTCCTGTTAGGTGAAGAAAGCTAGTCGGACTTTTAGCTCAGGTGAGGTGTTGTCGATGGAAAAAACTTGTTCGCATCGATAAATCCACTCTTTGATCTCTGTTCCGTCGAAGATTGGGAAACCGACTTTTGTTAAACGGGATGAGAGCGCATTAGGTAGAGGAGGATGATGTTCTGCATCAGGTGGCGTGGTCTTGAAGTTACTTTGGTCGGAAGAAGAAGCATCCGTCGGGTTGGGTTTTGCAGCCGATTGAGTTTGTTCAAGCGGAGAAGCTTTTAAGATCTGTGAGATCATTGCTTTGATTTCTGCTATTTCTCCACCCAAATCTTTTCTTATATCTTCTGATTGTTGAGATTGTGAAGAACGGAGTTCTTCAAGTTGTTTGTTCATCTCAGACATAGCAGCTCTTGCTCGGGTGTCCATGGTTAGGTCTTGAGGAAGTTGTCACTGTTCTGATACCACTGAGATAGGAAACCTGGATAGGTAAATCCCAGACTAGGAATCTTACTGTAGATTCGAAGAACGGGTAAAAAAAGGTGTAGGAGGTGACCACGAATTAAGAAGGGTCAACTCGAAAACCAGAGTTCGTATGCGAAGCTCTTTCGTATGAACTTAGCAAATAACTTGAGGGATAAGTAATAGGTTAAGAAAGCTTTTATTGATTGTATGAATAAAACATTGCCCTAAGGCTACATATATATAGCAAACCAAGAGGAGGTTTAGCTATTAGGAAAAGGAAAATAGAAGATAAAACCAAGTATAAAAGGAAGTATAAAAGGAAAATAGAAGAGGCGTCCGGACAAACAATTAATACTAACAAATCGTCCATCACCTTCTCTGCAAAAACAACCCAGGAGACTCGATCTAGAGTCAAATTTCGCCTTGGTATAACAAGAGAGGGTGGGGTGGGAAAGTACCTTGGTCTCCCGGAACACTTCGGTCGCCGAAAGAAGGACCTTTTCACCTCTTTGGTGGATAGGATCAGACAGCAGGCTAATAGCTGGTCTAACCGCTACTTGTCGAGCGCGGGCAAAATGACCATGCTGAAAGCCGTGTTATCAGCCTCCCCAACACATGCTATGTCTTGCTTCCAACTTCCTGTGAGCCTCCGTAAGAGGATTCAATCAGCACTGACTCGCTTTTGGAGGGATGGGAATGATAATAAGAAAAAGATGTGTTGGACATCCTGGTCAAAACTCTCAAAACCGAAGAAAATTGGAGGTTTGGGTTTCCGAGACATTCAACTCTTCAACAAAGCGCTCCTTGCTAAACAATCTTGGCGAATTCTTACCAAACCGGACTGTCTTGAGTGTCTTCTTTCCCGGGTATTAAGAGGCAAATATTGTCACAAGGCTTCCCTCCTTACGGTTAAGCCGACAACTTCATGCTCCCATGGATGGCGAGGACTGCTTCTGGGAAGAGATCTTATAGCGCCGACTCTAGGAAAGGCTATAGGTGACGGAAACGCCACCAGAGTATGGCAGGATGCGTGGATCAGGACGGATAAGCTAGAACGCCCAATTGGCCCGGCGAGGGAAGACGATCTAGACATCTATGTCTCCGATCTTTTGCTGAGAGGATCAGGGGAGTGGGACAAACAGAAGATCTCTCGGTTACTACCCTCGTATGCAGAGCATATTTTCTGTATGAGACCAAGCCAGCTTGGAGCTGCGGACAAGTATATATGGCCTCTGAACATCTCAGGATCATACTCAACCAAATCTGGATATTTCGAAGCAGTCAAGCAACAAGAGCAGGAGGGAGCTAGACTACAACAATACCCAAGTAACCCACAGGACAGGCTCCAAAGTTTCAACTGGAACAAAAATATCTGGTCTGTCAAGACAGCTCCAAAAATTCAAGTCTTCCTCTGGAAAATTGTGCAAGATGCCCTACCAGTAGGAGAAGCTTTTCAAAGGAGAGGGATTTTAGCACACCCCGATACGTGCAAGCGATGTGGAGCACCGGAATCGAGTGAACATCTCTTCCTGCAATGCAACTTCTCAAAACAAATCTGGAACAGCCTTCCTACTACGAGACCGATCATCCTTCAGGCGGCTACAACGTTCGATCAGATGCTGGAGTTTTCGCTGTCGTAGACTTGTCTCCCTCCCACAGGCATCTCGGGTAATATTTTCTCTTGGGTTTGTTGGTGTATTTGGACAGCAAGAAACCTACTGCTCTTTGAGAATAGAACACTCAATCCATCTGAGGTTCTCTGTAACGCCTTGCGACTCGCACGGGAATAGCAAGAGGCGCAACCGCAGAGTCAGAAGCCACCTCAAGCGTTGGACATCAATGGCATCCGGACCCAGGTTCATACATCGACTGATCACACTACTCTGTATACGGATGCGGCGTGGAGAAGCCAAGACAAAACTGCAGGGTGTAGTTGGATTCTACATAACCCACGGTTTGAAGAGACAATACAAGGTACTTCAACGGAGCGTTTTGTTGCGTCTCCTCTGATGGCTGAGGCATTAGCTGTGCGGGAAGCCCTGCGGCAGGCCAAGGCTCTTCAACTCGCCAATATCTGCCTCTTGTCAGATAACCAGGTGCTTATCAAAGCACTATCCTCGAAACAACATCCGGTGGAGCTCTACGGAATCAACTTGGATATCGAGAACCTATCTCTTTCTTTTTCTTCTGTTTCCTTTGCGCATGTTCCTTGGAGCTTGAACTCCACTGCAGATTCCTTGGCAAAATCTGCTTTGTACTCTTGGATCCGTTAAACTCTATCCTTAATGAAATATTTGGTTGTTCAAAAAAAAAGAAAAATTAGAAATAAGTAAAACATTAGAAATAAGTAAAGCTAGTAATGGAGAACCGTCATTGTGAGTTTCCTGTCACAAAGATACATTGAATGAGTAATCGTGGTTGAATTGGGTCTAAGGAGTTAAGAAGGTCGTAAATGGCGTTGAATTAATGCATCTTGTAACCATTCAGAGGATAATAACGAAAGATGAAACAACGCACTCAAATCTTGCCACAGAATCTTCATGATGATTCGTCTCATTCAACCTTCAAAAACTCCGTTGGTTTAGATCGTCAGATATCGAAGAAGGTGAACCCTAATTTTTGATATGTTTACAAAAAAGGACATTGGTCTCTCTCATCGGACTATAACTATGATGGTCAAAAATAATAATATAATAAAAGTTTAAGTATACAACAAATTCCATTCAGATTGTAAACTAAACAAAACTCTGTAAAGAAAGGACATGTGTCACTCTCTCCTTATTTTATTTAATGGCGTGTCTAACCAGGAGAGATATGTATCACTCTCTTCTTATTTTACTTAATGACGTGTCTAACTAGGAGGGAGAGAACACAAATTTATATATATAGATAGATATATATAGATAGATAGATATTAACAAATTTAATAATGTCGAAAATTCAAAAAATTTAATTAAAATGTGTGAGAAAGAAAACTGCCTATGCTTATTTTTCGAAGGCCAGCCCAACAGATATTTGAATATAGAAGAATCATAGCTGAACTAGGCCCAAAAATATATGTCCAATAATTCACAAGGTAGAGATAATCGTATAGTGACTACTCTACAGTCGAGGGATCAGGAACCTCATCCAATCGGTTAAATACTTTTTGGTGATAGACTCCCCATTTCCAATACAGTGGTCACTTTACGTATTGCATGAGGTCTATGGAAGCTACAAGCTCGATTCCAAATTGTTACGAATTTAACAAGCTACTGCAAAAAGAAAAACATCAAATGATGAAATGACGAATTTGTATTTAGGTGTTCTTTACGAGAACCAAACTAGTAATATTCAGATCGGGAATGATAATTCACACTTCACAATCACAAGTACATCACAAAGGAATGAAAAACGATTCATTTTTTTTTTTGGTGTAAATGTTAAATTTTATACCAAATTTTCGTTTGTGACAGAAGTTACAAAGATAACAAGTATCGGAATGAAAATAAACCTAATGCAACAACAAGAGAGAAAGAAGAAGAAAACGATTCATATTACAACAACCTAGATTAAAAAGGAGTGATTCTAATGAATAAACCATAGTGTTACAAAATAAAAATTAAAACCTGGGAAAACAACATTGTGATCATGAATATAAGGATTCCCTTCAACGATGCAAGGATCTCCATACTTCTCACTTATCGTCGGCAACGTCTCTCATTCTTGGTTCTTACTTCTTACACCTCATAAATCTCATCGCGAGCTGGCCGTCGATCAGAATATAACCCAGCGATCATCATTGATGGCTGCTGCTCATCCACGAGTGGTCAATCTAGGACTGTATTTTACCAGGGTCAATAAATATTGATACAAAGTATGCATATATATATTTAGATTAAACCCTAACCTTAATTTTTAAGTATTTTTTTTAAAGCATATAAAGATAGAAAAATAGAACACTTGGTTTATAAAATTAAAATCATAACACCTCGCAATATTTAGAATTTTCTTTTTTATTTAAATTTTTATATAATTTAAATTCACAGAATATAAATTTAAAATATTGTTTATAAGATAGAACCAAAATGACATGTACTAAGTATTCTAAGGTTTAATTTGTTAGCCAATTTATTAATGAAAATCAATAGCTTATTTAGATTAATTAATATTCTTTTTAAAAAATAAATATTCTTTTAAGTCTAGTTATTGTTTAGATTGAAAATCTTGGTTACTCTAGAGGATCTGCAAATCTCTCTTACCTATATTAAAAATTCCATGAACCACCTCAAAATAAAAAGATAAACTAAATAAGATATAGTGTCCTATTAAACTTCAATTGTGATATCTTGGAAAAAATACAAAAATAAATAAATATACTAAAGACGCAAGGTTGATATGACCAAATGCATACACTAAATGCAAGATTATAGAGTTTACTAGTTTAAGATCCACGTCTTGCGCCGAATAAACATTTTATAGACAAATTATATTTATATATTATTATTTGTTTTATGTTTCCTACATATTATGAAATAATAAAAGAACAAATATATATTGAATAATTTAGGAATAAATAACTATTACGTATATAACTAAATTGGCATGCACATATAAATTAAACAAATCACTCTTGTTTATTAACGATCATTTTATGGTAAATAAGTCAAAACAATCAATTTATCTATTGTATATGATATATAATTATATTTAAATGATATTAACATAGATATCTAGTATATTTTTGATATGGCTATATTTTAAATAAAGTTCTTAATCATATGGTTTAATGATTATCAGCATCTTTTTCTATCATAATTTAAACCATTGATAAAAAATTTTAATGTGGGATGTTTAATAGTTTTAGTTACTTATAATCATTTTTAAAAATTCAATGTATATTTCAAAATTAAAATATTAAATTCTCAGTATTTTTTCAATGAAAATATCAAAACATAAGTATGTATTGTATATGATATATATTTTATTTAGATGATAAAATACATATATTAATATAAACATCTATTAAATAAGACTTTTTATTCATGTGGTTATATAATCATTTGTATCTTATTATAGCAAAAAATTTAAACCATTGATCATTAAAGTTTATATGAAACCAGAGCATGTGGCCTGGTGGTGATTAACATGAGGGCAAAAGTCCAATTCGGTAAAGCCACCAGGGTTCGAGTCCAATTCGGTGAAGCCACCGGGTTCGAGTCCAATTCGGTAAAGCCACCGGGTTCGAGTCCAATTCGGTAAAGCCACCGGGTTCGAGTCCAATTCGGTAAAGCCACCGGGTTCGAGTCCAATTCGGTAAAGCCACCGGGTTCGAGTCCAATTCGGTAAAGCCACCGGGTTCGAGTCCAATTCGGTAAAGCCACCGGGTTCGAGTCCAATTCGGTAAAGCCACCGGGTTCGAGTCCAATTCGGTAAAGCCACCGGGTTCGAGTCCAATTCGGTAAAGCCACCGGGTTCGAGTCCAATTCGGTAAAGCCACCGGGTTCGAGTCCAATTCGGTAAAGCCACCGGGTTCGAGTCCAATTCGGTAAAGCCACCGGGTTCGAGTCCAATTCGGTAAAGCCACCGGGTTCGAGTCCAATTCGGTAAAGCCACCGGGTTCGAGTCCAATTCGGTAAAGCCACCGGGTTCGAGTCCAATTCGGTAAAGCCACCGGGTTCGAGTCCAATTCGGTAAAGCCACCGGGTTCGAGTCCAATTCGGTAAAGCCACCGGGTTCGAGTCCAATTCGGTAAAGCCACCGGGTTCGAGTCCAATTCGGTAAAGCCACCGGGTTCGAGTCCAATTCGGTAAAGCCACCGGGTTCGAGTCCAATTCGGTAAAGCCACCGGGTTCGAGTCCAATTCGGTAAAGCCACCGGGTTCGAGTCCAATTCGGTAAAGCCACCGGGTTCGAGTCCAATTCGGTAAAGCCACCGGGTTCGAGTCCAATTCGGTAAAGCCACCGGGTTCGAGTCCAATTCGGTAAAGCCACCGGGTTCGAGTCCAATTCGGTAAAGCCACCGGGTTCGAGTCCAATTCGGTAAAGCCACCGGGTTCGAGTCCAATTCGGTAAAGCCACCGGGTTCGAGTCCAATTCGGTAAAGCCACCGGGTTCGAGTCCAATTCGGTAAAGCCACCGGGTTCGAGTCCAATTCGGTAAAGCCACCGGGTTCGAGTCCAATTCGGTAAAGCCACCGGGTTCGAGTCCAATTCGGTAAAGCCACCGGGTTCGAGTCCAATTCGGTAAAGCCACCGGGTTCGAGTCCAATTCGGTAAAGCCACCAGGGTTCGAGTCCAATTCGGTAAAGCCACCAGGGTTCGAGTCCAATTCGGTAAAGCCACCAGGGTTCGAGTCCAATTCGGTAAAGCCACCAGGGTTCGAGTCCAATTCGGTAAAGCCACCAGGGTTCGAGTCCAATTCGGTAAAGCCACCAGGGTTCGAGTCCAATTCGGTAAAGCCACCAGGGTTCGAGTCCAATTCGGTAAAGCCACCAGGGTTCGAGTCCAATTCGGTAAAGCCACCAGGGTTCGAGTCCAATTCGGTAAAGCCACCAGGGTTCGAGTCCAATTCGGTAAAGCCACCAGGGTTCGAGTCCAATTCGGTAAAGCCACCAGGGTTCGAGTCCAATTCGGTAAAGCCACCAGGGTTCGAGTCCAATTCGGTAAAGCCACCAGGGTTCGAGTCCAATTCGGTAAAGCCACCAGGGTTCGAGTCCAATTCGGTAAAGCCACCAGGGTTCGAGTCCAATTCGGTAAAGCCACCAGGGTTCGAGTCCAATTCGGTAAAGCCACCAGGGTTCGAGTCCAATTCGGTAAAGCCACCAGGGTTCGAGTCCAATTCGGTAAAGCCACCAGGGTTCGAGTCCAATTCGGTAAAGCCACCAGGGTTCGAGTCCAATTCGGTAAAGCCACCAGGGTTCGAGTCCAATTCGGTAAAGCCACCAGGGTTCGAGTCCAATTCGGTAAAGCCACCAGGGTTCGAGTCCAATTCGGTAAAGCCACCAGGGTTCGAGTCCAATTCGGTAAAGCCACCAGGGTTCGAGTCCAATTCGGTAAAGCCACCAGGGTTCGAGTCCAATTCGGTAAAGCCACCAGGGTTCGAGTCCAATTCGGTAAAGCCACCAGGGTTCGAGTCCAATTCGGTAAAGCCACCAGGGTTCGAGTCCAATTCGGTAAAGCCACCAGGGTTCGAGTCCAATTCGGTAAAGCCACCAGGGTTCGAGTCCAATTCGGTAAAGCCACCAGGGTTCGAGTCCAATTCGGTAAAGCCACCAGGGTTCGAGTCCAATTCGGTAAAGCCACCAGGGTTCGAGTCCAATTCGGTAAAGCCACCAGGGTTCGAGTCCAATTCGGTAAAGCCACCAGGGTTCGAGTCCAATTCGGTAAAGCCACCGGGGTTCGAGTCCAATTCGGTAAAGCCACCGGGGTTCGAGTCCAATTCGGTAAAGCCACCGGGGTTCGAGTCCAATTCGGTAAAGCCACCAGGGTTCGAGTCCAATTCGGTAAAGCCACCGGGGTTCGAGTCCAATTCGGTAAAGCCACCGGGGTTCGAGTCCAATTCGGTAAAGCCACCGGGGTTCGAGTCCAATTCGGTAAAGCCACCGGGGTTCGAGTCCAATTCGGTAAAGCCACCGGGGTTCGAGTCCAATTCGGTAAAGCCACCGGGGTTCGAGTCCAATTCGGTAAAGCCACCGGGGTTCGAGTCCAATTCGGTAAAGCCACCAGGGTTCGAGTCCAATTCGGTAAAGCCACCAGGGTTCGAGTCCAATTCGGTAAAGCCACCGGGGTTCGAGTCCAATTCGGTAAAGCCACCGGGGTTCGAGTCCAATTCGGTAAAGCCACCGGGGTTCGAGTCCAATTCGGTAAAGCCACCGGGGTTCGAGTCCAATTCGGTAAAGCCACCAGGGTTCGAGTCCAATTCGGTAAAGCCACCGGGGTTCGAGTCCAATTCGGTAAAGCCACCGGGGTTCGAGTCCAATTCGGTAAAGCCACCAGGGTTCGAGTCCAATTCGGTAAAGCCACCGGGGTTCGAGTCCAATTCGGTAAAGCCACCGGGGTTCGAGTCCAATTCGGTAAAGCCACCAGGGTTCGAGTCCAATTCGGTAAAGCCACCGGGGTTCGAGTCCAATTCGGTAAAGCCACCAGGGTTCGAGTCCAATTCGGTAAAGCCACCGGGGTTCGAGTCCAATTCGGTAAAGCCACCGGGGTTCGAGTCCAATTCGGTAAAGCCACCGGGGTTCGAGTCCAATTCGGTAAAGCCACCGGGGTTCGAGTCCAATTCGGTAAAGCCACCGGGGTTCGAGTCCAATTCGGTAAAGCCACCGGGGTTCGAGTCCAATTCGGTAAAGCCACCGGGGTTCGAGTCCAATTCGGTAAAGCCACCGGGGTTCGAGTCCAATTCGGTGAACCAATTTTTTTTCTATGAACTCTCAAGAATCATTCTCATGACGACACATGTTCATGCTTCGAATTTTTTAGTGATTCTCTTTTAGTATATAAGGGATATCACCAAGATAAAAGTATAAGCTAAATTTGTATAGTTAATTATTTTCTGTTTTCATAGAAAAAGAGTTTTCTTTTCGAAATGCAAAGTAAATATAGAAAGGGGGTCAAATATAGAATTAACTAGGGTAAAACCCGCCCTACGGACGGATAAGAAAATGGAAAATAACTAAAACATGTTAATTAGTAAAATATAGTTAAAAGAAAGTAATATTCTAAAAAAAGGTAATGTTCTGATGAATATTTTTATATTCTTGTTAAAAACAAAAAACAAAACTATTTTAAAATATTATGATGAAAATGTCATTATTTTAAATTTTCATCAATGTTTATTCTTTGATTATAATCAGTAAGTAAAATACACTTATAGTACTATTTAGCAGCACCTGTCCAAACATTGTTAAATTCTTTAATGACCCCAAGTCAAAATGAAAAAAAAAATGTTCATACAGGAACAGTAATTTTTAGAAGAGTGAATTGCACCGAAATCCATAAAGAAATGAGATATTAACGAAATACCTATAATTCAAAACTTATGGGGTGTACAGTGTTAACAGGGTAGAAGAATTACATTATTGACCTCTCTTGTCAACCGAAGATTTAGGAAAAGTAGAACTATAGGTTTCAGGCTATTAATATTTTAATATTTTAGTTAGATCAACCTTATATTTTTTTTTCGAAGTTAAACAGAGCTCAAGAGCTCATCTTCTCTCTCCTAAAAGTTCCATCGTCTCTCCTCTCAAACTGAACTTTCCGATTTGCAGCTCCGGTGGCCACTGTATCGTTGGAGCTATGCTCTCCTTCTTGTATATCTATTCCGTAGGTATTAAGATCGACGATTGATAAAAGGAGCTCGAAGATTCAGAGAAGAAGAAATGAAGAAGATGAAGAAAAGTTTGTTATTCAGCTCAAACGTAACTCACGTTTACAATCTTGTTTATATAGTCCGGATTAAGCGAAAGGAAACTTAACCGGAGTAAACCATAATTAAATTATTGAACCGGTATAACTAAACCATCCTAATAAACCCCCCTCAAGTCTTTAGCTTCGGAACGGTAGAAGGAAGAAAAAGACTTGACAACGATAAACGATGAAGCATGGAGAGAAAAGGACCCGGATGTAATGGTTTCGTCAAGATATCAGCAAGCTGGTTTCCGGATGAAACATGAAGAGTGATCAATCGACCAGCTTTTATCTGATCTCGTACAGTATGACAGTCGATCTCGATGTGCTTGGTACGTTCGTGAAAAACCGGATTGTTGGCGATGTGAATGGCTGACTTGTTATCACAAAACAACTTCGGAGTGCAGGTCATGTGAACATGAAGATCCGTTAACAACTGCTGTAACCAAATCAATTCACAAGTAGCCAACGCCAAGCTTCGATACTCTGCCTCTGTACTACTACGGCTAACAACAGCCTGCTTTTTGGACTTCCAAGAAACAAGAGACGTCCCAAGATAGACACAAAAGCCTGTAACCGAACGTCTAGTATCTTTGCAAGTAGCCCAATCAGCATCAGCAAAAGCATTCAAGCATATCTCATTGTCAGAAGCGTACATAAGACCCTGACCAGGATTATTCTTAAGATATCGTAGAACCTTCAGAGCAGCTTGATAATGGACATCAGTGGGTGCAGAAAGAAACTGGCTCAACTGATGTACAGCATAAGTAATATATGGTCGAGTGATACACAGATAGAGCAACTGGCCAATGAGTTCGCGATACTTCGTCGGTGTAGATAACAGAGTACCAAGATCCTTAGTAAGATGTAAGGAAGGATCCATTGGTACCGAACTCGGTTTACATCCCAACAAGCCATAATCTTCTAGGAGATTGAGTGAATACTTGCGTTGACACACTGAGATTCCAGAAGTAGACCGAGCAATCTCCAATCCAAGAAAGAAACGAGCAGGACCAAGGTCTTTTATCTTAAACTCAGAATGAAGAAGAGTCTTAAGTCGAAGCACCTCAGCATCATCATTACTCGCAATCATAATGTCATCAATGTACACCAACACAGCTACAAAAGAGGTAGCTGAAGCTTTCACAAACAATGTGTTATCCGCAGGAGACTGAACATAGTGAGCTCCCAGAAGGACGGAAGAAAAACGCTTGTACCATTGTCGTGAAGCTTGCTTTAAGCCATACAGTGATTTACGAAGACGACAGACTGGATTAGGTGGAAGAATCACACCAGGAGCAGGCGTATAGCCTTGAGGAAGACTCATATAAATCTCCTCATCAAGATCACCATGCAAAAATGCATTTGAAACATCCATTTGAGTTAAACTCCAACCCATAGCAGACGCAAGACCAAGCAACAATTTCACACTCGTCAGCTTCGCAACAGGGGAGAAAGTTTCCAAGTAATCAACACCCTCTTGTTGAGTATAACCTTGCGCAACAAGTCTGGATTTAGGTCTCTCAACAGTGCCATCAGCATTGAACTTCAACGTGAAAATCCACCTACAACCAACAACATTCTTGCCATCGGGCAAAGAAACAACATCCCATGTCCTGTTTTCTTCAAGAGCAACAAGTTCCACATTCACAGACTTATTCCACATATCAGAGGCCATTGCTTCTTTAAAGTTTCGAGGTTCTCTTTCAAGAGTATAAGCAAGAGTATAAGACTGAAAAGAGGGGCTCAAGCTATCATAGGAAAGAACCGAAGAAATAGGATAAGGGGTGGGAAAAATGGGTTGTGGTGAATCAGAAACAAGGGTGGGTTGTTTAGAGGTAGTGAGAAAAGGCATAAGGGAACAGTGATACTCAGACAGATAGTTTGGAGCTCTAGTTGTTCGCCTAGGTCTACCATCATTTACTTCACTAACACCAGTGTTCTGCATTTCAGATAATGGTACTGAATGATGTGAAGTAGGATTATCAGTGTGATGATCAGATGAATGCACAGGACAATCATTATGCATAGGAGGCAATGGCATAGAATCAACAAAGTGCAATGGAGACGGCATAGGTAAGATAGTATTTGGAAACATATCTACCTTATCATTCAAGAACTCAGAAGTTTTAAAAGGAAATTCTGTTTCATGAAAAACCACATTGCGAGATATGAAAACGGATCTAGACTCTAAGTCCAAAAGTTTGTAGCCCTTATATCCTGTAGGATAACCGAGAAAAACACAAGGAAGAGCTCGTGGAGAAAATTTATGACGATCTTTTAACAATGTTGAAGCATAGCACAAGCAACCAAAAGTTTTAAATTGACCATAGTCAGGAATTTTACTGTGCAAACGTTCATAAGGAGAAACATTGTTAAGCAAAGGAGATGGCAAACGATTAATCAGGAAAACCGCAGTGATGACACAATCGCTCCAATATTGCAAAGGTATATGAGATTGAAAGAGCAAAGAACGAGCAACATTAAGTAAATGTTGGTGTTTTCTTTCAACCACAGAGTTTTGTTGAGGAGTATAAGCACAAGAGAAATAATGCATCATTCCTGCTTGAGTTATTAGATCAGTAAAAGCTAACTCAGGAGCATTATCAGTTCGAATAGCCTTGATTTTCATTTGAAATTGAGTGAAGACCATAGCTAAAAAAGCAGGAAATTTTGTGGAAACTTCACTTTTATTTCTCAGCATGTAAACCCATGTAGCTCTTGTACAATCATCAACAATCGTTAAAAAATATCTATACCCTTCAACAGACTCAACTTTAAAAGGACCCCATATATCCAAATGAACTAAATCAAAAGGCTGAGAAGCAAGATTATTTCTAGAAGTAAAAGCGAGACGTTTTTGTTTTGACAAAGGACAAACTGAACAATGAGAATTTGGAGAAACATCAGACTTGAATTCAGGTAAGTGTTGAGTGAGTTTTTGTAAAATGATTGAAGATGGATGCCCTAAACGTTGATGCCAAATGTGTTCTCCAACCAAGACTGAAACAGCTAACGGATATGAAGAAGTTGCAGACAATGCAGTGCTTAATATGTAAAGATTGTGATGCATATTACCCTTCCCAATCATCAAGCCCTGAGAAAGATCCTGAATAAAACATCCATGAGGAAAGAAATGAGCAGCACAACCCAAAGTTTTGACCAAGAAACTAACACTAATCAAGTTGAACTTGAAATCAGGCACAAGTAAAACATCAAACAAAATCAGCTTCTCACTAATATGAATCGTGCCTGTGTGTGTGATGGGAACTGCAGTACCATTAGGAAGAGTAACTGAAACACTATCAACCGGTGTTAAAGAAGTAAACCTAGTTAAATTCGAGCAAACATGGCTAGAGGCTCCACTATCAATGATCCAAGCATCACGAGGAAGTAAAGAGGGTAAAGTGGATAGACAGTGGTTTTGAAATTTCAAATGGTTGTTGGTAAAAGTAAGGCTGGTAGAAGGAAACAAAAAATTACCCGAAGTTGATGTGGATGCCATAATACCATGTTCTGTGATTTTCGCGTGTGGAACAGTTGATAAGAAGGAAGAGTCGATGAGGAAGGAACTTGATTCTCTTGAACCCGGACATGAGAGTTGAACTGTGCAATAAGACTCTGAATTTGTTGAGGAGTAAAGTTCTGCAGCATCACATTATTGCCTCCCATAGTCAAATGAGGATTAGGAACAGAGTAGTAAGATTGTCCAGCCGTTGAATAAGCATTGGAAATTGCATTAGCTGTGTGAGCAGGAGTGATCTGAGATTGAGTCTGTGACTGTGGTGATTGTACCAAACTAGAACTCATCGAAGTAGTCTTAGGTTGAGACTGAGACTGATGTTTATAACCTGCAGTCTTGTAACCAGGTGGGTATCCATGCAATTTGAAACACTTTTGTACTGTGTGACCAACTTTACCACAATGAGTACAAACCGGCTTGGATGACTGACGAGAAGCATTGTAAGCAGCCACATATTGTGATTCTTCATTCTGATTCATAGGAGTAACTGAACTCTGAAAAGCAACACTATCAACACGAGGTTTAACAGATCTTTGTCGTTCATCCTGAGTCACAATGTTAAAAGCCTCCTCAATCGTCGGTATAGGTTTCAGCATCAGGATATGACGACGAGTTTGCTCATATGAATCAGAAAGTCCCATCAAGAACTTAGTCACTCTGCTACGTTCCTGCAATTTCTCCCAAAGAGCTGCTGCATCACATTCACATTTCCCACACGTACAAACAGGTACTTCAACATAGTTCTTGTGTTCTTCCCACAACGTCACAAACTCCGTATAATATGTGGAAACATCCAAAGAACCTTGCTCAATCTTACTCAATCTCTGCTCTATGTCAAATACTCTAGGAGCATCATCTTGCTTAAATCTAGCCAAGAGATTATTCCAGATTCCTTCAGCTGTATTAATGAACAATAAGCTCTGCCCAATCTTCTTAGAAACAGAATTCATCAACCACGTTGCTACCATATCATTGCAACGAGACCACGCACCATAATCACGATGAGTAGATGCAGGTTTAAGAATCGTACCATCGATGAATCCCAGCTTATTTCGCACATTCAATGCCATACGAACCGAGCGTCTCCAAGAATGAAACTCAGAAGCTGTATTCAAACGATCTGTAACAAGAACCAATCCAGCATGATCATTATGATGAAGAAAGTAGGGATTATCATACTGATCAGCCGTAAAACGCTCAGATTGCAAAGGATTCGAAGCCGCCATAATCGCCAGAACAAGAAATCAATTTCCGGAGATAATCGATTCTTCAAGGTGATCGAACAACAGCAACAGAAACACCAATCGAACAAATCTTCAAAAGAATCGGAGACTGAATCGCAAAACAATCTCGTAACAGAAAAAGATCTGAATCATGAACTCGCCAATCGCCAGACGAAGAAGACGCAAGAAACGTGTGAACAGAGTCACTGGAAAACTCATGATGAGGCGGAAGCTCAGTGTGAGTGCTCTGATACCATATTAAGATCGACGATTGATAAAAGGAGCTCGAAGATTCAGAGAAGAAGAAATGAAGAAGATGAAGAAAAGTTTGTTATTCAGCTCAAACGTAACTCACGTTTACAATCTTGTTTATATAGTCCGGATTAAGCGAAAGGAAACTTAACCGGAGTAAACCATAATTAAATTATTGAACCGGTATAACTAAACCATCCTAATAGTAGGCTTCTGTAAAGATCCGTTTCGCTAAAGTTTTGTTTCCTGCGACTGTGGATCTGTCATTACCGCCGTTGGGACTCTATTTGTCGTATGGTTCTTTAGTAAGGAGTTTACTCATCTCTATTCGATTTTGGTGGTGCTTTTTAACTCTTTATCTGTTCCAGATTATAGATTATTAATTGCATGAGTTTCTTAAATGTCTTAACTTTGAATCTCCGATGTCCTTGTTGTGTTCTTTTTGTTGATCCCTGCCACTGTATATATCTTTCAATATGAAATGAAGTTTAGTGTTAAAAAAACGAGATTTTTTTCTTTACCGATGACGTTTAAAGGCGAACCAAACCAAAGATTTTCTTCATCTACATACGAATATTGTGTATGGAGTTGAGAGAATAAAAGCTTTGTTCTGCAATTGTTGTATTAAAGGAAGTAAACGGGGACCTCAAGACGAATAGTGAACAAGAATGGCATTTCATGCCTAGCCCTAGAAGATTTCAGATTGAAAGTGATGACCGAGGAAACTGAGAGCTTCCAAGCAGTGGACGCAATAGTTAGGAAGTGTTATTCTCTCCGAGACACAACACTGGTGGTCCTAACTACTGCCTACTAAGTTGGATGCTCGCTTCTTTGGGTTACAAAACATGGAGTGTCCGAACATGGCTGAGGGACCTCGCTTTGCTTATAATAATAGCTGGTTAACATTATTATTAGATACGTTAATTATAATAATAGCCGAAATTAAATATTGTAGCGTGTTAAGTTTTTCAGTTGCGGTTATATGTTTCTGGTAAAAACTAACATCACGGTTAGCTGGATAATAACGACACGATTTTGGATTTTCACTATCCAGCTAACATGGCGGGTTAACTGTATAATAACAACAAGATTTATCGATCAAACTACAAACTTGTCCAATAAATTATATAACCGTCTACTATTTTGATTTTTATGATCCTGAAAAAGTATTGTAGCTGTCTAATACAAGTTACAGAATTTTCTTAATTTTAAACCTTGTAAAAAGTGATATATGTATATGTATAGTAATGTCAGCTGGCCTTAGGAATCTAAGAGAACCCCCTCAATTGTGAATCATCTTCTTCTCAAACAACCAAACACACATTTTCTGATCAACCAAACGATGAGACGCCGTCACCATCTCCCTCGTTTTCAACCTTAAATATGAAAGGAAGAACACTCTTGACGACATGTTCTTCTCAAGTTATTGCCACTTCATTGACCATGTTGCCTAAGTCTAGTTCTACATCTCCTTCTGTCACAAATTCATCACAAAAATCATTATACTCATCATTTACACTACATATTGGATTTCCCAACTAAATCAATTAATTCTCAGTCTAATGCTTTGTCAAACTAGTTAATTTTCTTTATTCAAATTCAAAGAAACAATTACATAATGTATAACATAATTTTCTTTAGTTATTTACCACCACTACATCCATGATATGTTTATAAAATATTGTTAGCCATCTAACAATATTAAGTATCCCATCTAATAAATTATATATCCATCTATTATTTTTGGCTATTATGATACACCAGAAAAAAATTATTTGTAGCCGTATAACACAACTTTTATTGCAATTTTCATATTTATAATCTGTGTTCATGAAATGATATATGTCTATCAACAGGCCTTTGCATATACGAAAAAGAGTATCTGGCTAAAATTTGTATTGCCTCGGTAGCTAAGTGGTCTTGGTCTCTTGTGATCCTCTAGCTCTGACCCAAAATTCAAAATCTCAGATTTTTTTTTGTCGACTTTATCGCTTCATTAAGCCCAAGATAATTATAGAGGACAAACTTTTTCTTTACACGCATTTCATATCTATTAACATAAAAAAAGCATGTGTACGATTTACACAAACAGTTGGGACACGTCACACGTGTTAAGAAAAGGACATGCAGTCTTGAGAAGCTAGCTCCGCCTTTGACTTTCCTGATCTTCGCCGGTGTACCCTTCCGATCAACTACGTAGCTTCAATCTTCCTTTCCTCAACAATTTCACCCACCAGTTTTTATAGTGCACCGCATCAGTGACAAAATCATGATAGTTATAAAATGAAAATTCTTGTAGTATCCCACAATCCAAGAGTAACAGTGGCTCCATTAACCACACCCTTTGCACTGAAATTGTCAAAACGGTGGGGGTTCGATGAACTTTTGAATCCATTGACACAAAGATGGGAACTTTCAAAATGCAGATTACCAAAAAAAAATTTCAAAATGCAACACGAATTTTAGAACAATATGAAACAAATATTAAATGAAGATTTCCAATTACAGTGAGATTATATTCTGAAAAATGGAACTACTTTAGGTGGTGGGGAGATATTATCAGAAAAGTTTTGGGAACAGAGATTTAGGTAATAGGGGCAGCAGGGTCATTGTTCCTTAGAAATATAGTGGGGAATAGTTGAAATGTGCATACAGCTAAATACAATATAATACTTGTGTAAGGAGTGCAAATACTCTTTTTAGAATGCATAATGGAAAAAAAGATTATGCATCTGTTTGCTCCAATCGGTCGCTTACAGAACTACCGCTACGGGATGGCGCTGCTATTTAGCTATATATCTTTTTAGCGAATTGTTTTTAGCCAGATTTTGTTCGTGGGACATTGGCCAATTTATTTCAGGCGTAAAACATTCTTGCCAAATGCGAATCGAATCCTAATGCTAGAAGTTACAAACGCAAACCATTTACCACCAGAATTGACGCGTCCCAGTTAGTTATATACTTATTTTGATGACATAACATTTAAACCATATGTATAGTATTTAATATTTAATCTGTTTTTAGCAAATAAAACTCATTGTATATATTGTTAGATACAAATGTGTATAGGAAAGACTCTTATTTAATTCTTATAATGCATGTAATAAAACAATTATGATTTCTAAAGATCTTTTTGCAACATATCTTATTAAAAAATTAAATTGGTTCTTATATGTATCCCATAAAAATTAAGAGCTTTGATATCAAAATTTTTGAATATAATCTCGTTTGATCTCCACCCAAAAAATATTTTTAATCATTTACTTCCTCGATATGATTGTATCGATAAGGAGGACAACCAGATTTATGAACTGTGGTTTACGTTCGTTTCCTCCCCGTTTTAGAGGTTAATTTCTTGTGTGTTTGGCCTGAGAACCCATGAGAAATTAACCTCTTTTTTGTTTGTTTTCTTGGTAAAATAATTAATTGGATCAAAAAAGAATATCCGGTTATCAGTTCTGACGGGATCTGATCATCTCAGTACATTGGAACTTGTGTATATGATGTTAGCCTTAGATCTGCAATGTCAGCAAATGAAAATTTTAACATTCTCATTGATTTATTAGTTCATATATTAGGCTTGATAAGTGATTCCTTCAACAACTTCTCGAAAAACCAGGATCATATCTGCATGTATCTTGTACTTAGCACTTTTGCATAACCTTTTATCTATGGGAAAAACGAAGCAGACAGTAAAGATCTGGATCATGCTGGTCACAATCTCTGCCTTTGATTGGTCTTTTGCAGGTTGCAATCGTTCCTACAAGCTATACATGGTTGGTGAGTTAAACAAAAGTCTTTCCCTTTGGTTTACTATTTGATCATCTGAAACTACGATTGTGTTGTCATTTGGTTATGTGACTTATGTCGCCGCCGGTTTCTGTTACAGCTACACATTTACTTTGTAGTATCTCTCGGATGCCATGGTCTTTGAATGGTTGGTTTCAGTTAATACAGTTTTCTACCTGTCCCCAAGAAGCTCAGTTAGGGTAACAAAATAAGAAAGAGGAAAACATATAATTTCTACAAAAAAGTTGGAGACAAAACCAAGAAAGAATACATACATGAGGTGATCTTACTTGAAGTAATGGGATGATTGAGTAAAGTCTCATCTTCCCTTTTCAAATGAACTACAACTCTCCCGACTTTCATGAAATCCCGTTGGTATGCTTTGTCAATCTGAGAACAATATCATAAAAAATCAAATCAATAACCCTGCAAACTTAAATCAAATAATTCAACTCATAAACGAAAGATTTTGTATTAAAATTGTAGGTAATCAGTACATGAACAAATTGACACAAAATCAACAAACAAAATCAAAATCCAATCATTGCCCATAAACAAAAGCTTCTGAAATAAAATTTCTCCGATAAACTAAAGCGTTATAATTTTTTTATACTAAACAATAAATTGAAACAAACTCAACAAAATCTAAATCTTGATCATTACCCATACATGAAAATTTTTGAATAAATTTTTTGATAATCATACATACACAAATGTTTGCAATGACTGGGATTTTTGAGAAGTTTATGATTGAGGATGGAACTGAGGAAATTTACGGGATTGGTCTTACCTTTATATAGTCAAAAGGAAAGGCGGATGCATTTAATGGTAGATGGTGTGAGGAGTGGAGAAGAATTGCTAATGAACGCATTGAAGGTGATACTTCGATTCAGAGTAATTACGTAACTTTTCTGTTTTTTTCATCTGTAAATTGATCTTAGGAGTGGAGAAGTTTTTGTGGAGACAGAAGAATGTCTAAGAGGAAGACCTTGTCTACAAAAGGTCTACCAATTCAGGCCCTTTAAACATTAAAAGCACGATCCGGTATGAAGCTCGTTTAAAAGCACGATCCGGTATAAGCTCATTATTTATAAAAGACCCGTATCAGTTCCACAACATCCGAATTAATGAATTGGAATCCGATGTAGAGCCCTCTGAAGAGAACAAACTTAACTTTATATATAAAGATAGAGTCAATAAATGAAACTCGGCGTAATTTTAATTTAGAAATAACTTGAAAATTTAGTGAAATCAGCTGACACCCCTTTAGTCCAAATAGATCCGCTCCTGATAATCTCTGTGGGTCCTTCCTCTGCCACATGACGGCAGTTCACCAGCATATCATGGCGGCAAACACTGTGCAGTATTACGAGATTTTCTCTATTACTACCATGAAAGCAAAAAGGCAATAACTCTTCGCCGTTCTAAAATTTATATACTAAAGTTGATTATAACATGTTTATTATGTTTTTTTTTGGTGATTATACGAAATAGTTTCGTGGATATATATGTAAAGATGTGTGTGGCAATTTTTTTTCTTTTTGGGGGAAGGGGAAGGTCGAACGGACGAAACTAGATACTAAAGGTGTGAAAAGTGAACTTATGGTTTAGTACTTAGGCTACGAGTCTACGACTCTCGGCATCTCAAGTTTAAGGTTTTCAGATGATGATTCGTATCAACCATATCAAAGTTCATAATATGAAAACAACCTCTTTTTATCCAACTAAAAGAAATGTTTTGTTGCCCATAACTGCATGATGTTACTTTCAAATAGGCTAATTAGCTGCTGAAAACAAGTTTTGTGGTTAAAGCAATTTGAATAAAAGTTATAGAAGGATAAGAGCAACATTATCACTTGTCCTTAATGATTGGTCCTTAGAGTATTTTAATGTTATTTTGAGATAAGGATATTGTTAAGGACTTTTGCAAAAATGGTGATTATTGGTGGGACATTTTCTAGTTATTTTTAAGTATTTTGATGTTAATTGTTTATTTTAATAAGTAATGATATATAAAAGATAGAGTCAATAAATGAAACTCGGCGTAATTTTAATTTAGAAATAACTTGAAAATTTAGTGAAATCAGCTGACACCCCTTTAGTCCAAATAGATCCGCTCCTGATAATCTCTGTGGGTCCTTCCTCTGCCACATGACGGCAGTTCACCAGCATATCATGGCGGCAAACACTGTGCAGTATTACGAGATTTTCTCTATTACTACCATGAAAGCAAAAAGGCAATAACTCTTCGCCGTTCTAAAATTTATATACTAAAGTTGATTATAACATGTTTATTATGTTTTTTTTTGGTGATTATACGAAATAGTTTCGTGGATATATATGTAAAGATGTGTGTGGCAATTTTTTTTCTTTTTGGGGGAAGGGGAAGGTCGAACGGACGAAACTAGATACTAAAGGTGTGAAAAGTGAACTTATGGTTTAGTACTTAGGCTACGAGTCTACGACTCTCGGCATCTCAAGTTTAAGGTTTTCAGATGATGATTCGTATCAACCATATCAAAGTTCATAATATGAAAACAACCTCTTTTTATCCAACTAAAAGAAATGTTTTGTTGCCCATAACTGCATGATGTTACTTTCAAATAGGCTAATTAGCTGCTGAAAACAAGTTTTGTGGTTAAAGCAATTTGAATAAAAGTTATAGAAGGATAAGAGCAACATTATCACTTGTCCTTAATGATTGGTCCTTAGAGTATTTTAATGTTATTTTGAGATAAGGATATTGTTAAGGACTTTTGCAAAAAATGGTGATTATTGGTGGGACATTTTCTAGTTATTTTTTAAGTATTTTGATGTTAATTGTTTATTTTAATAAGTAATGATATATAAAAGATAAGTTTATAATTAAACATATAACATTAAAATTGAAAACATAGTAAAATTAGAAAGTTGAAAAAAAATTACAAAAGTAGAAAAAAATTACAAACATCAAATATAAAAGCAAACACTTCGAATCGACGTCGCCGTCGCCTTGGAGAGAATCGAAGATGGAATATACGAAAGTGAATGAGAGAACGCGTTATTCCGTTATTCGCTTCCCCCCCCCACCGATCTCAACTCCACTCACGCGACGACACGTCGCTCTAAGGACGAGCTGGAACGTTCCTTATTTACGGACGTCCTTAGTAATTACCCAATTTTTCGATTTATTTTTTGGCCACAATACTCTAAGGACCTGGATCATGGACTCCAATAAGTATGGTCTAAGGGAGAGAGAAGAGAGTAGTACTCTTTAGGATAAAGGTAAAGGCTGGACTTCCATTGTGGCTCCTCTTCCAGCCTGTTTTACTTCTCATATCTTTTTCATTTTACGCACATTTTTAGTAATTCTCTAATTAAATATTTACATTTAAATGATTATATAATTAGCATCAGTTAAGAAGAACACGCCGTGTTTGATAAAATATTCGATATACGAGGAGTTAAAGAAATTCCATTATCGATGTTTTTGAAATTTTTTTGTTACTTCAATACCATATATAGGTTTGTATTTAAACTTTCTTTAATATCATTTTTATTATATTTTTATCAGTTCCCATCTTTTCTTTTATTGTTACTAAAGCACCAAGCAACATATAATTATATCATGTTCATTATTTTCATGGCTTGGCTTGCATCATCCACATATGACTAACTTCACCAAGTAGAAGCGTGAAGACAAATTATTGTTTCCCCACTAATAAACATTCCTAACACTATCTTAGGATACTTAATTCTAAACCAACCCAATCAACGGCTTGCGTGAATCATTTCGCCCACTTTTCAAGCATCAAATTGATCAATTATTAGAGGTTTTAGATGCATTTCTATGTTAATTGGACCGTCCAAATTTTTCTTTAAGAAAAAATATCTGATAAATAGATATCAAGTTGACATAAAGAAAAAAGATCCCAAGTGGTTCTTCCAAGGTATCAACACGGTACAATTTAATAATAACGCACACGGTGTAAAGTTTGACCCATCTACTAATGAATTTTCTGGAAAGGAAAATGACTTTATATTTGTAAGAAAAAAAATCAACCATAAAATTAAATGAGAATATTATACTATGAATCAAATAAGTGACACCACCATGACGACATTTAATCACTAGTATAAGATTCGATCGTCGAACATAGAAGCATTACGTGTCTGGTAAATAAAAATAATTGTGTAAAAAATTCTTGTAAAGTGTGTTTCTATTAGTTTAAAGTTATTTTAAAATAATCATAAAATAATATATTTATAATCAATTTGTAATATATAAAGCATTAAAATTTTATTGTTGAGAAAAAGTTAGTGTAATTATAAAATTAATATATGAATGAAATGAAATACCGTTATCTTTCTATTTAAATTTCCAGCAGCGTCGTCTCTTGTTTTCGCCGTTGTTTCCTTACCTCTTTCTCTCTCCTTCTGCTCTGTATATCTTCTCTTTTCCCAATTCAATCGTTCCTAGAAAAAAAAAAAAAGATAAGTGAATCATCTTTCTTCATCTCTCTCAAGAACAGGTAAACACAACGTCTCTCTCATCCGCTCCTTCCTTTTCTCCTCTCTTCTCTGTATTAATTTTCTTTTTTAACAAACTTTCCCCTCCTCTTCTTTTTCATTTCTATATTTGTTTGGTTGCCGAGAAAGCGGAGGAAAATCTTCTGATTTTTTCTTCGCTTTTTATTACCGATCTTCTGGTTCCTGTTTTGTTCTTCCTTTTAATTTATTACCTTTTTTTTAATCAATCGTCTTGTTTCCAGATTTTCGACGACCTTGATCGATTTAAAATTCTCAAGATCTATGGCGGAAGAGCATCGATGTCAGACGCCGGAAGGCCACCGTCTCTGCGCTAACAACTGCGGCTTCCTCGGCAGCTCCGCCACCATGAACCTCTGCTCCAATTGCTACGGCGATCTCTGTCTTAAACAACAGCAACAAGCGTCCATGAAAACCACCGTCGAATCATCTCTCTCCGCCGTATCTCCGTCGTCGGAGATCGCTTCCGTCTCTTCTCCGGTGATCTCACCTCTCGTTCAAAACCCATCGGCTGAGCTAGAGGTAAAGAACGTTCCCGTGACGGTGACTCCGCCGCCGCCGCATACGACGGCGGAGGAGAAGCAGCTGAAACGGCCGAATCGTTGCACGGCGTGCAGGAAACGGGTCGGGTTGACCGGGTTTAAGTGCCGGTGCGGGACGACTTTCTGCGGCACCCACAGGTACCCGGAGGTCCACGGATGCACCTTCGATTTCAAATCGGCCGGTCGCGAGGAGATCGCGAAGGCGAACCCGTTGGTCAAAGCGGCGAAGCTTCGGAAGATTTGATCGGAGCCGTTCGATGTGTTGACTTTTCTGTCTTCATTTAAACGCGTCCGTCCACTACAAACCCGGATGGTGTTAGATTGATCTCAGCCGTTCGTCATGGGTTATTATGTAAAAGATATGTATTATCAAAGGACACGTGTCTCATGACACTTTCAACATCTTCATCCCAATTAATTTTCTTTCCCCATAAAGAAATAAGATTATTCGAGTTGGCTTTCTTTTGCGTGCAAAGTTATTCAGACAATATATATATATATATATTATGTTTTACTTTTTATATAGTATTTATTAAATACTTGAAATTAATAATCATATAATTTAAAGCTGACAATCTTACAAAGCCTAAAGGATTGCGGTTCTTAGCTAACAGCATCTCCAATGGATGCCTCCGTATATATATTTTTTTTTTGAATAACTGAATAATTTATAAGATATAAATGGCCTCAGATCCAAGTGGTAACACCATGAGAAAGGCAGGCCTTAGATAGGTTATCCACAGGCTCATTCTACTCCCTTGGAATAAAAGAAATACAACAGAAAGTAAAAGACGCAGAAATACATTCGATGTCCAACAGAATTCCATAAAAGTTCATCGGTTTTGAGACCGAATTTATCGTTTTGACAAGCGATAGTAAGTCTGATCGAAGCCAGATTTTGGTGATGCCGATATGTTGAGCGTGAGAGAGGACTTCCCTAACCGCTAACCTTTCGGCCATGAGAGCCGATGAAACTCGGTTTTAGAATTTGCATCCATCCAAGACAATCAAAGGAGAAGAAGAGTCGAAGATCCAAGCGAGACCCGCATCAGAGGATTCCTTTCTCCAAGCCGCATCGGTATTGCATGTAACTGTTCCGACCGGAATTGATTCAGGTCATCTTTGGATCTGAGTGTTCTTCGTTGCTTTCAGAGGAGGCTCCTGAGCTTGTGTCCATTTTCGAGCACCGACCAGGGCTTTGGAAGTAGTAACTTGAGCAGAGGCAGGGCGTGCTTCAAACAATAGTAGGTTTCTGGTAATATTTTCTTCTAAAATAGAGATTTCTATTATAGAGGATAATTGCTCCAATGTATACCTCTATAATAGAATTCCTCTATTTTAGAAAAATATAGAGATAAAAATAGAGATGAGTTGGAGATGGTTTTAGTGCTATATGGATGTGAAATGTATTTAAACACACAAATTTTGAATTAGATAATTTCACTTTGATTTGAATCTTTTAGAATGTTATCAGGAGTGAAACAAAAAAAAATTATATATATACCAATGAACAACCAAATTCCCAGTACAATCTTATAAACCATACAGATGTATCGTAATATTAATTAACCAGAAAAAATCTTTGAAATATTTAGTTATATTGAAATGTAATGTTCTGTTAAAAATCGAAGTCGACATGATCTGAATAATCTTCTTTTATGAGTTTGGAGGTAACCGAAACAAAGATGTTTTATGCTATGGTGATTTAGAGTTCCTTTCTGAAACGATTTACAAAATAATGTCCTAGGGCTTTCGAAACCATACTTAATCAGCAATAACTGAGAAGTTGTCGTTGTTTCTATGCCACGACCAGCGTGCTCGTTTCTCATCTCCCATGTCCAAAGCTCGATTCACAGAATACTAACAATGGTGGAAACACGATTAATTTAGTATTAAATCTGAAGGTAATGTTCAATTCAATTAGTTATTTAGTCGAAACAATACTAATTTAGTATTAAATCTGAAGGTAATGTTCAATTCAATTAGTTATTTAGTCGAAACAATACTAATTTAGTATTAAATCTGAAGGTAATGTTCAATTCAATTAGTTATTTAGTCGAAACAATACTAATTTAGTATTAAATCTGAAGGTAATGTTCAATTCAATTAGTTATTTAGTCGAAACAATACTAATTTAGTATTAAATCTGAAGGTAATGTTCAATTCAATTAGTTATTTAGTCGAAACAATACTAATTTAGTATTAAATCTGAAGGTAATGTTCAATTCAATTAGTTATTTAGTCGAAACAATACTAATTTAGTATTAAATCTGAAGGTAATGTTCAATTCAATTAGTTATTTAGTCGAAACAATACTAATTTAGTATTATTTTAGCTCTCGTCCTCGATCAGTAGTTTCAGTTTCTTTGGTCCGAGTCCGTCTCATTGTTTTGCTTGATTGTCGATTGTGTTATCTCTATTGTTTTGGAAGTTCAGTTCATTTTCGTTGTAGTCACTGGTATGTAGTTTAGTTTGTGCATTTCCTACAAATTTTCATTATAATTTTGTAACAAATTTGAAAAGTTAGTATGAAATTTAACATTTTTCAAAAATAATAATATTAACTTAGTATTAAAGTTTGAACCAATATTGAATTCGGTTCTTCTTAGTTGAATAGTTTTTTGTTCATTAGAGATATTATATCCCACATCGAAATTCTAAGGGACCTTGAGTAATATATAAAGGGTTAGGGCCAATCCACTAATCACCAATTGGTTTTAAGTTGGAAGTCCATAATAAATCGAATCTAACATTGTATCGAGCCCAAATCCTAAAATACCTAAATTAAAAGAAAATCAATAGATATTTATGTATTTTTGGTGTTCTGAGTATACTTTAACTATTTTAGACATTTACTTTTGATTATTTGTATATATTTTTAAGTATTTTGGAAAACTTAAAAATATCTTACATATTATGGATGTTTTTAATATACATTACATATATAAATAATTAATCTATTTAGGCATATAAATCTATTTCGGATATATTCGGGTACCCGAAATACTTCGTTTCGGATCGGGTTCGGTTTCGGTTCTTTAAATACCAAAATTTTGAATCCGTTCGGATATTTAATCAATTTCGGTTTGGATTCGGTGTTACTTTTTCGAATCGGGTTCGGTTCGGTTCTTCGGATTTGGATTTTTTGCCCAGCCCTAATTTTCCTCTATAAATACATTGGAGCAAATCCACCTCTATAATAGAGTTTTTCTATTTTTAGAAAAAATATAGAGATAAAAATAGAGATGAGTTGGAGATGGTTTTAGTGCTATATGGATGTGAAATGTATTTAAACACACAAATTTTGAATTAGATAATTTCACTTTGATTTGAATCTTTTAGAATGTTATCAGGAGTGAAACAAAAAAAAATTATATATATACCAATGAACAACCAAATTCCCAGTACAATCTTATAAACCATACAGATGTATCGTAATATTAATTAACCAGAAAAAATCTTTGAAATATTTAGTTATATTGAAATGTAATGTTCTGTTAAAAATCGAAGTCGACATGATCTGAATAATCTTCTTTTATGAGTTTGGAGGTAACCGAAACAAAGATGTTTTATGCTATGGTGATTTAGAGTTCCTTTCTGAAACGATTTACAAAATAATGTCCTAGGGCTTTCGAAACCATACTTAATCAGCAATAACTGAGAAGTTGTCGTTGTTTCTATGCCACGACCAGCGTGCTCGTTTCTCATCTCCCATGTCCAAAGCTCGATTCACAGAATACTAACAATGGTGGAAACACGATTAATTTAGTATTAAATCTGAAGGTAATGTTCAATTCAATTAGTTATTTAGTCGAAACAATACTAATTTAGTATTATTTTAGCTCTCGTCCTCGATCAGTAGTTTCAGTTTCTTTGGTCCGAGTCCGTCTCATTGTTTTGCTTGATTGTCGATTGTGTTATCTCTATTGTTTTGGAAGTTCAGTTCATTTTCGTTGTAGTCACTGGTATGTAGTTTAGTTTGTGCATTTCCCTACAAATTTTCATTATAATTTTGTAACAAATTTGAAAAGTTAGTATGAAATTTAACATTTTTCCAAAAAATAATAATATTAACTTAGTATTAAAGTTTGAACCAATATTGAATTCGGTTCTTCTTAGTTGAATAGTTTTTTTTGTTCATTAGAGATATTATATCCCACATCGGAAATTCTAAGGGACCTTGAGTAATATATAAAGGGTTAGGGCCAATCCACTAATCACCAATTGGTTTTAAGTTGGAAGTCCATAATAAATCCGAATCTAACATTGTATCAGAGCCCAAATCCTAAAATACCTAAACCCCTAATTAATATTAACCATTCCCGACCGGATTTAAAGGTCGTAATTAACCCTTCCCGACCGGGTTTATAGGTCGTAATTAACTCGTTCGACCGAGTATAACTGTTTTAAAGTTCCGAGATTTCTGGCCGATAAGAGCCATCATCTCGAGGAGGGATATTAGAGATATTATATCCCACATCGGAAATTCTAAGGGACCTTGAGTAATATATAAAAGGTTAAGGTCAATCCACTAATCACCAATTGGTTTTAAGTTGGAAGTCCATAATAAACCCGAATCTAACACTTTTGAAAAAACACAAAACCATATAGTTGGACAATATGTAAATTGGATGAATAAATGTGGGAAGTGGGTGACATAAGATAAAGCAAGCCCTTCCCGATTGTCACGGTCACCGATAGTTATGTTCATTGGTCCACATGGGTCGGCGTTGTTGCTGAATAGCGGCTGCTGCATCAGCAATAATTTGCAATCAATAAAGTAGAAGAATCAAATCATAAAAAAAAAAATCATTTGCACATAAACAAAAAGTAAGAGAATCATTTTTATTTATTTAAAAACTAAGAATGTTAAACAAAATCAAATGTGGAAAAATGAAAATTAATGATCTTTTATATTTATATAAATGATCTTAAAAGTAGGATTTATTTTCTTTTCAGAACTAGATTTTTCAGTTGTTTATTTTTAGTGATAGATTTAAGCATATGTTCCAAGTGATGTTGCTTTTTATTCGAATCAGGATCTGCTTGAGATGCAAACGGAGAGAGAAGAAGAGAGTAAAGCTAAGAGACCAAATATTTTCATGTTCTTTTAAAACTTTTTAAGATGGAGATGAATGATACAAAATATGTGATTAGTTATTCTTACTGAACAGAAATGGATGTCTCAGGTTTTGTTTGTACGACTCGACAAGTCATTTGTTTCGGGTTTCTGAGTTTTGCTTGCCGATTTTTCCTTCTACCTATTATGTACTGAAACAAAATTATATAAGAACAAAAGTGAAAAGCCATTGCTCGAGTTGTTCAGGTTTCTCTAACCTTACAAAGAGCTTGACACAAAAATTAAAATAAAGAAGTGTTTGGTGAAGGCAAATATGATACATCATTTCCAATTAAATACCTTTCTAGGTAGGCATGGGCACCGAATGAATATCCAAAAAAATATTATATTTGTAATCTGTTCTGTCAACAAATAGTTACGTTTATTATATGTTCTAATCAAGAAAATTTTAAATATTCAGATAATCAGAAATCTGAAGTTTTTGAGATTACAGATTATCTGATTTGATTTAAAAATATTAATTGGATAAATAAAATAATATAGTACACTAAAATTAAATAAACATGCCACTATAATAAAATAAAAATAATATGATTAGGCCTGAAACTAATATTTTAATGCAAATCATAAAGCAAAACTAAATAGTTCAATATTGGCAAACCAAATAAGAAAATTCATATGTTAACATTTGGATTAATATTCAGATTTTTCGAAAATTTTCTAATCTAGAAAATTTTAAATATTCAGATATTAAGAAATCTGAAGTTTTTGAGATTACAGATTATCTGATTTGATTTTAAAAAATATTAACTGAATAAATAAAAATAATATAGTACACTAAAAATTAAATAAACATGCCACTATAATAGAAAAAAATAATATGATTAGGCCTGAAACTAATATTTTAATGCAAATCATAAAGCAAAACTAAATAGTTCAATATTGGCAAACCAAATAAGAAGATTCATATGTTAACATTTGGATTAATACAAAATTTAAATTAGGTTTACATAGAGGTGTCAAAATGGATAAACCAACCCAAACCAAATCATATCCAAATGGTTTTGAGCTTATATGAGTTAAGGATTTACCCAATCCATTTGACAAATAGTTTGGCTAAATCCATAACTCATTAAAGTTAATAAGTTAATGGTTTTAATGGTTTATCCATTAAAAGTACTATTATAGTTTGAATGGTTATCAAATAAAAACATATTATATTTTGGCTGAAAATAAAAATATTTTTTAGATATTAAAAAAATGGATTTATGGTCTTAATGGAAAATACAAACTATTTAGACAATTTTTTTTGTAATTTTAACCAAAAAATTATATTTTACTGTCTAGACAAGAAAATACAATTTTGATAGGAAAACTCGGTTTTACGGTTTTGGCAGGAAACTAGATTTTACAGTTTTGGCGGGAAAATTTGATTTTGTGATTTTGGTAGAAAAACTCGATTTTGCGGTTTTGGCGGGAAAACTCAATTTTGCGGTTTTGGCGGGAAAACTCGATTTTGCGATTTTGGCGGGAAAACTCGATTTTACGGTTTTGGCGGGAAAACTCGATTTTGCGGTTTTGGCGGGAAAACTCGGTTTGGCGGGAAAACTCGGTTTTGCGGTTTTGACGGGAAAACTCGATTTTGCGATTTTGAAGGAAAACTCGATTTTGCGGTTTTGGCAGGAAAACTCGATTTTGCGATTTTGGTGAGAAAACTCGATTTTGCGGTTTTGGCGGAAAAACTCGGTCTTACGATTTTGGCGAGAAAAATCGCTTTGTAGTTTTGGCAAAAAAAAACTCGATTTTTCGGGTTTGGTGAAAAATTCAATTTATAATTTCAATGAGAAACTTGATTTTATGGTTTTTTGCCAAAAAAATTAAAGTTTAATAAGAAAATAACTTATAATATGCATATCATTGAAAAATTTGTGTTGACAAAAAAATGTTTGAAAATTGGGTTACATTTAGTTTATTTAAATTGATTTAGAATAGATAAAAACTTGGTTTAATAATATGTGTTAAAATTTTGGAGTTTTAATATTTGATTTGATTTTATGTTAGTTATAATTTATTATTGGTTTGGTTATAGATTTTTTGTTTGGGTTAGATTTAGTTTATTAAAATTTAATTATACACACGTGAAAATAAATAAAATTTGGTGTAGTAAATTTGGTTAAGAAATTTACTTTGGTTAATTTTGTTTATATATTTGATTTAAGTTTATGTTTGTTAGAAATTCTTATTAGTTTGGACCGTTTGGTTATGGATAACTCATTATCGATTACAAACCAAACCATTTTTAACCCAATCCATCAAGTCCATTAACCCATTTGATCCATTAATCCATTTGTATCTAATTTCTCTATCCATTAAGATCAATGGTTTGGATTGACCCCTTAACTTTTATCCATTTTGACACCCCTCATTTACGATAACCCAAAGCTAAACTTTCTGAAAACAACTTAAAAGGAGTAAATGAACCAAATTTGTATTATAAGCTATAAATACATACATATCTAGAAATATAAGAAACATATCAGAAATTCGAATTTTCAAAATATATATTTGTAATTTGATTTGTTTTCAAAAATACTATAATTTACTATTTTTATCCTTTTACAGATATCTAGAATTTTTGGATTGAATCCACACGAGTAATAGACTAAATTTAGCGGTTAAAATGTTTAGTATTTCTAAGTACCGTATATAAAATGAAAGAACCTCTAGTAACATTGTCAAGGCAGCAGGGGCGCTTTGATTATAAATCTTTTGTTAAAATATTAAGAAAGTGGTGAAAATGTTTAATACTACATAGCCGGAGAAACGGTAAATCTAATTTGATCAGTCCTTGGGTCATTTATTACCACATCACTAGTTTATACCAGAAAATAGTACTTTCAAACTGTCTTAATAATTAAAATATTCAAAGGAAACAAAGAATTAATGAGTAAGATAAGTTCAGTATATAACAGACATCCATCTATCTTACAAACTAACAATGTTATAACCAAAACATAAGCAGGCAGTACTTGAATATATATATATATATATATATATATATATATATATACTCATAATTTTTCCAAATACAAAATAAAAAAGCCTAATAAGAATGTGATTTTTTAAACAAAATGAACATTTCTTCTTTCTTCTACGAACAATCGGATGAAAAACAGAGACTATAATGTCTAATGGTATGATGGTTTAGAGCTCATCATGGGATTGACTTGCAGACCAACATGATGATGATGAGCTAAGGCTCTCGAGCCAGACTTCATCAGCAAGAAGTGTGTTGGAATCATTGTTTCTATGCCACGACCAATGGGCTCGTTTTTCGTCTATAACCTTCAATCTCCCATGTCCAAAACTCGATTCGCGGAATACCGATAAAGGCGAAGGAGGCTTCTGAAACCTATAATTCGAATGACAAAAAAAATTGGAAATTAAAAACCATTAAAAAGAATATGAGACTATGTTTAGATTAAATGATAGAAGGTGACATACGATGTAGCAAGGCCTTCTCGATTGCCTCCGTCACCGATGGTTATGTATATAGGTCCACATTGATCAGCATTGTTGTTATATACCCGCTTCTGCATCAGTCACAATTCGCCATCGATATAAGTGATAATAATTATCTTTACTTGAAAAAAAATGAAGATGTGTTCTTACAAAACGTTCGTAGGCATGAACATGGCCTGAAAAAACGACGTCGACTCGAGCATTAAAGAGCAAAGACTCCATAGCTTCCCTCATGCTCTCTCCTTCACCCTCGTGCGCCTCGTTCGTGTTGTACCAAGGCGCGTGCAGCAGCACTATCACCCACGGTGTCGTTTCCCGGTCAACCTTTTGAAATTGCACAAAAACAAAAATTAACAAAAAAAGACACTAATTGTTAAGAATTGATAGAAAAGTTTGAAATGTTGTGAATTTACATACTCATCTTACTCAGGGGAGTTAATGTTTTCTTTTCACGAGTTTTTAATATGTTGTTTTGTTATATACACACATTATTTTTTTTTCAAAAAAAAAAAATATACACACATTAATATCTATTTTTATTTATATATATACCAACTTCTACTGAATATATTTATAAGAAAATTCTATGAATTTAATTTAACATAAATTATCATGATTTGATTTAAGACTCATTATCGTTGGTTAAATAAAAAATTTATCTGCAATTCGACATAATATTTTTAATTATAGATCAAAAGATAACTTAAAAAGACATTTTTTGTGAAAGTAATAAAATGATTGTGTTGTAAACATTGCATAATCTCCCAACTAACCTTTGCTAAATCGGCTTGGAGCCACTGATACTGATCGGAATCACAGTCAAAGTCAGTGTAAGACCCGAGCATAATCGTGTGGACACCGGCGACATCAAACGAGTAGTAAAGGTTGGACTCAGAGAGGCTCTCTGTGTAAGGCATGAGCCACCGGGAATTGTATGACTTGAAGGTTGTGTGTTCAATGATTGGGAAGAACTCTATCTCGTGGTTTCCCTGAGTAACCATCCAAGGACGCTTGCTCGCGAGTGGCTCCACCAGGCGGCCAAAGGAGTCCCAAAGTGGCTGGTTAGTGTCAGCGTAGGAGAGGTCACCGGGAAGTAGAAAGACGTCGTAGTCTTGGCTCTTTATCTGAGCCAATGTTGCTGCTGTCCATTCGGTTTGGCCTAGGTCGCCTTCAATTTGACATCAAAACCCGGTCTTTCATAAGTACACATGAAAATTTGGTCCTTAACCGGTATGAAACGGAACGTAATAGACTTAGATCAACCCTAATCTAAATCCAACCCGACATGGATTTAGTGTTTTGTAAGCATTAGATTCAACTCAACCAAATTTTTAATCTATGAATTTTCATGATTTTCTACATGGACATGAATATCTACGAAAACTTATATGCTTATATAATTACAAAGTTATATGTTTGTTTTTCTTTTAAACGTGTGCCTCTTAAAAGCAATCAAACTCAAACCGGAAAAGCTGAGGACATGCATACCGTATATACTTTCTTGCACGGTTTCGTATTACGTATAAATTTGAATTTGTATAAATTCAGTCAAACACTTTTAAGAATTTTACCCCCCCCCAAAAAAAAACTACTTTTAAGAAAAATATGAGTTTCATAATTTTGCTTAAACTATTATACATCATATTTACTGGTTGAACTATCGTTGTTCAATTAATGTCTCTAGTTCAAACACAACCAATAGAAAATAGATCGAAGGAGTTTAAGGAATGTACCAACTATGGCGAACTCGACCGGAAAAGATGACGGAGGAGTCTTGAAAGCAAATTCAGGACCGTTGCAGCCGCACATGTAATAGTAAGTGGTGCTAGGTTCTAGAGGTCCGATCTTGACGTGGTGGATCTTGCCGGAACTGTAGAGGAAGTATTTGTAAGAAGTGGATTGTCCGGTGGTTTTTCTATCGTACTTTCCTGGGGCCTTACCGTATTCCACCACCGACTCCACCTTCTTGTCTTCCGTTATGTATGTTACTCTCAGGTGGTCCTTACCCGCCAGTGATACGTGCACCTTCAATTTGTCAAATATTCAACACCAACACAAGCCTTTAGAAACAAGATTTTAAATGGAAAAACTTATGTCATCATAAAAGCAGGAAACATAGAAAATATTTGAATATTTTCTGTAAGTAGTATCTCATTAATAAGTATGATCTTGTGCCAAACAAAGATGAAACCCTTTGAGACGATGACAAAGTCAACAATTAATTGGGGTCTGTGTCGTAAAAAAAAGCAGAATATTGAGGATAAACATGTGAAATGTTGCAAAGAAAGGACAAAATATATGATAAATTAATTTAAAATATACACTAATTAGTTAGAAAAAAGGAATATAGACATAAAACCCAAAATTAAGTAACATCTTGTCTAGCGCAAAGTTGAGATCCAAGAAAGGGAGCATGTAATGCAGATTAGTAAAAAATGAGTATGCAATGACAAATTCAACAACATAATATGGGGTTTGAGTCTTAATAACTAAAATATATATGTGATGCTTGAAGAACATAACAAAGGTGAGAAAGGGAATCATTCTACCTAAATACAAATTAATGCATTGACCTATACATCTCACATTCCTTAAAAATGAGGATGAAAAAAATCTTAGGAATTGCTAACAAAGAAAATGTTTTGAACTAAACATCTGTTGAGAAAGAGAGTTTAATCAAATAACCTGTTGTGGATCGGATTTGGAGCGGTCATGAGGGACAAAGACAATGGGACGAGGGGGCTCGCGGCTGAGTTCCGGCACATCGGCTTGAGACAAGAAGGGACAAAGGAACAAAAGAGTAAGACTAAGAAAGAGACCAAATATTTTCATCTTATTGTCTGAAAAGAGTTTAAGTTTGGTGAAGAAGAATGGATTGTTATTGAAGAGATCGGTGGATGAATTCAGGTGTGTTACTACTTTATATACATCTCTTTAGCCATCGCGTCAAGTTACTTCATTTCCTTTTATAAAGTCTTTTAGAAATCATATATATACGTTTTGTTAGTTTTGCTTGCAGCTTCCTTTATCTTTCCATCATTTAAAGAAAAATAGTTATAAAGTCAATGCGTGAATTGTTTAATGGGAAATTTGTTTTTTTTAGCCCAAAAACCAGATATATTATTCGACTAGGCTACTTCCAAATTTGAACTATTTTTGCTTGTAATGCCCTTTTAATTGTATTTTTGAGCGTAGAATTGGCATTTCAAAAAATTATCCTAATAGAATAATTATAGGTTAGCTCTAATAGAACAATATTAGTGTTTTTGGCCTAAAAAACTCTTTTGAGATAATCAATTTCTTTAATTTTTAGCTCAATTTCAGTTGGCAGCACCTCCTTAGTGGCTCCTTCATGAATCTTACCAATGTAAGAATTCACAATGTATGTATTAACCAAGTGTTCGACACTCAGTTCTCTTTGTTTGACCTGAATACTCAAAATGGATGAGTCACAAAAGATACAATAATCTTTTGAATAATCAAAAATTGTCAACAAAGAGCCATGTAAGGAGATTGAATCTTCTATTTCCTGCGGTGTTGAGGACGTGACTACCGAGGGAGAAAGACCTCTTGCCAGTAACTACCAAGATCAAACAATGCTCCTTTACGAGCACAACAACTTGAATGTTTGGCGACATGAAGGTGGACTGCATCCACAATCAAGTTTACAGCCTTGGTAGCAAGCATCTTGAGATAATAATTCGCCATTCTCTCTGATTTTTTCATTCTTCTTTTTTGATAATTGTAGTTAGTTGAAGGCCTCTCCCCTCTGTATTTAATTATCTCTCCCCACTCTTTTCTTTGTACCATTGTTATCTATCCCCACTCTTTTCTTGTATCAGATAAGTTTTATTCAAATTCATGCTTGAAAACAGACAACAAAAAACATGAAAGAGTTTTTCTACTTCAGTGAAAACATGAAACTGTAGATAATAATTCACCATTCTTATTGATTTTTTCTTTTTTTTGATAATTGTAGTTAGTTGAAGTCCTCTCCCCTCTGCATTTAATTATCTCTCCCCACTCTTTTCTTTATACCATTGTTATCTCTCCACACTGTTTTCTTTGTACAATTGCTATCAGAGAAGTTTTACTCAAATCCGTGCTTGAAAACATATAACAAGGAACATGAAAGAGTTTTTCTACTTTAGTGAAAACATGAAATTGTTTTTAGGCCAAAAATAGGTACATTGTTCCATTAGACTAATTCAAAATTTGTACTATTTTTGCCTATAATGCCTTTTTTATTTATACAAATAAATCCAAAAAATATTTTTTTAAAAAAATGAAAATATAAGAACTACTGATAAAATACTTATACCAAATTAGAAATCTACAGATAAGGATGAATTGTTCCGAAAAATAGGAAGAAAATATTCAGTTTCTATATTTGAAAAATTTTGATTTTTGCCCCAAAAAATATTAGGAAATTTTCAGTTTCCATATTTGGGGATTTCTGATTTTTTCACTTAATTTTAATTAGTTTAATTATTAACTTATATTTTTATATTTCACAATTAGTTTTTTTGTCAAATGGGATAATATTAGTGTTTTTTTGCCTAAAAAACAATTTTTCCTTGTTTAATTATGAGGTTTCCGTAACCTTAAAGAACTAGACCTGAGAATCCATGCCTAACGGTATTCCTTGCGTCATGTCGAAGATCTCTTGTATACTTTTTTCCATAAATTTGCATAATTCGCCTTAACTAGGATTTGAATCTCAGACTTTCTAATGTAGAATCATTAATGAACCATTAGTTAAATCACTGAACTAAGTGGACTTCCACGGACCTAAAACGTTTAATTTGACAATTTAAATATTCCCTTTAAATACAGTATCATCCAGAACTTTATATATTCGTATATATATCTGTATCGAAAACGTATCGACAGTAGCAAATTATTCTGTAGCATATCGCCAAGGTCGTAATTAATTAACCGAAGTCTTTATTGTGAACAATTAACATATGTTTTGTGTTTATTTATATAGCATTGAAGGAAAAAGGTACCAGTTAAGATGTATGATCGAGTTAACAGTGATGATTACCTTTAATTAAGAACAAGATATAAGATAAGAAAAAAAAAACAAGATATCTCTGGTTCGCACTTTGGACCTCAGTTTGTCGGCTTAGAATCTATTTGTTCATTAGGTGCTCTGTTTAGCTTATATTTCTGCATTCCGCTTCTTGTCAATTTTGTAGTTCTGCAAAAACTTAAAATTTGGTAATATAATTTTAACATTTTACCAAAAAAAAAACAAGATATAAAAGTTTAGTCAAATAGAAAAACAAGATATCAGATGAAAGAATACTATCTAGTTATATTTTTTTGGTATCTATCTAGTTATGTATTGATATAAGTACTAATAGAATAATAATACAAAAGAGAGAAAAATGAAGAAAGGGGACCATTTTTATGTTTTAACGTCGACAGGTGAGTGATAGAACAAAAAGCCTCAAGACCACACACATATGCGAGTAATATGGTACCATTTTACATAAATCGTTGTACTATTAGACTTTACTATTTTGTTCTGTATCCGGCCGACATTAAACCACAATTTGCTGGAGACTCGTGTCTGAACACGGCACATCAAATTTTGATCCAATATGTTTCGTAGCTAACGGCGAGAATATTTATACAAAGGGACGAGCACGTGTCAAACGATGAACAGAAAAGAAAGAGTAAACAAGTAATCTGATGGAACGTGAGAAGATGAGAACATGAATCATGTCATGTGGCCACGTAGCTTAGTTAATATGGTACAAACGGATATGCTTTATGGATCTTCCCCAAGTCCAAATCAAAAATATGAATAAATTGATCCGTGTTTACGTACTTAAGATAAGCCGTGTACGGACATTGGAATCAAAAATAGTATATACCATTGTTTCACTCCACATCCTTTCCTATAACTTTTGACTACTATTTTCATATTTCTTAAAAGACAATATTCATTTTGTTCTTAGTACGAAACTACTAAATGTCAAAAAGCTTTAGCAAATTTAAAACTTCTTCCTACTACTACTACTATGTAAAATGCCATCTTTTTCTATGATGCAATGGTTCATCTAGGTTGGGCAATCTGAAAGTTTATAGGCCCATTAAACTCTCTATAACCCAAACGACTAGATATCAATCTAAAAAGAGATGTTACAAGCCCAATATTGTCTATGTGAAATTCGATGCCTATACCAATTTATTTATAGAATGGCATGCACTTTGTGCGGAATAATATATATCCAATTAATTTAATTTTTAATATAATTTTTTAACATCAATCTATATTAGTAATAAGTTTTAAATATTAATGAATCAGAAAATATAATCTACCTTTTTATTATAAATCAACATGGATAATTTTTTGGCAAAACCTTTATTTATTCTATCATCAAACCAAACATGTAAAAAATTATCATCGTCATAATAACCTAACAAAAATGTATTAATATTTTAAAATAACATAAATATAAATTTACGAATTAAACCATAATTATCAATTATCAGGAAAATCTATGAAATTAAACCCTCTTCATCAAAGTCTTAATTGCATTTTATTTGAATTTTCCTAGTCATCAGATTTTATAATGAAAAATATTAACAAAATCTATAATAATCAAAAAAATATTTCTATTTAAATAAAAATTTTAAACTAAAAGTAATAAATTATATATATATCTAAAAACTAGACTTTTAAATTATAATAGTAAGAATTTTATTATTTGGGCTCGTATTTATTTATTGGAAAGATGATTTGGTAACATAAAAGAGAAGAAAGATTATTTTTATAAATAATAATTAAAAAATATTAAATGATTTAATATTAATAAAGTAAACATAAGATGAACAAATATATAAAATCTAACCTATATTAAAAGCCGGATATCCTCAACTCTAAGCCTATCCACATCAGCTCAAATAATTAACCTATCATAAAGCTTTGAATTGCCACATCATCTTAAAAGAGCTATCATCAAAATATGACGAGAGAAAAAAAAACCCAAAAAAACTGTAACCTAATTGTGACTCTTCTTCTGCTCATACAATTAAAACGCTTTGCTTCTGAAGACCATCTCTCAGCCAGACCCTTCATTTATAATCTTTTTCATCTCCCACATCTTCCCATTCTCTTATATCTAACACATATAAAGTAGCCTAATTGTAGACTGATTCAATTCCATTATGTATTTATCTACACTTCAGTTTTATAAACATGAGTTTTCAATTCCAAAAGCTAAGATGACACTGGAGAAATGCTGCGGATGATTGGTATGATATGGTCATCACTCATCTACTTATTAATATATGTAGTTTTTGGATCTGCGTGTAAAACATATTCTTATCTCCAGTATGATAATCATTGTGTCACAGGAAGATGAACAAGATCTTAAACGCTAACCAAACCAGAAGCTGAGCCGAACACGCAAGTTTTTTTGGTAAGGAGTGCATATCGAGGTAAGCCACAAACACAAGATGACAATGATAAGATATTTTGAATGAGTTAAATTCAGCTATATTTTGAGAGGAGTTTACTGAATTTTTTGATTTTTGAATTGTTTTATAGACCAAATGATCCCATCCCATGACAACTCTTTTTTTAGTGATGCCACAACAATCTCCTCTTTTTTACAAGAGCGTGACCGATACCTCTTCTCCGTTTATTTAGCCGTAACGATGTGGAATCCAAGCCTTAGTTGATCATATTACAAGTTTAATAAGGCCATAAAACTCATTTTCCTCCTTTTATATCACTTCCTTTTCTTTCTTTCATATTCTGTTGCAGTACAGAAACCCTCGGGTATCCACTTTATTTTCTGGGTTTGGAATAGCTGATGAAAATCCATTAGTATGGAGCTCCATACGCAATTTGTGTTCTATTCTACAAAATCAGATTTTCCTGGTATGTAGTCCCATGTTTCTACTAAGTGTATTTACTTTATTACATTTTCGTTCTGTGTTAGATTGTGTAGACAACGTGTGATTTGGTTTCCGAATGAGGGATCACAGCCAAACTCCCAGGAAGCTTGGGATTTTGGAAGTGTCCTCTAAATTAGAAGCTACCAGCTTGGCTCTCCAAAACTAAGGCGTCTACTAAGGTATGACTTCGTAAACAATGGTTTATGAATTATTCTGATTTTTGAATTGAGCTATATATTTTGTTTGTGGTTGATTTTAATATTGTAGTTTCTCCCAAAATGTTCTACTTGATGGATTCAAGAACATTTGAATTCGGATTTTAAAACTCACTCATCTTTTGGGTTTTACAGCAGCAATCTAAATTGCTTTCATTTACTTCCGAAGATATAGAAGATATTCGTATGAGAAGTTTCTTTCTGGTAGTTCTCTACTATTAATGTGTCGATTTGTAATTTGATCAATGACTCACTTAAGACATTAAGTAACAGTAACCAGTTGTTCTTCTTGATAGTCGGAGTAATTGGTCGTAACATATACATTTACATTCAGATCAGAGATGTCGAATGCAAAAAAGTAGGAATTCAGTTGAATCTTCCTTGCCATCACACAAGCAGCAGTGTCAAAAGGTTATGTATAATGATATGTTTCATATTTTCTATCTAACTTTTTCCACCTACTCAGTTTCAAAAAATCTTACATTGGATGCTAATTTTATAATCGCTGTTTGATTCATGCGTTAGATTCTTGCATTAGCATGGCTATTTCTTTTCTTTCGTCATGCTTTTGATATGTATTGATGTAAGAAGAAGTTTCTTCTTCAGAAATTTACAATATTATTTATGCACTACTCTATATTGCTCTAAATTTTTTATGATTGCTAATTTCTGTGTAGGTTTCAAATAGTGGCTTCTGTATCTTTCATTTTCTTTCTATGATTTGATAGCTTAATGTTGATTTCATGATAAAATAATGCTTGATTAGCTTCTTGCATTAGTACGAATAAAACTCCGTTTCTTTCTTACATAAAGTGATGAGCCTCTAATTGTTTGCTGTAGGTATTCCCACCGAGTTCACCATGCACATTATTAAAATCATATATTGCTTCAAATTTTTGAGTTGTATGATTACAGTTACATAAAGTGATGAGCCTCTACAGATAGAAGACGCCGTACACGTAGCGATCGGCGTAATGAGATCGACGTAAAAGTTAACCGTATGACAGACCTGAAATTCGATTCACAACTCAAGGAAAGAGACATTATATAAATGTGTTTTCCAGTTCAGTTTATGCAAGAGTTTTTAATGAGAGCTTACTTGGAAGCTAACATTTGGGGCTTAAGTAAAACCAAGAAGGTAAAGAAAAAAGGGTTTGCCTCATACCATGTCTTTCGTTTTGTCATTCTGTTACAATATAATAAGATGGTCGATGTTTTTAATTTACAAACATAATGTGATGTGAAATATAATCTCTAATACAAAGTTTATTGGTTAAAAAAGAAAAAGTTTATTGGTTCAATATTATGTAAAATATTTTAAATACACAAGAAACTAAATGAATTATTAAGTACATATGTACAAAAAAGTGATTTAAGGTTAGAGCCAAATTCAAGTTGAAGTTTTTATCTCTCTTTTCTGTTTCCTTTCTTACAGGTTTCATAAATAACCTTTTTTATTTCGACCAAAAAAATAACCTTTTTTACAGATTTCATAAATAATCTTATCTTATCTTCATTTGTCTAAATTTCCACCTCCTTTTCTTAAATTTTTATCACTTATATACCTTCAATTTGTATTTTCTGGTCAACATATCTTCACTTAGTATATGATCAAATATCTCATATATTTTACTGAGTGATTGGTCCACATTCTTATGTTTATGTATATAACTAAAAACAATATAACTGTAAACAATGAGAATTATTATTTATCAATTACTATGCTTTACTACGTTCTACTTTTTAATACTTTAAACTGATCACCACTTTGGAATGGCATGGAAAAATAACCGGCGTACCCCATCAGTTAATCATAAATCATGTTCACCAATTTAATTTTCCTTAATTATGTTAAATTTGATGAAACTATCTTACTTAACTATTTGCTTCGCAACAATATATCTACAAAATTTTGGATTCTGACAAAAAAATTATTTGGTTTATATATCAAACCAAGATTGCGTAATTGTAAATTTAGCTAGATTAAGCCAGGTTTTACATTAATTTTTTGAAGATGAATAGAAAATGGTAATTTTGTAATTTTAAGTCAAAACAAAGTATAAATTAGTTGTAAATTTTATAAGTAAAACCTAAGTAAATAAGTACATATATAGCTTAATTAGATTTTTAATCATATACCTTACATTTCTTAATAAAAATTTAATCAATAAAATATGATGAATTTTAATATTTAAAAATTTGTTATCCAAAAACTTATTATAAATTTGGTCTGCTAAATTATTTTGATAAATTATTCACTATATATTTATATACAAATGCAAAAAGACCAACTTAAAACGAATCCTAACACCCTAGGAAACTTCATTTAGGATATGTAAAGTTTACAAAGATTACCAACAAGTTAACAACTGTTCGTATTAGTCGTATGTGGGTAATCAAAAGTTACAACTTTCTGACATTTTTGTTTATAAGAATTAAAATTAAACCAATTTACACAAAGACAGGGTAAACTAATAGAAAGAAAGTTACATAAGTCTGTCATATACCTATACAAAGACATTTCATTAAAAAAAACTAAACAAATACATTTTAAAGGAGGAAATACCAAATGAGATTTCAGCTTTTATGGTGCTTTGAAAAACAACAAATACAAGCTAACATCTCATTCGTATAGTATTCAGCTTACTCAATACAACCACTTAAGGTAAATGACCACAATATCATGCCATACAAGTTTACCATCAGTTTTATCATCTAATCATTCAATTCATACATAATCATACAATCATATATCATAGGAAAAATACGCACAATGCAAGGAACTGATTTAAAAATCCAAAAAAAAAATAATTAGGAAGTTGTGGGGTTTGCTACTAAAATCATGTTAATAAAATAGAATATTATATTTTCATAATTATAATTCATGATAGTTTATACATCGTTAAATTTTTTAACTAGATTTAATATTGCACCATAAAGCATATTATAAATTGTTTCGATTTTAAAACCAACATTCAACAATTGATTTCAAATTAGTGATGTAAACTTAGAACGATATTTTTAAGTACGTTATCGGAAACTTTTTATTTTTATGTATTTATTTATGATAAATTTTTGATTTTATTGATTGAAACCGTATATACAACAATTTCAAATTGACTCTATAAAATTAAACATTAAATATAATTTAAAATGCAACAATTTATATAGAAAAAAATAAAAAAATAAAAATAAAAACTTTTCAAAATACACTATCCGCGCGTAGCGCGGAAAACATTCTAGTTGTTTTTAAAAATTGGTAATGCTCATTAGACATAATTATCCTTGATTAAAATATTTATTAAGTTATAACTAAAAATATTTAAAAATATCAATTCAAAAGTTATTTATTAAAACTAATGATTCAATCTAAATCATAGAATATAAAAAATAAGCATTTAACACTAATAAAATATAAGTAAATAAAATAACCTAAAATCATAGATAACATGACATTTAATCAAAACTGAAATTATTTTAAAATATGTCAAATAAATAAAATTACCAATTAAAATTATTAAGGTTACGATAAATATATAAATAGCCTAAATTATGGAGAATATGATAAATAAATAAAAATAAAATTATTAAAAACATAACAAATAAGTAAATTAGCTAAAATTATGGAAAATATGACAAATAAACAATAAATAATGACAAATCATCAAAATTAGCTAAAATCATGGAAAAGCTGACACAAGCCAAATCACTTCATAAATAAAAATATAGATGTATGTCGAAGTTATCAAGCTTTAAAACTCGGTTGTTTAAATGTTCAATTAAACTATCGAGAAATTCTTGGGTTCACCCCCTAGTTGAACCTATAGGTTCACCAACCAATGAAAATTGGTTATTTCATATGCAGATTTTTTCAAAAAAAGAAACAGAATATTTAGAATTAAAATAAAAGGATAAAAAATAGTAGTAGCTGGAAAACAAGATTTTTTTTTAATATTATTAAAACCGTTTATACTAAACTCTAAACCCTAAACCCTAAACTCTTGGGTAAATTCTAAACCCTTGGGTAAATTCTAAACCCTTGGGTAAACTCTAAACCCTTGGGTAAACCCTAAACCCTTGGGTAAAGAGATATTCCAAGGGTTTAGAGTTTACCCAAGGGTTTATCCAAAAGTTTAGGGTTTAGTATTTAGGGTTTAGGGTTTGGCGTTTATGGTTTATTATGAACAGTTTTAATAATGTTAATTTTTTTTTCTTTTTGACAACTACTACTTTTTTTATTTATTTTTATCCATTATTAAAACTGTTCATAATAAATCCTAAACGCTAAACCCTTAAACCTTTCGTAAACCCTAAATCCTTAGGTAAACTTTAAACCCTTGGGTAAACTTTAAACCCTTGGAATATTTCTTTATCCAAGAGTTTAGGATTTACCGAAGGATTTAGGGTTTAGTATTTAGAGTTTAATGTTTAGGGTTTAAAGTTTAGAGTTTAGTATAAACGAGTTTAACAATATTAAAAAAAAATCTTTTTTCCAGCAACTACTATTTTTTATTTATTTTTTATCTTTTTATTTAAAAAAATAAATTTTAAATATTTTATTTCCTTTTTTGAAAAAGTCTGCATATAAAATAACCATTTTTCATTGGTTCTATAGATTTACCTAGGGGGTGAACCTAAAAATTTCTCTAAACTATCAAATCAATGAGATGTCAAGTAAATAGGTCCGTCTAACTCGGCATTAATGCAGCTGATTAATTGACATAAACTTCCGTTAGAAACTTATATAATAATAAATACAAACAAAAAACCATTATAAATAATAAAAAATAAAATATTCAAAACTGAAGTAAAAGGACCCAAAAAAAAATAATTGGCAAACTAAGCGGCGATTTAGTTAGTCTTAACTCTAAAAAGGATGTTCAACAAAAAAAGAAACTCTAAAAAGGTTCTGATGTTTTGAATAATATGCCTGAGGAACATTTTAAAACATAAAACTTTGCGAAACACAGTGAGAAGATGTATACATTTGCTTGTGGAACATTTCAAAACATATAAACTTTGCAAAACTTAGAGAACATAAGGATTAAACATGTTACCAATAAAGTTGGATCAATATATATATATATATATATACTTATGGTTCGGCTGGATTGTGTTGACTATTTTTTTACCTTAGTTTGAAATGAGACTAACTAGTACGTTTCTAAGTCTCTCAGAGACTCGAAAAGCTAGTTTTTTTTTGTGGATATGGGGTTTCTTGATAGACCGTATGTATGGGGTTTATTAATACACTGTGGGCAGCGAACCATTGGTTCTGGTCCTTCTGGACATGAACACAATGAGGAAAGGTCAAGTTGGACGTCACTGGCCTGCCTACACGTACTGCTCATGAAAACTACTGCGGCCGCTGCAACTATGCTGGAACTTACAACGAGAAGAAATGCCTTAGTAAATGTGGTCAATCTTCTCAAATATATACAGCTATTTACATAATACAAATTCAGCGGCAACTATTAGCAATTACCCTGCTTATGAACACCATTTCAATTTATTTTGTATCATCTTCCCAATCTTTTGAATAAAATATATTTCTTTCCTTTTGAACTCTAACCGGCTGTACATGTACGAGCAAATATGACATTAGTACAAGTTATAGAAAAGAGGGCACAAACTTAAAAGTTCTGTCCGAACAGTATATCGGTTTTACCCTCTATTTTAATTCATATTTTTTGTTCATTTTAAACGTCTTTATTTTGACCGAGTACGTATTTCTTTTACTGCTTTGTCAATTATGTTTAATACCTCAGATCGTGAACGATTATGATCATAAAAATATAAAACCACCACCACAATATTATAATTTGCTTCAGATCTGAAAGTTATTGCTCATTAGGACAGTGAATAAGCTAGCTAAGTAATGTACTAAAAATAAAATCTAGATATGGGTGTATGTACCTCTGAGTCTGTGCTAAAGACGATTCTTTTTCAGTACAGCTTGGATACCAGAAGATCTTAATTACAAGATAACAACAACAACACACGTGTTTCCCGTTTTACCTATTCATAACTAAATTTTTAAAACTCATCCTTGTTATCTACATTTACGGAAACCGACAAAGAAGAACCATTCCATTAACCCCTTCCCATCCTTTAATTAATTAATTAAACATTTCATTTAAATCTAATCCTAATTCTTAATTATTAAATAAACCTTTCTCTTCTTTCCTTAACTCATAAGCCTCTCTCTCCTCCCCCTTCTTCAACAATCAATAAAGCATCGTGCTTTTATTTTTTACGAGATCTTCTCTGTAATCTAGGGATCTTAGTTATTACAATCATGAATCAGGGGAAGCTTGGGTTTTTAACTCTCTCGTTTCTTCTGATACTGAGCGTAGCGTTGGGTAGATTCGTCGTGGAGAAGAACAGCCTCAAAGTCACGTCGCCGGACTCGATCAAGGGTATTTACGAATGTGCCATTGGGAACTTTGGGGTTCCTCAGTACGGTGGTACATTGGTGGGAACCGTCGTGTATCCCAATTCGAATCAGAAGGCTTGTAAAAGCTACAGCGATTTCGATGTATCCTTCAAGTCTCGGGCTGGTCACTTACCCACTTTTGTTCTCATCGATCGTGGAGGTTTGATTGTTTTCCCTTAATTGGTTAATCAAATTAGGTTTATAGTATCTGGAATAGATGCAAATTTTGCTTATAGTACTAGGACAAGCTTCGCTTTTTGCTTATAGTATGAAAAATATTTAATTTTTGCTTATAGTATTTGGAAGAGATGTAATTTTGGCTTATACTATCTGAAAAAGATTCAGTTTTTGGTTATATTATTTGAAAAAAAAACAATTTTTGGTTATATTATTTGAAAAGATTCAGTTTTTTTTTGTTTATAGTATGTGGAAAAGATTCAATTTTTGCTTATAGTATGTAGAAAAGATTCAGCTTTGGTTATAATCTATGGAAAAAATCTATTTTTAGCTATAGTATTTAGAAAATATTCATTTTTTGCTTATAGCATTCGGACAAGCTTCAACTTTTGGTTATAGTATGTGGAAAATATTCGATTTTGGAGTATAGTATTAGAAAAGACAATTTTTATTTATGGTATGTGAAAAAAAATTCAGTTTTTGGTTATAGTATTTCCAAGATGTTTAGTTTTGGTTATACTATTTTGGGAAATGATCCTCAGTTTTTGGAACTGAATGTGTGTTTATTTTGTGAGCACAGACTGTTTCTTCACTTTGAAAGCATGGATAGCTCAACAAGCTGGAGCAGCAGCGATTCTCGTAGCTGACAACAAAGCTGAGCCATTGATTACAATGGACACACCTGAAGAAGACAAATCAGATGCAGACTATCTCCAAAACATCACCATTCCTTCCGCTCTCATCACCAAGTCCTTGGGAGACAGTTTAAAATCTGCTCTTTCCAAGGGCGACATGGTGAACATGAAGCTGGACTGGACCGAGTCTGTTCCACACCCCGACGAGCGTGTGGAATACGAGCTCTGGACCAACAGCAACGACCAGTGTGGGAAGAAGTGTGATACTCAGATCGAGTTTCTCAAGAACTTCAAAGGAGCTGCTCAGATTCTTGAGAAAGGAGGGCATACTCAGTTCACGCCACACTACATCACCTGGTACTGCCCCGAGGCTTTTACGCTGAGTAAACAGTGCAAGTCTCAGTGTATCAACCATGGGAGGTACTGTGCGCCTGATCCTGAGCAGGATTTTACTAAAGGATACGATGGGAAGGATGTTGTGGTTCAGAATCTACGCCAGGCGTGTGTTTATAGAGTGTTGAACGAGACTGGTAAGCCGTGGGTTTGGTGGGACTATGTGACTGACTTCGCCATCAGGTGTCCAATGAAGGATAAGAAGTACACTAAGGAGTGTGCAGACGAGATTATCAAGTCCCTTGGTGAGTATATTGCTTCATGACCCTATGGTCTTCGCTCCTGTGTTATCAACTATCAGCTCGTAATGGCTAATCATGGATTCTCTGTCTGTTATATGCATTCAGACATTGATCTCAAGAAGGTGGACAAGTGTATCGGAGACCCTGACGCAGATGTGGAGAACTCTATTCTTAAAGCAGAGCAGGAGTCACAGGTTGGTCTTCCTGTGAGCAATTGGCTCTAAGCTTCTCTCTACTATATCTCTGGTTTCACATTTGCCATGTATTCTGAAATGAGTCTGTTTCAGGTTGGCAAAGGTTCCCGTGGAGACGTGACTATACTCCCAACTCTTGTAGTGAACAACAGACAATACAGAGGTATTGGAGAACACTCTGACTTGTCAGCATCCAACTCTCTTTTTTTTTCTAACCTCAAATATCTTTCATGGGATTAGGTAAACTGGAGAAAGGGGCAGTGCTAAAAGCTATGTGTTCAGGCTTTCAAGAGTCAACAGAACCAGCTATATGTCTAGCTGAAGGTTCACAATTTATTTTCAGATATCTTGTTTCTTGTAAAGTTTTGTTGACATTGAGTGAGGACATCGTCTTGAGATAAGTTTCTGGTTTTTTTCTTTTTGCAGATTTAGAAACGAATGAATGTTTGGAAAACAACGGTGGGTGCTGGCAAGACAAAGCTTCCAACATAACTGCATGCCGGGTACCATTTGGCCTTACCGTTTTATCTCTTTTCCAAACTTTTGGTGTTGTTGTTGCTACTAAGACTGATTACTCTTTGTTTTGATCTGAACTGGCATTTTAGGATACGTATAGGGGAAGATTGTGTGTGTGCCCTACTGTTCAAGGTGTTAAATTTTCTGGTGACGGTTACACTCACTGCAGAGGTATTAGCTTGACATATTTTGTATGGAAGTCATGATACAAACTGTGGCATGGTCATTCTATTTCCTATGTATTGCCTGCTCTCAGTTCTCAACGTTGTTTCTTTTTTTTTTGGTAGCCTCTGGAGCTTTGCATTGTGGTATCAACAATGGAGGATGCTGGAGAGAAACCAGAGGCAGCTACACTTACTCTGCTTGCGTAGTAAGTATTTCCTCTTCTTGCTCAATGTCTAATTCTTGAACAATCATCTTTTTAACCAACCTATAGTGAAACATCTTTGGTTTTCCAAATGGATTTTTCAGGATGATCATTCAAATGGTTGCAAATGCCCACTTGGGTTCAAGGGTGATGGAGTAAAGAGCTGTGAAGGTACCTGTTAAGGAAACTTTTTAGTAGCATCTATATTCATGCGGTCTACTTGCATATAGAACTAAACCGTATTTTTTTGATTAAATGTGTTAGATGTGGACGAGTGCAAAGAAAAAACGGTTTGCCAGTGCCCAGACTGTAAATGCAAAAACACATGGGGAAGTTATGAATGCAGCTGCAAGAATGGTTTGCTCTACATGCGTGAACACGACACTTGCATAGGTAGACAAAAGAGATCTTAATCCCCATAGTTAATGCGGAGTCATTAATCAAGCTTGATGAGGCTTTTGAATATGGTGAAATGTGTAGGTTCAAGCAAAGTTGGAACTACAAAGCTCAGCTGGAGCTTTTTGTGGATTCTTATAATCGGAGTGGGTGTTGCAGGTCTTGCCGGATATGCCGTCTACAAATACAGGATCAGGGTATGTTTCTCTCCTTGCCATAATACATATATGAAGATCTAGCCATCTAGATAGATGTATTGAGTAACAAACAATTGTGCAGAGTTACATGGATGCGGAGATAAGAGGTATCATGGCACAGTACATGCCATTGGAGAGCCAACCCACCCCAAGTGGTCCTCATATGGATATATGAGCGAAGTTGTCAACACAAACCAGGAGACTCTCTTTCCACGGGAAGCTTTCTCTGTGTTTCCATGTAAATGAATCTAATAGACTTGAGAGAAGCCACACAAAAAAGTAATAATTTAAGTGTATCTGCGCTTTTTGTAAGGGATGTGGATTTGCAGATGGAATTAACTCTTTTGTCTGCATTACTCTTGCAATGTGTAAAATAAGACATAAATGGATGAATAAATGAGTAGGAGAGTTTGCATCTATATACTACTGAAACAAAATAAACATTGCTTGATGTGTTATACTTTCTCCAGCTCCACTCTGTGTTTCTCAATCTGTTCTTTCACTAGCTTCTGTGATTCTTGGATAAGCCTTGAGTGCTTCTTTATAAGCTCCTCTTTTGTCTTAAGCTCTTCCTCCATGACTGCAATCTCCTGTTAAGAACAGAACATACCAGACACTAATGAGACAAATATGTATTTGGAGATTCTCACACATTAGTGAGTTGTGTTAGAAACAAACCTTCCTAAGACTTTCAGCTCTTGTGGGCGCGTGATCCTCTCGCTTCAATCCCATGAAATAAAGCTGAAGCTTTTTAGCAGCTTCCATGAAATCCCTGGCGTGACGTTCAACATCAACTGCAATGAGAGGAAATAAAAAGAAATTAGCTTACAAAGCACATCAGCCTTGATCAGCAGGCAAGCTAGAATATTGAAAATGCTTCAGGTTATGATCTATTAAGTAGAGATCATAAGTTAAACAAGTGAACTAAAATGATATTCTCTAGCAGAAAGAAACAGACAAACTTCCAAACCAAAAATCACCAAACAAGAAGCCATTGCCTTTCTTACACTCAACAAAACTCTGAACGAAGGAGTAACAGTAATAGTATGCAATAGCACAGACCAAACCAAGACGAAAGAAACAGACAACTTCCAAACTATCAATCACCAGACATGAAGTCATTGCCTTTTCTTACACCCAAGAAGACATCAAACTAACAGTGAATTACAGTAATAGTATGAAACATCACAGACCAAACCCTAGAAGGGGAACTGGAATTTGATTATACTTAAGAAAGTTAACTATTATACTAAAACTTGAATTACTTCTCAAAGGCTAAGACTTTAATGAGAATGGTTAAGGGAGATGGATCGAGAGATAAGAAAAGAGACTAACTTTGATGAGAAGGATGAGGAGAGCGGTCGATGGCTTGAAGCTCTCTAGCGGGTAAACATGGGAGCAGTGCAGCTTCCAAAGCCGTGACGCAAGCCATTATGTCCTCAATCTCGTGATTCTGATTGTTTGATGGCGTCTCCGGGGATGTGATTCCCGGAAGACGGTCAGACGGCGACGGGGAAGGGTCAGAAGACGGCGGTGGTTGTGGCTGATAATCCATTGCGCCGATCTCGGTCGTTCTCTCTCTCTCTCTCTGGTTAATTGCCTTCTTTTTTGTTTTAATCTAGTGAATCCGGGAAGAAGTGGTTCTCAAGTGGGCTTATTACTGGGCCTAGTTAATCACATTTTCAACTGTTCGGACCAAAAATACATGTGTTCAAATAACAAACAATCTGGCTTGAATATTTTCTTATTAATTATTTTATTTTATAATAGTGCTACAAATATCTAAATATATAAAAACCTATTTTTGAGAAAAACGTTTTCTTTTCTATTTTACTAAATAAATTTCAATAAAAAGACATTTTTATTCATACCATTGACCAACTGTAATAGTTAACTGAAGCTGAAATTAAAATTATTTGGTCAACAAAGTCGGTTATCTTCTACAATGAGCGTAGTACAACGAATTTGGAAATGTCCTAATCACACCATGTTCGAAACCTCCATTGAGATAAATTGTGCATATATAGAAATATGGGATACCTCGCATGTTTTGTCTCTTGGCTTCCGGGATTAGTCGAGTTTATGGACCCGGATGGTTACCCCAAAAATTGTTGGAGCCAATACAATGAAAGTTGAAACATTTTTCATTTCATAAGAATGTTGGTATTATATTTGTTTGGTGATTTAAATGATTTTTGTTATAAATAAAAGGAAACTGATATGTATATATATATAGAAAAAGGAAGAGAAATGTAATCTTGTTATTTTATTTTCTTGTTGCTTCAGTCGTACAAATATAAGAGGCGGGAGTACATGTTTATAGCAATCAGAAAATATTAAACAATGACATCAGTCGGTGACTTGGAGGAGAAGTAATAATATAAAATGTTAATGGATAATCATCTAAACTATTATCTCATAACAATTTTTAATTTATATTTAAATATGCAAAATATTACCCGCTCGAGTTTCCGTAACAATCACCAAATCCACAACACACTACGTTTATAGGTTTTACAAAAGCTGAACATACAGGATTTTTGCTGTATGTGTCATGACCTCCATAATAAAATAGAGTTGCCCTACCAACAAGCTTTTGAATATGCATCACACCAATCATTATATGCTAACTAACTAATAACAGTTTGGCTCACCCCATGTGAACCATAGTCAAGATAAAATCACATTATCTAGTTTTATGAATAGCGTTTACAAGTATCCAATCAGGTTTCATCAACCACAACTTATTTCAGCATAGTACGTGCAAACACATTGCTAAACATATCTCTTTTATTGTAACGTAACAGAAAAATGGTTAACCTCTCCATCTTTCTCCTCAAACCTTAGCGGCGAAGGAGATACCTTGTTTGGTAAGATCGTCGAGGCTCTCTGCAACAGGTCTAGCTTTGGCTACTTTAGCCAAGGCTTTGTTCTCATCACCACTACCTCCTTCCATGAATGCTCCAACCACTTTACCATCTTTAACCCAATACGCTCCAAATCTTGGTTTAGGGTTTGATGGATTGCTGTCTCCAAACAAGACAGAGTCTCCTACGTTGTCTCCATAGAACTGCCATGAGAGATCAAACGAGCGGGAGTAGAAGAATGGGAGGTAGTCGTATTCCTCCACCGCTCCGCCTCCCTCAGCCGCTTTGATCGCCTGCAAACAATATATCACATATATAAACGGGTCTTCAGATATAAATGTAGCGTTCGAAACAACATCAGGGTTATCGTATTCATCATTTTACCTTAACAGCTTGCTCGGCTGATTTGCGAGAATGGTCAACATGCTCGACCCTTCTCATGTCTCCATACATTTTCAAGGGGAAAGTGGCAACGTCACCAACAGCGTAAACATCAGGAACACTTGTTTTGAAGAATGCATCGGTCTGGGTGAAACGGTTAAGCGGGTTAAAAGTTACAAATCAGAATGGTATGGGAGAACAAGAAGAGACGCACACAAAACAGATAGTTTACCTTAATTCCACCTTTGTCTTCTTCAACCTGTCCCTTGAATAAGGCTGTCAATGGTTTCGCACCAACTCCAACTATCACAATGTCAGCTTCTAGTGACCTTCCATCCTTGAGTTGTACTTCATTCACCTGGAGGAGAAGGAACAAGTGAGACATTTGCACCGAGAGAATTTGGAGAAGCTAATTAATTTAATGAGCCAACATGCATTTATAAAATGATGGGTTTTACAATCTTAAAACCAAAATATTTGGAACCAAAGTCGCTTTCAGATTCTACAAAACCAAGAAAATTGAAACTGGTGTGTTTAACTCGATTTGTGGTTTACCTCTCCATTTGGATGTGCTGTGAATCCAGATGCCACTGTTCCTTTAATGATCTTCACTCCTTTATTTGTATAGTAAGTCTCATAGAAAGCAGCAATGTCGGCGGTGAAAAGCCTAGGCACTGCGTGAACGTTTTTTTTGTCATGTGCAACTAGGCAATACATATGTTTATGAGTAACTCAAAGTGCAAAAAGATAGGAGTCAACTTACTGCACCAAGGTTCAGGGAAAACCATAGTGACATCAAAATTGTTGATCCTCAAAGCTGCACTAAGCTCAAGACCAATGTAACCTCCACCAACAACTACAGCCTTTCCACCTTTCTTCGCTTTAATTGCTTCAACCACTTTGTCTGCATCATCAATCTCCCTCAGATAGAGGATGTTCTTCGAGTCTGCACCTTTTACACCAAAATCAGTCAATCTCAGGACCTGCAAGGAAATGGACAAAGAGTTACTTTTTTATCATCAGAGACATATAAGAAGCTTGTTGATGAGAGATATGCAAGGATATCGGTCTTTACAGTAGAACCAGTAGCAATTATGAGAGTCTCATATTTGAAGACATCCCCAGCTGCACTGACAAGACTCTTGGCAGCGAGATCCGCTTTCACTATTTCAGTGCTTAGTATCAACTCAATCCCTGCAAACACAAAGAATGAAAATGATAGCATGATTTATTTCCACTATCACAATCACTTAAGCTTGCAGAGAAGTGTAACGTCGACATATTACGTGGGATCGTAGATTTATACAACGTTGATGAGGACACTGATAATGGTGATGTGCAGAGAGTAGATTACCTTTCTGTTTGTACGATTCAGGAAGCAGTTTTTCTCCACCACTGCCAACACAGCAATGGAAGCCTGGAAGTCTAGCAGCTCCTGGAAACATCAAGAAGATTAAAACTCTTTCTCGAAACACAAAGCACAATAGTAGTGTGCAAAGTAAATCAGAATACTGTATTTACCTTCAGGAAACAAATAACCCTTGCTAAGTGCAGGACGTTCATAAGGAGCCACCTAAGGAAAACATCGAGTAAATAAGGATCATAGGGGTTACAAGAAGACAATAGCTTTTTAAAATTGAGAGAAAGCTTACGGCCTCTTTGGAGATAACTGCCAATTCTCCTGGTTTAACCCCTTGACTAGCAAACTCCTTCGCTGCGTATCCCTACAAAAAAAAACAACAAAACTCAAGTTCAGAGACGAAGTTGCTTCCTGTATGTGCAATTGGAACTAGTTTAACTTACAGTACACGATCATCTACCCCGATTAATCTGAGCTCAAACCAATTAACACTTAGAGAAACTAAAGAGAGGCATGGGGATAATTGTACGCTAATTCTCGATCGTATGCGATTCTATTCACAAAACTAATTTCACATGCGATTGTTCGATTTCAAAATCAAGTTGCGATTTCAATATTAACTCAACGATCGAATCGAATCAGTAACCGATCGTACGTTCAAACTATCTAATCGAAAGTTACGAGCTCCGATCTTAAGATAGCTGCGAGAATTGTGGTATTTCGCGAAACAGATCCAAAACAAGCTCTTCCGAAAATCTAAAGTACTGGATAGAAAACGATACTAGGTGATATTAAGAGGGAGAGAAACTCACGGCTGAGACGCCGCCGCCGAGGATGATGTACTTGAAGCTCTTCTCCGCCATTTTTTATCCGATCGATCTTCAGAAGTTTGTTATCTTGTTGCTGAAGTTGGTTTGTGTGAAAATGCTGTAGAGAGAAAATAGCGAAAGGCTAATATTGAAGTGAGTCTAATTGGCTACATCTTAACTAAAACTCGTCCGTTGATTGGAGGGTGAAGATTAAAATCTTACACGTGGCGAGGTATTTGCCCTTTGATTATTCAACTGTCCTGATCCATTGTACAGAGCATCTCCAACTAACTTTATTTTTGATTTAGTGGTAAAATCATTTAATCTATTTCTATTTTTGCCAAGAACTTGCTATTTTTTTTCTCTATTAGCACTCCTCTATATTTTATTTTATATTTATCTATATTTTATAAAAATATTAGAGCAAAACTTATCTCTATTATAAATTTTTTCTATTTTAGAGGGCAGAAAAAAAAGGACTGGTTTTATACTTTTTATTTATTTAAGTTAAAAATTTGGGATAAGAAAATTAAGAAATGTGCCACGTCATTGGATTAGTCTTGAGCTAAGTATGATGAGTTTGAGGATTATTGTGCTGCTTTCCAACCATTAAGACCCAGAACAATAAATTTAAGTAAGGCTGGGCAAAATATCCGTAAATTTGGATTCAAACCGAAAAATCTGGATATCCGTAACTCTGCGAAATAAAACAAAGAATAAAATGTAATATCCGTGAGGAGCGAAGCAAATCATAAATACTAATATTTTCAGAAACGAATATCCGATCCGATCCGATCTGTTATATGTATATATATACATATATTTACAGAATTATATATATATATAAGTTATATAATTATTATATTTTATATACGTTTTACATTATTTTTATTTAATAAATTTATTAGGTTATTTATTAGAAATATAATAAATAAATAAAACTTTATTTTTGTAACAAAATATTATTATTTTATATTATTTTGAATTTTTTATTTATTTTTATTTATTGGATCAAATCGGATATCCGGAATACTGAATATCCGGATGGCTACGGATCGAATCGGATCGGATAATTGATTATTCGGACAAAACAGATCACGAATACCTCCAAAAATCCGGATATCCGATCCATGTCCATCCCTAAATATAAGAGATGGTGCAGTTGTGTTGAGTCTGTTGACAGTCATTTTGCAAAACTCACACACAAATGCCAGCCTAACATAAGCAGGATTTAGGCCAGGGTTTATGCATTTTCTATCTTACACTAAAAAATGATGGATAGTATATTATACGTATTTAACATGTAAACATAAACGTTAAGTTGTGTCTTGTGTGTTACGTATTTTATGGCGTATTAGCATTACGATCAATTGGAGGCAGCAGAGGCTGGAAGCTAGTTCTTGTATAATGTATACACACGAAATAGCTTGAGTTATAATTATTTGAAACCGAGCAGAACATTATTTAACGAAATATATATCTTCTCGTTTTGGAACAAAATTGTATTCCTTAAAGCATAAAACTTTGTTTTCCTATATTTTAAACTTCCTATTTCGTGTTAAAAAAAACTTCTTATTTCATTATCATTGTAAACACATTGATCACCAATGGCATTGTTAACTGGGTATGTTATGACAAATGCAGTAGCCTGAAAAATACAGTTTCACTTAAGGCCAGAATAACAAGCAAGAGGTTCTGTGCAAGAGCTTTACACAACCATTACCTCCGAATAGCTGTTCCCAGAGAATCCTCCCAACACTACACTAGGGTCACCAGGCGCCTGGAAAGCGCTCAAACAATTCTCTGATGAAGTGTAATGCTGGAGGTTGAAGAGAGAAGATATCAGATAACAGTAACAGTATTCAGTTACTAATCAAGAGGGCTGACATTCAACAAATGTAACTACGAAGTCATTGATTCAAATCCCCATGGGCCCCATCTTTGACGAAAATTGGATGTGCTAGATACTAAACAAAATTAAACCTGGAAACAGTACTCACCATGCTCAACTCCTCCATATTCATCAAAGGTTCCAGAGTCCATCTTGAAATACGGAAATGTAAGTCAAAAAGATATGTCAGTAGAGAAGTGATTCCACGTGCAAGATGAACTTTTCTGTCTAAGAAGTTGAGAAAAAAAAAACACGACTCCGTGTCTCTAAACCATGAAGATTTACACGAAATATTAAAATAGTAGAGAATTTCACGAGCTTGAAAAATCTAAATCAGAGGGACCTCTGAACCTGAATAACTTCCACGAATTTGATCGACCTGTGATATTTGGAGGAAAGGATCAAAATAAATGCAAGAAATAAACGGGTGACGCTGAAATAAAACGCATTAGCACTCCAGTTAGACCATCATTATTTGATTAGAAGCATTTTTTTTTTCAAATACCTTCTCTTGTATGTCAAAAAACAAAAGAATGGTAAATGATTGCTATTTAGAGACCCGTTAGGTGTAAACTCATAAGGGTTCAACCACATGTATCCCTTTAATTTTCTTTCTCGATCAGAATCTATAAACTTAAGTACAAAAGGAAATTGATGGATAGATTGAGATAATGTTCAAGAAAAGAGATAACAGATTGAATAGAAACATTTAAGATGTTGCTAAAAAAAGAAGTGATCTGTGAAACAACATAGACTATAAATTTCATTCAGCCACAAGAAGACTGTTGCATGATGATTTTGAAGCCTTGACCACACTTTCTAACTCTTCAAGCATCTTAAGTCTCTCGTGAGAGTTAAATCCTTTGATGGAAATATTTGCTTTCTTCAACCGATTTGCATTTCCTAGAATGTATTTCACCACTTTTTTCTCTTCTTCTTGTTGCTCCTCTTTGCAGCTATTCCACACAAATGTCTCCAAGCATTCCGGAACATTCTTTGGTTGATTCCATCTACCCGCACGAACTTTTCTATAACCCCATCCACAACCGATAAGCTTGAGGACTTGTAATTTAGGAGAAGTATTGATCATGAGAGTAAGTAGGTTACACCACATTGCTTGAGAAGTGCATAGCTCCAAATATACCAACTCGTGGAAGATAGTATAGTTAGGAAATGCAATCTCACTTAGAGATGAGGAAAGACTTTTGATTGAAATGAATGACCTCTGAAGATCACTAACATTTGCCTCCGGTGCAATCTCAACTAGACGAAACCGGATATCACGAGTCCCTTTAATCTTCAAGTATTTCAAAGAAGGAACATTTATCGCGTAGTCCCCAAGCTCTTCCTCTTTTTCTTGACCATTCCAATTCCAATCACAAATTTCAAGTCTCTGCAAAGATGGGACCGCAATATTGAAAGTTTTCACATAATCCCATCGACGTCGATTCACAACCAAATTCTCAAGTTTAGGGCGGCCAGATAAAAAGTTCACAACCGATGCATCGTTTTCGTAGTCCACATAGCAAAGATGCAACGTTCTAAGAGCCTTGAGGTAACAATCTTGACAAGGAATATCAATAAGAACACTATTCTTGAGTTTCAAGGTATCTAGAGTTTCGTAGTAATATAAGCCAATAGGGAGCTTGATATTGGAAGAAGGCCCTATAACATCTAGTTCCAACTCATGCACATGGCGTGCGTATGCAATTCCGATCCACGATGCTATATCCATAGGAGCACAGTTGTCTAAACTAAGACGGAGATGCAAACACTCTAGAACCGGAGTTTTACTGGAAAGCAAAACTCTCGAAACGTACTCTGAAAACGTCTCGTCGTCTCCACTTCTTTTATACTGCTGATAATCAAACTCGAGTTTAGGCACCATCTTCCATAAAGTATTCCATCTTTTAGACAAAACGCTGGTGGTTACAACATCTCGTTGTGGAAGCAAAGACAATATTTGGAAAACCCGAGCTTCGGGCAACTTACTGATCATGTCGACTCCATCGTTTCTCCAACATCGTTTAGACAAAACATTGTGCATTCTCAGTAAACAAAAAAAAAAAAAAGAGCCTTCGGCAATTTCTCTTAAGGATTTAGAAGCGATTGAATGACGAACAAAAGTTTTAGGGTTTTCGGAGGTTATATATCAAGAGAAACGCCCAAAATATATCTCATTCCTAAAATAGTTGGGATATGTGTGCTATATATCTTAGCCCACGGGCTTTTAAAATATATTTTCTGATATTACAGTATTTTTTCACCGGAAAGCCGCCGCCTTGGACGCTAGTGAGTTAACACGCTGCCGGAACTCGGAAAAAATAACCCGATTTTCATTTGCATGCTTCATCCTCTCCGGTCGCCATAGTCTCCAATAATTTCTTACTTTTTCACCGGATGTGAAAACTCCAAACGACTTTAATCGATCCAGAAGCAGTCTTTTGTCGAAACACTAGCAAGGACTAGCTTTGACTCATCTAAAACTGCACTGAGTCATAAAATAACATGCAAATCTCTTATATTCAATTCTTTAGAAGGCTGTGCCTAAACCATAGTGAGCGAAGGTTGATTTCTTCAGAAGTGAATTCGAGAATGACCGTAGTGACCATATATTGTTTGCAATAAAAGACAGATATACTACTCATTCTCTAGCTTCCTGAAGTAGACCACGTATTCAAAACATAGTAGATTCAATGAAAATAGTGGATTTCATTTTCTACTTTGTAAAATGTCAATTCTACTTTTTCTAGAACATAAAATGAAATTATGATTTAAACATTTTTAAAACTGGAAAAAAATATCACTAACTTGATATAGGTATTTCATCACTAGTTATTATTTTTCCAAATTTTTTTGGTTTATAAAACTATTTATTTAATTTATTTTAGAAAAAAGGGTATTAAAGGAAAAAATGATACAAAATAGAAATTAGCCTAATGAGACATAGATACCATTTTTTTGGCCCAAAAAAACAATTTTCCCAATAAAAAATCATGAAACTCATACCAAATAAAATAGTAAAATTAAAGTATTTCATATCTACGTGTGTTTTTTCGTTTATAAAAGAAAGAAAGAAATTTAACGCTTTAAGTGGTCTCTTTCTCTTTAGCACAAGTGAAAAAAAAAACCCCTACCCGACTGCATCGATAAGATATTTGATAACAGTTGTGGGACATTTTGACATGGAACTGCATCAGATGTAAGAACATCCTTCCTACATGGATACTTAGGTGAAGAGATTTTGATGGAACAACTAGAGGGATACAAGGATAAGAGAAGCATCCAGATAAGGTTTGTTATTCGAAGAAGTCATTGTATTGCCTCAAGCAATCACCTAGACTATGGAATAGAAGATTTGATGAATTCATGTTGCAGACTGGGTTTATTTTGAGTCATTATAACAATTGTGTCTACTTCAGGAAGCTAGAGAATGAGTAGTATATCCGTCTTTTATTGTAAGTAGACCATATATTGTTTGCATTAACTAACAAGACAGAGGTGTAAGGGTTAAAGGTACTTATGGAAGCTGAATTTGTAATGAAAGACTTGGGAGATGCTAAAAAATATTATGGGAATGGAGATAGTTAGCGACATAACCAAAAAAAAAAAAAGATAAAAGATCTCTCCAGAGATCTATGTGAGAACAACAATGGAATGAATTAAGCCAATTACCAACGGGAGCTACTAAAATTAGCGAACTCAAATTTTGATAATGACAACGATCCACCATGATGAAAACCATCCAAAAGAAGAAAAAAAAAGGATCCCACATCAAGGGTAATAAGTCGTTGACCACCACATCAAAGGCTAATATATTAAATTGTATCCCACATCAAGGGTAATAAGTCGTTGACCACCACATCAAAGGTAATAAGTCGTTGACCACCACATCAGAATATTTACCATAAAACGAAAGTCGGTGGGTTCCATCTACCACCACATCAAAGCATAAAATATTTACCATAAACCGAGAAGAGATTAGTTGAGAAGCAGCAGCAGCTCACATGAGTTGGAAGCTTTGACCACACTTGTCAATTCGTTAAGCAATTCAATCTTGTCATCCGAGTTAAGGCCTATTATGGATATAGTTGCTCTCTTCAAACACTTTGCATTTCCTACAAGGTATTTGACCGCTTCTTTCTCCCGTTCTCCTGGCAACTTGTAACCCTTCCACACCAATGTTTCGAGATACTTAGGTGCACTCTTGGGTTGAATCCATTTCCTCGATGATGATGATACTTGAGAATTCGGAAGACCAATAAGCCTGACGATACGTAGTGCAGGACAATGGTTGATCATGCATGTAAGAAGATCCCACCAATCATCTTCACTCGTGTTTAGCTCCAAATCAACCAACCGGTGGAAAACAACAGTGTCACCAATACTACGTTGTGGGAATAAAGCCAATGAGAGACGAGTAACGGAGCTAAGTGATTGCAGAAGCTTCTCTTGATAGAAGACCCGAGGGAGACTGATCTTGGAGTATAGATGCAGACCAAGTAAACCAATGGTGTCTGTGATATCTAACTCGAGCTCACGCACGTTTCTTCCCACCGCCCATCCAACCCACGCTCCAAAATCCATTTCATCAGTGAGTTCTTGAGCAACATGGAGACGCAGAGTGTCTAATACACTAGATCTGTTCATAAGGAGAACTCTGGTAATGTGTTTTTTTGCTACTTCGACGCCGCTGATACGCATCAATCTTGCTCACCATTGTCCACAAATCCGTCCACCGTTTCGACAACACACATGTGGATGCAACCACGTCATGTGGGAGATAACCCAAAATGCGAAGAATCAGAGTATTTTCCAGAGGACTAATCCTATCCATCACTCTTCTGTTAGTAATCTCAATCAAACGCTCTCTTGATCGTCACTGACAAGATTCAAGAACCTCGAGCTTGAACTTGAATCAGAACATAACCCGAGTTCACACACGATAGATGACCGGAAATAACCTCCGTCGTCGTGGTTGTACTCTCTAATCTCTCAATCTCCTAATCTCTCTCTCTGAATCGCTCAAGAACTTCTCTGTTACTCGCTCAAGAACAGAGACAAAGAAGACGATGACGTCTCTTCCTTCCTTCTTTATAAGAAATATCAGCTACGTGCACATGTTTCTCACGTGTGTTTTAATAGCATACCTTTTGAACTAAAGTGTTTGCTACACTTTTAACGGATTTAATCCTCACAATTTGTGACATTAATAATTATATTTAATGGTAATTTATTTTGTTGGTAAATTTATTATTAAAATAAACCTATTAAAATATATTAATTAAATAATATAATAATATAAATATAAAATATTTTACCAAATTTCAAAATATTATTTTATTTAACTTTTTTTTATAATTAGACAAGTTTTTATTACTAAGAAAAATTTTCAATTTTTTTTTACAATTTTTCAAAATAAAAATTTATAATCCTAATACTATTAGTTTTCTTTGATTTTTTTAAACAGCCATTAATTTCTTTTAATATCTACAAACTTTAAAAATACTATTTAATTTTACTTTTTTGATAATTAAACATTTATATATATGTAGATATATTTTTTTACAAATTGATTTAATATATTTTAATGAAAATAAAAATAAATCTATGTAAGATTATAATTTTATACGTATACATATCTATTCTTAAATATAAATATTAAATAAACAAAACTATTAAGATGATGACCAAGGGTTGATTTTCCTCTCGCAAAATGCCCAATATAAAGTTTGACGAGGTCTAAAGAAAATGTATTATTTGTGGTACAAAAAGCATGCTAATAATCAAATTACAAGAAGAAACTGAGCTCATGTTTGAAGGTGAGCATAAGCATGGTCTTACCAAAATACTCAAAAAGAGCAAATAGAAAGTTGTCTACTACGTCAGTGCCCAGAGTAGCTGAAATCCTCTGCCCAATGTTCCTTCAAAATTTATTTACCTCCAGACGACTTACATATAAGTCGTCTAAGATTTTATTCTGAGATTCTGGTCAAACCTCGTAAATCTTGGACGACTTACATGTAAGTCATCAACATGTAAGTTGTCTAGATATAATTAAATATTAAATTTTTATTTTTCAATTGCAAAACTAACCTAAGACGACTTACACTTTTTCAATTGTAAGTCGTCGGGTTTTAATAAAATATTGATATTACAATTTTCCACCAGACGACTTATATGTAAGTCGTCCAGGAAAGTCAAATTTCTGACAAAATCCAGTCAAATGCAAAACTAACCTAAGACGACTTACATGTAAGTCGTCTAGATTTTTTAGAGATTTTTTAACCAAACAAAAACGGATGACTTATATTTCAATCGTCTCAGAAAACACATTTAAAAGTCAATTGCAAAAATAACCTCTGCACTGACCACACGACTTCCATATTAGTCGTCTGGAAGACTTACTTTGAAGTCGTCTGCGTCAATCTTTCATGTTAATTAATTTTTTTTAAAAGTCTTCTACGCTAGTTTTTAAGTCTTCTACGCTAGTTTTTAAGTCTTTTACGCTAGTTTTTAAGTCTTCTACGCTAGTTCTTAAGTCTTCTACGCTAGTTTTTGAATAACTTATTTTTAAGAGTGTTAAGTAACTTCAAGATATGTAAAACTTAAATTTTCAAAATATGTTTTCTCCCTTAGTTTTACTAAATTTAACTAAGTTTTTCAACACAAACTTGTAAAAAAATGTGATTTGCTTTGACTAGTTACTATTTTTTGTTTCCATCTCTTAAGTATTATTGTCATAGACACCAATGATGATTATTGTTATGAGTTGGAAGAAGGGTTAAAATGCTTCTTAAAATATTGTATCAATATGAGGCTACCAACATTCTTGTTTATTAAGATGAGAAGAAGGCCATTGGAGTTTATTATTGCATATGAGAGATCCAAAGATAAGAAAAAAGTTATTGAAGTCAATTATTTCATTGATTTGTAAATGTGTAAACACATTGTTAGCACATATATTACATCTTGGGAAACATTATTTCTTATTTTACAAAAAAATCACAACTAAATGAGTACACATGTAAATCACAAAACAGACCACAAACAAAACTATTAAAGATCATTCCTCTACAAAGACAAGCTTGGACTCCACTTGATATGGAAACAAACAATAGTAACTAGTCAAAGCATTAATCATCATTTGTGTCTATAACAATAATACTTAAGAGATGGAAACAAATAATAGTAACTAGTCAAAGCATATCACATTTTTTACAAGTTTGTGTTGAAAAACTTAGTCAAATTTAGTAAAACTAAGGGAGAAAACATATTTTGAAAATTTAAGTTTTACATATCTTGAAGTTACTTAACACTCTTAAAAATACAAGTTATTCAAAAACTAGCGTAGAAGATTTAAAAACTAGCTTAGATGACTTAAAAACTAGCATAGAAGACTTAAAAACTAGCGTAGAAGACTTCTACGGATGTCTTCTCGGATCAGTTAGAAACTTTAATTAACATGAATGTTGGTAACCTCATAAATATCCCCAATTAAGTTATAAATTTCATTCAGTATCTCTAATATTGACTAATATACATGAATTAACAAAAAATATTAAAAAGTATTTATAGGTTTAGAGAAAATGAAAGCTTATTAAACATTGACGCAGACGACTTCCACAGAGGTCGTCTGGAAGACTTACATGTAAGTCGTCCATTTAGGTTAGTTTTGCAATTGATTTTTAACCTAGACAACTTACATGTAAGTCATTCACCTTTGTTTGATAAAACAAAAACTCAAGACGACTTACATGTAAGTCGTCTAGGGAAAACGGGTTAGTTTTGCATTTGACCGGAATGTGTCAGAAATTTGAGTTTTCCTAGACGACTTACTTATAAGTCGTTCAGTAGAAAATTAAAAAATTAATATTTTTTTTTTCTAGACGACTAGTTAGTTTTGCAATTGAAATATTAAACAAAAAAAATTCTAGATGACTTACATGGAAGTCGTCCAAGATAAGCAAGGTTTGACCAGAATCTCGGAATAAAATCATGGACGACTTACAAGTAAGTTGTCTAGAAAAATTTTTTGTTTAATATTTCAATTGCAAAACTAACTTGAGACGACTACCATGTAACTCGTCTAGAAAAAAAACAAAATATTATTTTTTTTAATTTTCTACTGGACGACTTACAAGTTAGTCCTCCAGGAAAAGTCAAATTTCTGACACATTCCGGTCAATTGCAAAACTAACCCGTTTTCCCTAGACGACTTACATGCAAGTCGTCTCGAATCTTTTTTATCAAACAAAGTTGGACGACTTACATGTAAGTCGTCTAGAAAAAAAAAATTAAAAGTCAATTGTAAAACTAACCTTCGCATTGACGGGCGACTTCGGGTAAATTAGATGCGGGCCAACGAATCTGGAAAAATTTCAAAGTATTTCAAATTAAAATGATGTTTTAGAAATTGAATTATCAAATATTAAACAAATAACATTGACATATATTTAATAAATTACATATGAAGGTATACTATTAAATAACAATTTCAAAATCTATATTTATCCAAAGTATTTCAAATTAAAATGATGTTTGTGATAGTAAAAATAATCTTATTAAAGTATAGTATATATTTTTCAATTAATAATGTATATAATTTAAATATGACAATTTTACTGATCAATATTATACATAGCCCAATGAGTCACTAATCTTTCTATTATTTATTTAAACCCAATCTCGGTTTTGAAAAATCTTGATAATCATCTAGATGTTATTGAATATGATATATTAATATTCGGTGTTGTGCATATTGAGATTTTAAATAATTTATGCTATTAGGTTTTCATATTTTGTCGTATAGTTTATGTAAAATAAAAATTTAATAATGTAGAAATATTATTAATATTTGCATGATAGTATATTGTATATACTAAAATGTCTCAAAATAAATTTACAAATTGCAAGATATTAGAATATTTTTAAATATAGTTTCATTATTTGATACTATATTGTTAAGATTTTATGTTACAAAGTTTTCATTTGCTAAAATGATTGTCAAGATTTTATCAAATATATTTTTAGATGTATTAATGAAGAAGTTATAAAGTTGAGAATATTTAGGATAAATATCCTATAAAAATATAATTAGCTGAATTTCCATTTATACATTAGATTGTGTACTTAAATAGTATGCTCTTTACATTAAAAAATAGTTCTGTGTTCTATAAAATTGTAAAGAAATTTGAATTGATTCATCTTGATGGCTTGATTCTACGTGAACCAAGTAAGAAAATTGGACATAAGATTTTCTCTTTCACATGACGATATGACTGAATCATAGCGAATTTGATTTTTGTAACTATATTGTTAAACTTAGCTTCAATATTTTAATTTGTGTATCATGCATTCATTTTTATGTTAAAAAAAAATCTTGCATACATTTTTTAGGTAAAAAAGAAATATTTGGTTTAATAAGAAACTTATTGATATTAGTTAGATTTAAAAAGTATTATGTTTATTTAAATTGGATCAGTATTTCAACTATACAGTGGTTTACATTACCACTATGCATAATTTATTAAGGATTCAAATATGTGTTTGTTAACCAATCTGGTTTTATATGAGTCGATTGTTATATTATGAATGATATATTACTAAGTCATACTGTTAGTAATAAACGAATGATAACTGATTTCTAGCAAGAGTCTATTTAAAAAAAAAAACATACATGAATCATGGTTGTGACTTCTGTTTTAATATATAAGATACTAAAATTTCTCAAAATAAATTTACAAATTGCAAGATATTATAATATTTTTAAATATAGTTTCATTATTTGATACTATATTGTTAAGATTTTGTGTTACAAATTTTTCATTTACTAAAATGATTGTCAAGATTTTATGAAATATTTTTTAGATATAATAATGAAGAAGTTATGAACTTTAGAATATTTAGGATAAATATCCTATAAATTATAATTAGCTGAATTTCCATTTATACATTAGATTGTGTACTTAAATAGTATGCTCTTTACATTAACAAATAGTTTCTATGTTCTACAAAATTGTAAAGAAATTTGAATTGATTCATCTTTATGGCTTGATTCTACGTAAACCAAATTGGACAAAAGATTTTCTCTTTAACATGACAATATGACTGAATCATAGCAAATTTTATTTTTGTAACTATATTGTTAAACGTAATTTCAATATTTTAAATTGTGAATCATGCATTCATTTTTTATGTTAAAAAAATATTTGGTTTAATAAGAAACTTATTGATATTAGTTAGATTCAATATTATGTTTATTAAAATTGGATCAGTATTTCAACTATACGGTAGTTTACATTACCACTATGCATAATTTATTAAGGATTCAAATATGTGTTTGTTAACCAATCCGGTTTTATAGGAGTCGATTGTTATATTAGGAATGATATATTATTAAACCATATATATACTATTATTTATGAAGTGATTTAGTTTATGTGTCAGCTTTTCCATAATTTTAGGTTTTTTCGCTTATTTGTCATTGTTTATTATTTATTTGTCATATTTTCCATAATTTTAGGTAATTTATTTATTTACTTATTTGTTATATTTAATAATTTTAGTTTTGATTATTTGTTATATTTTACAAAATTTAGGTTAATATTTATTGTCATGTTTTGAACAATTTTAATTCGTAATTTAATTTATTTATCATATTTTGAAATAATTTTACGTGATAATTTTAGCTTTGCTTATTTGTATGTTCTCCACGATTGAGGTTATTTTGCGTATTTATCACATTCTATTATTTTCTGGGAGTTTATTTGGCATATTTAATAATTTAGGTTGAATCATTAGTTTAATAAATAATTTTTAGAATTGTTAGCTTTAAACATTTTTAATGATTATTTAATAAATATTTCCATTACATTCAGGAATAATTTATACTTTTGTTCATCTTATGTTTAGTTTAGTAATATTAAATCGTTTATTTTTTATTTTTTATTTTTCAATCAAAACTTTTTTTTAATGCTACTGAATCATCTTATCAATATAAAAATATAGTCCAAAAAATACGATCTCTTGCCGTTATAATTAAAAATTCTGCTTTTACCAGATATATATAATATATTACTTTTGTTTTGTAAAATTTTAATTAAATAGAAGTATGTATTTAATTATTGTAGATTTTGTTAATAGACGTCACCATGAACTCTGAAGAAAAAAATTTATATAAAATGTAATTAAGACTTTGATTAAGGGGGTTTGATTTTATATGTTTCACTGATAATTGGTAGTTATGGTTTAAGTTTTTAGATTTATCTTTTATATTATTTTAATTTTACAATGTAAAAATTTTAATCAAAACTGGACGGGTACTTATTTTCATTTTTTATATATAAATGAATATTATTTAAATATCTATCGGTTTATATTTTTAAATATCATATTTCTAAATTTTTATAAACACAACGATCAAATAGTTTGTGTACTGTAAAAATAGTAACTCGTGTCCGTTATTAAACTTTTGACAAATTAATATTGACCTATTATTAGTTTGAGTAATATTTCTTGTAACATGAAATTGTTTGTCAAATGTAAAAAGAATTTAAATATTTTGATCAGATATGGATAATATGGTAAGATTTAATACATTAGAAAAAAAATATTTGGTTATAAATATTGTTATACAAGTAATTCAAAGATATTAAAATTTCAGTATTGAATTTTCTTGTTGAAATGGATAAACATATATTCTAGAAATTCTTGAAAAATATATAATCTTAGGTGGGATTTAATTATATTAAAATAATATTCAGTTACAAATATTTCATCTTGTTCTATAAGTAGTTTAAATATATTTAAAATCTTAGCATATATAGATTTTATTTTTCAAAATAATTAATGGTAAGTTAAACATATATTTTAGGAATATTCATAATATTGTTTAATATCAAATTTAAATTTGATTTTTTTCAAAATAATTAATGGTAATGTTATCCAAGTTTAATATATTGTTAAAATCGATTTTAAATATCAATATTCCTAAAAATCAGCTAATTTATTTTAGGAAATATATTAAATACGAAAATTAAGTTAAAATTGATTTAGGAAATTGTTTAATAAATAGGAAAAGACAATGATTACTTAAATATATGTTCATTTAATTACTTCAGTGGCATACCATTGTAAATAAAAGTGAAAACTTAGGGGTATTTTATATGTGTACTTCTGAATTAATAAAGTAGATGCATTAAGATGCAATAACGGCTAGAATAAAAAAAAATCAAGTACCAAACTTATATGCATTGCGTTGTAATAAAAAGGTAAATTATATCTTATAATAAATTTAATTTGAAACTAATTAAATAATTTAGATTAAATTTTTTTTTAAAAAAAAATAAAATTTGAATTAGTTGAAAATATATTATTCCGCACAAGGTGCATGCCATTATCTAGTTACTAGTAATAAATGAATGATAACTGATTTCTAGTGAGAGTCTATTTTTTGAATTGTGATTTCTGTTTTAATATATAAGATTTTAAATAAACAAAACTATTAAGATGATGACCAAGGGTTGATTTTTGTCTCGCAAAATGCCCAATATAAAGTTTGACGAGGTCTAAAGAAAATGTATTATTTGTGGTACGAAGAGAATGCCAATAATCAAATTACAAGAAGAAACTGAGCTCATGTTTGGGGGTGAGCACATAAGCATGGTCTCACCAAAGTACTCAAAAAGAGGAAATAGAAAGTTGTCTACTACGTCAGTGCCCAGAGTAGCTGAAATCCTCTGCCCAATGTCCCTTCTAACTGGCGACTGTTGAGGTACTGCGGAAAAAAACTAATGTGGCTACGTGCATCTGCACATGTGAGGAGCTCATCTGTATATTTCCCTCTGCTGTTATTTTCTTCAGTGGTGGCTGATAAGTTAAGTTGTCATTATTTGCTTTGCGTTTACCTTGTCCAACAACAACAAAAAACTCAGATAGTCTTTCTTATGTACGTCCCTGAATCTCTAAGTTTGGAACCGAAGCAAGAAGAAAAGATGAGATAAGATCTTATAGTCTTTCGGAAACTGATGAGCTTTCCATCTGTCTTCCAGACATTAGTGTCTGAGATGTTATAAGCCGTTCGTACAGGCATCGACCAGCTGCGACCTAGGAACATTTACATGTTTTATATGCTTTGCTGCATGTTCTGTCAAACGAGATTAAAAGCAAACAAATTACTTAATTTCTGTCAAGTTAGAAAGATTACACTCCATAAACGAGCCAAGCCCTGTGCCTCTTTGCTAAGTTCTTTTGCTTCTCAGGTACCATTTCAGGTAAAAGATGTAGCAAATACGGTCCCATGCTTGGGAGAACAGCAAAGCAAACCTAGACAAAGGTGTTCACCGCACTTCCCCAGCCGCTATAGTTCACCGGAGCTGGGATTGAACCAGCAACACACTAATCTTGCTCTCAACCGAGCTCCTTGTACATATCTATCTCTCTCTATCTTGGCTGACAACAAGAACCCTAAGTCAACTCTAATCAGCTCAAGACAGAGACTAATGAGTTTATAGCTCAGGCATTTACACGTGATTAATAGCACTTAGCCTGTAAGAAGATGACACATGTATTAAAGACACTTGTGTATAACAAATAGAGTGTCTAAGACACTTAGACTCTATGAAAGACTAACTTCCCTTTCAGCTTACTTGAGTTGAGTCTTCTTCTTGTAGATGATCTGATATTCTGATGACTATAATCTTCAGGAAGATTGAATACCATCAATTGCCAACCAATGAGAAGAAGAAAAAAGGAAGCTTTATAAACAGCAACTTTGATGATTCGATAACCCCCCAACTACCTTTGCTCACTCACAATTTTGAGCTCGACATCTTTGTCATCGAAGAAGTAGAGATCTCTGTGATCAGGAACTCGCTTGCAAGAAACCAAAGCCGCAAGTAGGTTAAGAGAGGACTACACCATGCATTACTACCTTTTTAGAAGAGGTTGTGCACCTGACCGCAAGGAACTCGCTTACATCATCTCTTTTTAGAAGAGGTTGTGCACCTGACCACAATCAACGCTTTTTCATAAAGTTCTAATGGTTTCCGATTGTTTACTACTACTGAGTTAGATAACCTGTTTGTGTAAAACTGACCTTCAAGTTGTCGATTATTCTGATAAACTAAATTAGCTCTCTAACTATAGGGATGAAATAAAAAAAATTGTACTTGTGAAGAAAATAAATGATTGCAACTAAAAGAGGATTGTTTACTTATCTCTATAATATTATTTGAGAGGCCACTTTCCTACATGTCGCGCTCACGTTAATTCTCACGGTGGTTGATTACTACGATACCCTTAATGAATCAAATATATCTAATTATCATTATTAAATATTTATTTTATTTTTCCTTTTTATTTAGGTTTCTTTTTTTTTCAAATAACCTTATATAATAAAGAAAATTTATAAATTTTAAAAACGAACATATCTTTTATATATAGTGTAATTCATAATAAGAAAAGTTCACAAAATAATTTTGATTTTCAAGTAAAGAAATAATCTTCGCTTTTAAAAAATAAGATTAAACAACATAATATATATTTTAAAAATATTAAGCATTTTATTTAGATCAAATTATTTAAATAACATAAACTAAGATATCTTTAATGAATAAAATTTAATTTAAATCTTTTCATGTTCCCTTTTATATTTTTCAAATAACATATATGATAAAGAAAATATTTATAAAACTTAAAAACGAAAATATTTTTTATATATAATGTGATTTCATAAAAAAGAAAGTTTAGAAAAATAATCTTGATATTAAATTAAAGAATTAATATTCTTTTTAGAATGTATCGGTTATGTTTATAAGGAATTTTGTACCTATCATCACTTTATTTTTATAATTTTATTTTTGAAAATTAACATATACCAAATTATTAAGTCCTATAAAATTAACATAGTCCTGGGGCTATTTACAATTAGCCAACTCATTAAAAAAAATCTTATAATATTATTTGAGAAGTCAGTTTCCTACGTATCGCACTCACGTTAATTCTCACGGTGGTTGATTACAATGATACCATTAATAAATCAATTATGTGAAATTATCATTATTAAATATTTATCTTATATTATTTTTTTCCTTTTTTATTTAGGTTTCTTTTTTTATTTTTTCAAATAACCTATATAATAATTTTTTTTTATAAATTTAAAAACGAAAATATCTTTTATATATAGTGTAATTCATAATAAGGAAAGTTCACAAAATAATCATGATTTTAAAGTAAAGAAATAATTTTCCCTTGTAAAAGATAATCTTAAACAACATAAGATATATTTGAAAGTATTAAGCATTTTATTTAAATCAATCTATTTCTCAAATTATTACAAAATAAGTTAAACAATATAAACGGAATACGATTTGATTGAATTAGATTAGAAATAGTTATAATTGAATTAGACGGAATATATGTAACACAATGTACCCAAAAATGAGTAACTAGACCAATCCAATTTTTTTTATGCAAAGTCAAACATTTGATAAAAAATAATATATTTTTATTCATTATAGTATTTATATATATATAAAATATAGACCGACTCAACATATTACTTATTGTTTTTGCCAGCAACAATACAAACAACATATTACTAATTAAATATGAAATTCTCAAATAATATTAGAAATATATTAACCAACTATTACAATTAATTATTTTTTATAATTTATATGAAAAACAAAACTATTACAATGAATATAGTTAATACGATTTAGTTATACTTGAATTAGACAGAATATATGTAACACAATATACCCACAAAATGAGTAACTAGACCAATCCAATTTTTTTATACAAAGTCAAACATTTGATAATAAATAATATATTTTATATATAATAATATTTTTATATATAAAAGTTATAGACCGACTCAACATATTACTAATTAAATATGAAATTCTAAAATAATATTAGAGATATATTAACCAATTACTCCCTCTCTTCCACTTTAAGTGGGTTTTTAGGGTTTTTCTTTTGTCCCATTTTAAGTGATGTTCTCTTTATCCTAAATACAATTTATTGTTGTTTGAAAATTTTGACCAACTACAAAATACTACATCTTTTTTTATTGGTTGAATTAGTTTAATTTAATACTAATACATAAAAATTTATATTTTCTTAATATTTGTGCAAAAACCTAAAACATCACTTAAAGTGGGACAGAGGGAGTATTACAATAAAGTATTTTGTATAATTTATATATATATATATATATGCATATGGTTTCAAAAGACTATCACTGTTATATTTACTTATGCAACTTTGAATTGATCGACAGTTTAGTGTACTTTTACTATTTGATTCTCAAAATAATATATATTAAATTATACATATTCTTACTAAAATATATTTACAAATCTAAGAAAAGAATCAAACTACATGAAATTAAAAAAAATTAATCAAAATTTTAATGTGTGTAACAAAAATATTTTAGTTGAATCGAAAAAGTAAATGTTATCTAATATATCCAAATAATAATCAAACAGTCGAGATATTATATATCCAAAATTATACATATAATCAACTAATTAAAATAACATAATGTTATTTAAAATAAGCGATGAATATTGATTACAATATAAATAACATAATAATTAAAAACCAAAAAAATATTAATAAATTATTATAAAGTATTTACTTTATAAATATTTATACCCGTGCATGAGCGCGGAAAAATCACCTAGTATATATATATATATACACACATCTAAGATGAAAACCAAACTAATGCAACGAATACGATAAATATGACTTGGTTGAATTAGATTAGAAATATTTATACTTAAATTTGATAGAATATATGTAACACAATATACCCACAAATGAGTAATTAGACCAATCCAAAAAATTTTCATACAAAGTCAAACATTAAATAAAAATGATACATTTTCATTTATAGTAATATTTTATACACATAAATTATAGAACGACTCAACATATTAACCAACTATCACAATTAATTATCATTGTTATATTTATTTATGTATCTTTGAATCAATCAACACTTTAGTTTACTTTTTCTATTTGATTCTCAAAATAGAATATATTAAATTATACATAATCTTACTAAAATATATACAAATCTAAAATGAGAATCAAAATGTACATGAACATAACCAAAATTAATTAAAATTTTAATCTGTATAACAAAAATATTTTAGTTGAATCAAAAAATAAATATCATCTGATATATCCAAAAATAATCAAACAATGAGATATTATATATCCAAAATTATACATATAATCAACTAATTAAAATAACATAATGTTATTTAAAATAAGCGATGAATATTGATTACAATATAAATAACATAATAATTAAAACCAAAAATATTAATAAATTATTATAAAGTATTTACTTTATAAATATTTATACCCGTGCATGAGCGCGGAAAAATCACCTAGTATATATATATATATACACACATCTAAGATGAAAACCAAACTAATGCAACGAATACGATAAATATGACTTGGTTGAATTAGATTAGAAATATTTATACTTAAATTTGATAGAATATATGTAACACAATATACCCACAAATGAGTAATTAGACCAATCCAAAAAATTTTCATACAAAGTCAAACATTAAATAAAAATGATACATTTTCATTTATAGTAATATTTTATACACATAAATTATAGAACGACTCAACATATTAACCAACTATCACAATTAATTATCATTGTTATATTTATTTATGTATCTTTGAATCAATCAACACTTTAGTTTACTTTTTCTATTTGATTCTCAAAATAGAATATATTAAATTATACATAATCTTACTAAAAATATATACAAATCTAAAATGAGAATCAAAATGTACATGAACATAACCAAAATTAATTAAAATTTTAATCTGTATAACAAAAATATTTTAGTTGAATCAAAAAAATAAATATCATCTGATATATCCAAAAAATAATCAAACAGTCGAGATATTATATATCCAAAATTATACGTCTAATTAAAATAACATAATGCTATCTAAAGTAAACCATGCATACTGATTACAATATAAACAACAGAATAATTAAAAATATTAACCACATCGGAGGTGTTTTCCGATACTTCATAGTGGATGTTGTGGATCCTGGATCCACCCTAGATGTAGCGCACTGCGGCCGTGAACTGGGTGAAAAATTTATGCGACATGAACATGAATGTGAATCAATGGAAAAGATCAAGGGACTAGGGGATTGTAGTGAATGGTCCCATAAGCTATGAATCCCCCCAACAAAGTCTTGTTAGAGTTGCGATTAACTTTACAAGTGGTATCAGAACTTAAGTATTTCGCAACAAGTGATAACAGAGCACATGCTCATTGATTCATGGAGTCCACGTCTCAAGGAGGAGAGACATATGAAGCTTGTGGTCACGTGGTTTTACCATAACAAGAGTAATGCACCGAAATCAATATCAGGAGAAAGAGATTTTCAGTTTACAAGAGAAGAAGGCAAAATGTTGGACGTTCTTTGCTGCACCTGCACAAGTTTACGGAGGAAGGATTTACAAGTCAGTTGAATCGGTTGAGATGATTTCTAGGTTATGAAATCAGGGTTTCTTTACAGTTCTCCAAGGGTGCAAGAATATGCTACTATGTGAGAAGGGTTTCAGGTTACTCACAGTTTAGATGGTGGTAGGCTGCTAGCACAAGAAACAGAGGTTTCAGAGCTGTCTTCGATCTGCAGTCACAAGGCGTGTGTGACATTAAGCATTGGAGTCACGGATTTCTTCATGTTCTGCAAGTTATTGGAACTGAAAGCACAGTGGAGCACAAGAGTTTTCGCACTGGTTTTGTATGGGATTGTCAAAAGATTCAGTGAGGGTTTTCGGCTTCAATCTACAAGGTATATCAGTCGCAGGTGGTGTTCTAATTTCAATTTGGTATCTCATGGAATTCTTGGAACTAGGGGACGTCTTAGAACCTTGAATGAGATGAGTGTTTCATGGCTGGTCGAGTACCAGATGGTATTCTTTAGTCAGCATGATGGGTGTTGCAGAAAGGTTGAAGGAAATCGACTCATGCGGGTTCGTCGATGTGTGATTATGAGAGTCTACAATTGGGTAGATGTTCAGAGAACAAGATACTACAAGGCTGCTATTTTCAGAGGGAATGCAGTGTGGTTTTTCTAAGCAGATATGTGTTTAGCGTAACACATAATTTTCTGCTGGGATGGATCTGCAAGAACGAGGAGTTACGTGTTCAAGGCAGAGTTCGGCTGAACAGGTGGCGGTGTCAAATCGAGATTGATTCAGGATGAAAACGTATTTGTTTTGGGTTTTTCTGCATGAGATTCAGTTGTAGTTTATTTTGGCATCTCAGGACATATGAGGTGAAACAAATGGGTCTACAGGGTAACACGGTTGCAGAGGTAATGATTTGTTTGAGCAGAGGCTCTTTGCGTTGAAAGTCTTCTTAGCAGGTTGAGCTAAGCGGCAGGTTCTGTTGGCAACAGCAGCGGTTTAGAGAGATGTTCAAGATAAGGTGTTCAGTCAGATTGTTACAAAGAAAATTCTCAGGATAAGGAGTTAGTGTCTACAGGCTGTTGAGGTTGGTTGAGGATTTTGAGTCAAAGGGCTTCTGGTTTGAGGCAATGGTGATTCAGGTTCTGCAAAAGCTTTAAGTTAACATTGACATCAGCTGGAAGTTCTGGAGAAGAAGAATAAGTAGATTAGTAGTCACGATCACATCATTATTTTCAAGGGTGACGAACCAGAGATGATGCCTAAAGATATGTAGCATCAAGGAAAGAAGCACATGGCGTTTGTATGTGGTAGACAAAGACAACATCAGAGACAGAGGGAGAAACATTCACAATGAAAGATCTCAATGCACGTGATGGTTTCAGGTTTTTGAAATCATGATGAGAGACTTGCAAGGGATGCAGCCGTTGTTTGCAAGAAAGAGAAGACCCGCGCAAGCTGCAGCAGAACAGCTACACAGGTGGGCGTGTTCGTGATCAGTGTGTTGGAGATTGATTTGGATCGTTTGGGATGGATGATATCTCAAGGAAGACAGACTCATATTAAGTCAAAGCTAGGCTTAAGAAGATGGAATCTAAGGTCGTCAATCTCATAGGGACTGAAGGTTTTCGGAGATCACAAGGAATGCAGGTTATCTTTGCGAAAGATGATCAACCAATCTTGCAGCTGCACAGGTTGGTTGTCGTGTGGCAACTATATGACAAAAACAGAGGTGATTCTATTTTGGGTCAGTTCAAGTCGGTCTCATGGGTGCATGAGAGAAAAGGTTTCTGGCTGGTAGAGGAAAGTCAGAGGAGTGACCAAGTTAGTGTGACTGAAACAGGCTGTACCTCCACGAAGAAACATCTAGAGCGAAGGCACAAAGTGTGTAAAGCCTGCAAGAGAGTATGTTGGAGCAAATGACTATTTGTGGTAACAACATGTAGAATCTTTAGTGAGGTCGTGTGAGTGACAAGAAGAAACCTAAGGGAAAAGGCGATCCAAGGTTAGACTTAGCTTGAAGATTCTAGTCAAAGGTAGAGGAAAATGCACAGACAAGATCGGGTTGAACAGGTTGTTACGACTGTTTGTAACCCTGAGGATTAAGGGTATGAGACAAGTCTTCAACACTTGTTCAAGAAGCAGAAAGTCGCTACCACAGCTAGTAGAAGCGTGTGTGAGTTATACCTTAGAGAAATCGTCATGGATGTCTGAGTCGGCAATTCCAGATGAATAGACTCAGAAGAGAAGTAAAGGACACCAGTGTTGGTGTCACGACCACAGTGGTTAAGGTGGAGCTCTCAGACAAGAATTGAAGCTCAAAGGCAAAAGGAGAAATTGGCAGACTTGATCAGGTCGAAACTTCATATTTGAACAGGTTATGGTTCAAGTATAGTTACAGCTGGAGTAACTCACCATAGGTTCGAGTTTGACACGAGAGAAGCTGTAAAGGAGTATCTCAGGAGCATCACAAGCTTGGGAGATGAGAGATATGGTTAAAGGACACATATACCACATACAGTTGCAGAAACTTGGTTATTCCAGAGACATAGTACTTCTACAGGATTATCTGATTCAAGTGAAGCCACTGAGATTATATGAGGATTGATGCATCAGTGATATATAATCTGATTCCAGGTGGAGTGAGTCACAGATTTTCTGTTTAGAAGATTTCTTGATTGGTTCAGCTGAAGGGTAAAAGTTTTGGTTTGCAACTTGGTCAGCTCAAGAGAGTAAGAGCTGGAAGGAAAGGTTATTCATGATAAGAGGCTCGTGTATATGTTCAGTGTGTCAAGGCCAGACGTGTCTTGATCAAACAAGTACAAGGCGCATCATAAGAAGATTTGTAAGAGAAGTCTTACATAAGATAACTTGTAGGTGAGACAAGTAAATCGGCATATGTATCAGGAGTACACTGCAGTGAAGTTGATACAGGGAAGTGGAGTATGATGCAAGGTAAAACGTGGTGAATTGCTTAGTTAAACTGAAGGGAAGTAAGTATCAAGATACTGAAGTATTGAACAGTGAAGATGAAGAATGGTGAGATGATGCAAAGTAAGAAACTGTTAGAAGACATTGCAGGGATTTCAGGGAATTGCCTTACAGTTTGTTCATCTCAGGAAGGGTAAGACTTGTTCTCCACAAGTAGGCTCATCTTAAGCTCAAGTCATGGAGCTGAATGAAGTTTCATGAAAGGTATAAATGCAGAAAAAAAACAATTGCATTTATGGAACATAAAAAAGAGAGTTCTGGATATATGGTAGCATCACAGGAGAATACTGAGGCAGTTTCCTCATAAAAGTCCATTAGCCAATGGCCAAATATTCATTGGTGGCCAGGTACTCATCAAGCTAATGGCGGGTTCAATGACTAACATGCGTGTTCAAGTCGTTGACGGTGATGCACAGGTTTCGGTATTTGGAGACATATCAATACAAGAAGGATATTGAGGAAAGAAAATCACAGCTGAGTTTAGGAGAAATATCAAGGATTCTAGATGAAATATCACAGGCAGCTCGTGAAGGAGAGCCAAGGCGTACCAAGGACTATATGGTATGAGGCTCAGTTTATTCAACTAGCAGTGGGGTCTAAATCTGTTAGTGGAAGTTCAGTGGTTGCAGAACGGTTTGATCAGATGGTGGAGCAAAGATATTTGTGTTGAAAGTCTTCTTAATCAGGTGGTATTAGGAGGCGTGTCCTGCTTGTGCAGCGGTACAAAGTGATGCCCAAGTGCAGTCTGTTCAAGAACATCAAGGGTAAGTCAAAGACTGTTTCAAAGATATGGAGCATGAGTGACTTTACGGTTTACGGTTGATTCAAGGAGAATTATGTGGTAGCAATTTTTGTTAACAACATGAAGGGTGAACCAAGGTTGTGCCGAAAGTCTGTCCAACAGTGATGGTTGGATGGCAGGTCATGTTCTGAGTAACAACGGTACAAAACGTGTTCAAGGCTGGAGTGTTTTAAACAAGTAGAGAATCAGAGGTTGTTTCAGGTCTGAAGCATATATGGTTCGAATGTTGCTTCACAGAATTCGTGTATTTTGGTTCAAGACTCAGTGCACATGAGTGGAATCGAAAGGCTAAGGAGAAAATCAACTTGCAGAAGGATGTTCAGGTTTCTATTCAAGACTTGAACAGGTTTGTGATTTTGACAGCAAGGTAGTGTTGTTGATAAGTTCACGAGGAGTAACAAGATATGAAATACACGACGTCAATGAGGAGTTGAGCTTGACACTTGGAGTATAGTAGTTGGGTTCGCAACTCAAGACAATAGATGAAGGTGATGGAAATTCAGAATGGCAATGGTATTATCACATACCTTTCATCAAGGGTTTCAAGAAGATCATGAAGAGACTTCAAGCTTAGTTCAAGGTGGATCTGAGAGAAGTGAGAAGAGATAAGAGAAGACAAGGAGATGCAGAGGATGAACAAGTTTGCTCAAGTTTCAGGAGGTGTCGAGCACAAAGAAAGGGTTATGGACTTGGACCAAACAGGTGGAGATTTGTGAGGTTTGGTTAAGCGCATCGGACTTGTTCATCGGCTAGGCCGAGTTGCACAAGTTACGCGTGTACAATCTATGAGCCTAGTCGACAAAGTTCATTAAATTAAGTGCTGACAATACAAAGAAGGAGAGATCACGACAGGGATCTCTAAGCCAAGCTTCTGGGAGTCACGAGCCTCAAAGCATCTAGGAAGGCTTCTATGGCGTCTCTTAGAGAAATAGAGTAGGCTAGAGTTGATATGTTGTTCTAGGCTTACCTCTTAGCCATGTACCTCTTGTATATCTTTTTGTATACTCTCTATGGTTTGCATACCCAGGAACAGAGAGAATCTATGATTTTGTAAACTACATCGGAGGTGTTTTCCGATACTTCATTGTGGATATTGTGGATCCTAGATCCACCCCAAATGTAGCGCGCTGCGGCCGTGAACTGAGTAAAAAATTCATGCTTCATGAACATGAATATGAATCAATATGAAAGATCAAGAAATCAAGGAATTGTAGTGAATGGTCTCATAAGCTACGAATACCCCAAACAAAGTCTTGTTAAAGTGGCGATTAACTCTACAAGTGGTATCAAAACTTAAATATTCCGCAACACCATAAATAATACAATTTTTTGAAGGAACGTCTATTTATATATCTTTCACATTGCCATCCAAACACAGTAGGTACAATAACCCATATTCTTTTTTTTTGTTAAAGGGTTTACAATGACCCATATTCGAATTGTTTTTCTTTGTAGTTTTACTCTTTTAGGTTTTGAATTCAAAATACATATAATTGCGAGACCTGATAAATAAGTGGAAGGAAAATGCTCAGGAACATTTGGTTGAGTGGATTAGATGCATACGAAGACAAAAACGCCAAGCAAGTCTTTTATGGGGGTGTGGCCTGTCGACACAAACACGTGAAACTAATACTGGCTGCCTTATTCTCTGGTTTGTTTCCTTTTAAATTTTTTTTTATTTACCAAAACTAATATGATTTTTCCTCTATTATTTTTACATATCATCTTCCTAGGATTCTCATCTCTGAGATCTTATAGCTCTCATTGATATTGTTTAGTTTAATAATTATCCAAAATATAAATAAAACGCGAATCATTTGTTCTTCTGCACCGTTGTTTTGGCTCGCCATCCACGCAATAATTATCAACATCCCTACGTAAATTACACTATATTTTTTATTTTAATTAGTAGTCGTGATTCTAAGCTAAAGTCCACGCTAATCTACGGTACATGTAAAATAGTCCGTTTATGCTTGTTTGTCACTAGCTATTTTAGGCGCGTTTGTGGGAGTTTTGCATAAGATAAAAGATATGAATGCGAGCTTATACATCCTGGATTATTTACTAGTGAGTGAAGCCAATTGGGAAATATGGTGAATCCTTCATTATTTAGATATCGTACTTATTGATCTTTGAAAATTTCAAGTCACAGCTAGAGTTAAGAGATTAAAGATTATGCTTTCTAGCTAATTAGACCACATAAAGTGATTACTTTAACTTGACCAATAAAAAAGTGATTACTTTAAATCTTAGATGCATACATCCTTTTGACTATTTATATAGTCAATCATCTATACTATATATATATATACCGTAACAGTATATATATATATATAATTAGAGTTATTTCATATCACACTTAATTTTTTCTAAATGCGGTCACGTTTACTTGTATAATCTCAAATAACACTTGTCTATATTGTTAGATCCACTATCCCTGCGAGTTAACATGATCTTGTTAACTTTTACAGTTTTACTAACTCCTTACCAAGCTTCCATCTGTAAGTTAAATTAGTTTACCATACAGATATATATTATAATTTTTTTGATATTTATTAGATATATCTTTCATATTTGATTGATCCCAAAACATTAGGGTGATATAGCTATGCGAGATTAAGGATATCAGATTTGAATTTCTTTGTTCCAGACACACAATCTGGTTCCGTTCTATCAATCGTTTTGAAAATATGCAAACATCAAACAATCCATTTTAAAGAAGCAGGATCATACCATATGTATATATGCGTGTGCATATGTTTTGCTTGCATAGTATAATGTTTTGATGGTGATGGTTAGTATCATTTAGATTAATTGGTTAAGTAAGAAATGAGAAGCGGACGCAGTACATTTGATGATCTAATTTGTGTTATATAAAATATAATTTTGGGATTAAGAAAGCAAAGAGGGAAGAGACTAAAGGCGCAGAAAGAGGATCCTAGGCTCAAGGGTTGTCAAGGGCCTATGAAAGTCTATTAACATATGATTACTCCACGTTCCAACAATGATTTAGGCTTTTTGCTAGATTCAAAAATACAGTGTTTATAGACTTGTATTATCTCGATCATGGTATTACCAACTCATAGATTAAAACAAGTTAATAAATTAACTTATCTGGCGAAAATTTGTGTTAAAGTTTATTATAGTTTTAAAGTATATATATAATCCTCGGGGTTTACTGTTACTCCCTCTGTTTCTTAAAGATGTATGTTTTGCTGTTTTCACACATATTAAAAAAATACATTAATCATGCATTTTTTTAGAAATTATCAAATTCCATTGCATTTTAACCAATAATCTTTCAATAAATTCAATTAATTTTATTGAACTTTGCAATTTTTGTATAGGAAACATAAAAAATATATCTTTTTAAAACAATTTTTTTTTTCAGAATATACATTTTTTAGAAACAGAAGGAGTATTAGTTTATTTGATTCTTCTAGTAATTGTTTTCATCTTCACTCTTCTGATTTTTGTTCAGGTCCTCCTTATTTATCCACTCACTTTGCTTCGTAGCCAATGGAAGCCATATAGTGTAACTTTTTCAGTTTTTTTTTTTTTGCGTATTTACTTTTGGATTTAGTAATTAGTGATGTATAGAATAGTTAATATTTTATGGGAACTTGTAAACTGCGATCACATTCTTTATCAAAAAAAAAAACTGCGATACATTACCGAAGAAGAGTATCGATTCGCCTTCGTATATAAACTTTACCAATTAACGAGATTCGCAAAAATCTTGTGACACGTTGACCCACAATTCTACAGAGTCAACCCCCCCCTGTAAATATGTTACATCTAATTACTGTGATTATGAGTCAGATTATTATCACGTAAGTTACTTTCTTAATACATGTTATATATATATACAAATATACGTATTATGTAATAAGTAGAACTCTTTACAATTGTAATTCACATAGTATATATACACACCAATTCTAAATATTTTATCTTTTCATATTTTCAGAAATATAATTTAAAATATATAGATAATAGTACCACGACGCACATTGTATAAGAAATAAGTAATAAGTAATAACTAAAAATATAGATATAATTTATATATACATGACGCACATTGTATAAGAAATAAGTAATAACTAAACATATAGACTTATAAAAGGTTTAGGTCTTTAACAAAAAAAATAAATAAAAGGTTTAGGGATAAATTATAAAGTGAAAAACATACTACAAACAAAAATAACTAACCCTCAAATGTCCAACATGCTAGTATATATCTTTCAACTTGCCACATTTTTACCATTAAAAAAAAACTGGACTTGAAACCACTTCCATTGGAAAGCTAACTCAATTTTCTGTGTCTCCACAAAATCTTAGCAAAATAAGACATTTCTAAGGCCTCCGTCTATGCTCATCTTTTTCTCGACCAGATCATGGATTGACTTCTCTTTTCATGGCCAAACTAGATTCTTCACCTCTTTTTGGGCCATAAGACTCCCAAACACCTCAAATCACAAAGCATGCTACAACACCTGATAAGGATAAATTAATGCAAAATGGATCCTAATGATGCCTAATCCCTAAATTATATGATCAAAATACATAAGATATGAATGCTAAAAACAAGTAAATATGCAAGACATCATCTACTAGTCGGAGGTGTCTCTTGGTTCATTTTGTGCCTTCTCTCGTCGTGGCACCGCAGCTTAAGCTTCCTGTGTCACAAAATACTGCTGTATGGTTCTCGTTCGACGGTAAGTGTATATGGGGTTGAGGACTGTTCCTAGTCGCACAGTGTCATTGCTTGGCTTCTCGCACATCGCAGTGCCTCAGCTGCTCAATTGAGCATCTTTGGAAATCTGAATAGCTAGTTTTGTGCAGATTCAAAGACTATTCTAGACATGGTTCAGCAATACGTCTTTTGTTTGATTGGCTTGGAGGAGATGTACAGTCGAGTACTTGGCAAATTACTCAGGTAAAATGTTAATGTTCTCTCTTCTCTTTCATTAAGCACTTAATCGGTGGAGTCAGTTATTTTGGAAATGCCACAGAAAGTCCCAGAATCCAAGAAAATGACGTTAATATCACCTTCTTGTGGATTCTGCTAATGATTGAGAACAGCAATCGATTTCAGAAGAATCTGCAGAATTATAGATCAAACGAAACTTAATTTAGAATCTTAGGAATTAGGTTATTTTGTACGAGTCGATTTGAAATCCTTTGTTTCCAAATTTCGTGTTAACTTATAATGTTTAAAAAAAAAAGTTAAATCGGTGAACTTAGTGGCGCTGCTGCGAGTGTTTTCATTTAGAGGTGGCTGAGATATTTAATGCCTATGTATAAATCTCTTCACAAATAAGACACGCTTTAGACAAAAAAAAAAAGTTAACTTGTCACACAAACACAAACTACACCGTTTCACTCACGGGTCAACTTCAAATGGTATGGGTACTTTAGGCTTCATATGAGAAGGTGGACTGTTTGAGAGATGTCTATGTGATTTGGGAGCTAGTGTCAGTCTCATGCCTCTGTCTGTTGCCAAGAAGCTTGGATTCAGCCAATACAAGAAGTGTAAACTCTCTTTGGTGCTTGCTGATCGCTCGGTCAAATTCTCTATTGGTATCCTTGAAGATCTCTCTGTGATGGTGGGAAATTGTGAGATTCCTACTGATTTTGTGGTGCTAGAGATGGATGTTTGAGCATGCAGTCTCATTACTCTTCTATTTATACGAGAGACACTCTATATTGTTTCCTTTACATATTTTTGTCTGCTTAGCATATCTTTTTAATCATTAATGTTTCCCTTGTTAGTAACAAGCGTAATTCTTAATTGTATGTTCCGTACTTTTATCTACTGTTTGAACTTTGAACTTCCTAGTCATATTGCGAATTTGAAAGAAAAATCAAACAGGGGTTTTTCAGAAATAAAATATATTCAAAGTTGAGAAAAATAGAGAACGTTTTTTTTTTCTTCGAACTAAGTTGTTGTGAAAGATTTTGAAAATAAACATTTTTGCTAACTTTTATTTTTAATTTTCTGACCAATCTTACCAACCAATTGTTGGCAGTAAATTGAGACATACGAGGGAAGAGAGTAGTTATTTTTCATCGACACAATGTTTTATTTGGATTTTTGCAATTAATCTGTACAATGTTTTTCTTAATCATGTAAATGAAATTTCAAAAAATCAAATATCAAGTCTATATAAGTACATAAGTAGCGCAATCAAAATCAAATTAAAATTCCAAGATGGATGCGAAACCGTGGATAATTTTGTGTTATTAGTATATAATTATCAATATTAGTAGGGCTGTGTGCGAATTAGATGTTGAAACCCATCCGAGTGATGGCAATGATCTAATAAGATTCAATTTGAGACCAGTTTTGAGCAAAAAACGAATATCAGCATTATACTCAAGTTTTAGAAATGAGTGTCGTCTAGACCAGGTAAGATTCTGGTAGTCACTGATTCAAGAAATGATGGGCAAAATGTTATGCAATTCTGACTGTGGGAAAATGTGTCATGATAATGGACGTAAATTATTGACCATCCAAAATTATCGCCGGTGAATTCTTCTTTGACATGACTAATGATAAATGGGTAGACAAGTAGTAAATGTTACATTCACTTTTTATTTGGGTGTTTTAAATGAATACAATTATTCTATAGAGAAACAACGTATATGTAGATAGATCCAAATTTTTTTTAATAAAAAAAAAACTCAAATTAGCTGTATACTTGTCTAGAAATTCAGGGAAAAATAAAATATTTTGGAAGTAGATTTTGATACGGAATAATGAAAAATATCTGGTGAATAATGAAATGGAAGGTAAAAAAAAAAGGAAGAATATTATTGTGACGCATATAATATGAAAGACTCGCAAACATATGAGATGGACCCCACCATGTTTTTCAACTTGATCACATCTCTTAACGCTATTCACCCAAAAAGAAACAAAAGTTACACCAAACACCCTCGCAGAAACTAAGAAGAAGAAAGAAAAAAAAGACACTTTTCCTTTCTCCTTCTCCTCTATTTCTCTCTGGATTCTCTTCAAGCTTAAGGCCATTTTAGGGTTTATCCGAGCTCCAAATCCACTCGATTTCTTTAGTTTCTCAGAAAAAGCTTAGCTCTTTCCATCTGGGTAAGCCTTCTTCCTTAGTTTTTTTTTCGCTTATCTTTGCCCGTACGCCTTCATTTGCACCTTTTCTTCTTCTGCAAATCTCTTTGATTGCTTTATGAATACATGAGCTTTGTGCACCGTTTCCATGGTGGGTTTCTCTAAATTCTTCTCCTTTTTCTCTGAGCTTTCATTTTCTCTGTGTTCTCACTGGCCTTTGTGCATTTGAAACCACTCTTATGATTTTGATTGGTTTTCTTATTAAAAAAAAAGAAATATTTAAATTTAATTGGATTAGATTGAATCCTCACTCCTTGCTTCAACTACATGTTCTTTTGTAGTTTCATGAGATCTGAGAGTAGTTTATCTTTCATCATGGCTCATAGCTTTCCTCTTGACGCGGTTTTGATTTTTTTTTTTTTTTTGCTGTAAATGGTTGGGTTCTCTTCACATTACTCAACTAACTTTACTTTCAATAAACTCTATGAGAGTTTTTGCCTTTAAAAATGTCTTCTTTTTCTCTGTTTTAAGTTAATAAGTTAATCTCTCTCTGGTCTGTACTTGTGTAGGGTTCATGATTGAGTCTGCAAATTATAATGACCCAACCTACTTTAGATCTCTTGTTTCTCTTCCTTTTCATTCCATTAACTATAATGACCTGACCTTCTAGTTTTTGCTTCTTGTTCTGTTTCAGATTGTTGCAGGAGAAGCTTAGAAACAGATCATAGAAGATGAATAACTCTCCACCGGTTTAATATTTTTCTTAAGAGATTTATTATAATACTGTGGAAGAAAAAGAAGCTGCAATGGGGTCGTTTGCTGGTTCCTGTGAAATCGTGGAAGAGAAAGATGAAGAAGTGAGGTTAGCAAAAGTACATTCAGGGAGATATGGTAAACCTTCTTTGGGATCAGAGAGGAAGCAGCAGCGAGAGTATCACGGTTCTCTCGAGTACGACATCGACAAGCTTTTTCAGTCTATACCCGTGAAACCACCGACGAGGCTACTTAGTTCTTCTTTCCATTACAACCTCGAGACTAGCGCGAGTGCCGGTCCGAGCAGGACCACAAGCCCTTCGAAGAGAACAACGGCCATGAAGAAACCGGGGACGCCTCAGTCTCCTAGAGTCCTTGGCCTCTCTGACTCGCTTTCTTTGAAGCAGGCTCTGAGGGACCGTTGCATCTCCAAGGCTTCGGAGATGGCTGCTCAGAAACGGTTGTCTAAATCCGCAGCTGCGTCTCCTAGAGTCTCTGAAGCTGACAGGATCAAGAGTCTGTATAATAATCAATCTACCAGACTTGGTCCTGTGGACAAGGGTAAAAGAACCTTGGTTGATGAGACATCTTTGGTCCCGGTAAACAACGATAAACCAAGCACTTCAAGAAGCGTGCCTCAAGGGTATGAAGAGCCCTCTAACCCTGTTTCTGAGCCATCTCAAATGCTGGAGATTAAGGTGTTGCATAAAGCCAGCAGATCCGGGTCTCGTCTTAGTTCTGGCAGTAGAGAGTTGGATGAAAACGTTGCCTCCACTTCTGCTGAAGATGATGTGCAAGAAGTAGACAAACACGTTACCTCGCTGCCTTCTGATTCTAGCGAGAAAGACATTGCAGCAGAGCTTGAAAAGAAGATTCTCTCAACCACTCTGGATGATGCACCAGAGAAAAGCAAAACCAAAGTAACAAGAATGATTCCACGTCCCAAACAGAAGCCCAAAAGGAAGATTCTGGTTAAGAAGAAGTTAAAGATTGGGATAGTTTCAACAAAAAAGGAAGAAGAAAGCGATGCTTCCTTGGATTCTAGTGCAAATAAACTCCTCTGCCAAAGATGTCACTGTTCGTTGAAGAGCACCAGCATCAATAACCAACCGCCCTCGTACACTACTACTACTCATACTCCTGAAGTTTGCTCAGACAGTTTGAGCTCTATCTCAAATAATGTTAGTCAAAGCTCTGAAGCTGAGATTGTCATCATGAAACAAAACGTTTCCTCGAGCAATGACAGCGGCAACAAATTCGAGTTCTCATTGAGCTCAAAAGACAGTCTCGGTGACTACAGCAGGAGCACAAGCGGCATGAGCGAGGAGAGCAATCTGAGCAGGTTCAGCTGTGGGAACAAGCCTCACATGTCGATGGATGTGAGATGGGAAGCGATAAAACACGTCAAGCTGCAATGCGGCGGCTCATTGGGGTTAAGACACTTCAACCTGTTGAAGAAACTCGGTTGTGGAGATATAGGAACGGTTTATCTCGCCGAGCTGATCGGTACGAACTGTTTGTTTGCTATAAAGGTCATGGACAACGAGTTCTTGGCGAGAAGGAAGAAGAGTCCTAGAGCACAAGCGGAAAGGGACATACTTAAAATGTTGGACCATCCTTTTCTTCCTACGTTGTACGCTCAGTTTACTTCGGATAACTTGTCTTGTCTGGTCATGGAGTATTGTCCTGGTGGAGATGTGCACGTGCTTAGACAGAAGCAGCTAGGAAGATGTTTCCCTGAACCAGCAGCAAGGTAAAAGATTACATTTGTTTAACTGCGCCATCAACATCATTAGTCTGGTTTTCGGTTAGTTTGGTTCAACGTAAATCTCACTGAATTAACCTGAAATAAAGTTTGGTTCGGTATTTGGTTAGTTTAGTTTTTGAAAATCGTACCAAAGTTTTTGATTTTGGTTAGTTCGGTTTTAGGTTAGTCTGGATTTCGGTTAGTTCTCATTTCAACATAAATCTTACCGAATTAACCCACAATAAAGTTTGGTTTAGTATTCGGTTAGTTCAGTTTTTGAAAATCCTACCTAAGTTTTTGATTTACGTTATATTTTGGTTTAATTTTGTTAAAATTTAGGATAAATAAGGTTAATTTCAGAGAGAAATTCGGTTAGAAATTTTTTTAGTTTGATTAGTTTGGTTGGGGTTTTATGTATGGTTTTTAAAAGAAGAAAATCCATTGTTGAACCGAAAACCGATTTTTTTTAACTGAACTTCTACCAAACTTTCGGTTCGGTTCAGTTCAAAATCTGAAGCCTTGTTTGGTTAATTGATGATGTAAATTTTGTTTCCAGGTTCTATGTTGCCGAGATCCTCCTTGCATTGGAGTATCTACACATGCTCGGTATCATATACCGAGATCTGAAGCCGGAAAACATTCTAGTCCGTGAAGATGGACACATCATGCTTACAGATTTTGACCTCTCACTTCGATGTGCAGTGAATCCAACTCTTCTCACATCAGCCTCTCCTCCTGGGAACGATCCCGCAAGAATGTCAGGTCCATACAACACATCCAACTGCATACAACAATCTTGCCAAGTTTCCTGTTTCAGTCCAAGGCTCTCCTCAAACCAACAACAACAGCAAGGCCGAAACCCGAAAAGAACTGATCATCTTTCGAAAACACAGCAACACTTGAAGAGATCATTGCCTCAGCTCGTGGCTGAACCGACCGAAGCAAGATCCAACTCCTTTGTGGGAACGCACGAGTACTTAGCTCCAGAGATCATCAAAGGAGAAGGACACGGCGCCGCGGTCGACTGGTGGACTTTCGGGGTACTCCTCTACGAGCTTCTATACGGGAAAACACCGTTCAAAGGCTACAACAACGACCAGACTTTAGCCAAGGTTGTATACGAGAGCCTCAAGTTTCCTGATAGCCCGCTGGTGAGCTTCCAGGCGAAGGATTTGATCAGAGGGCTTCTGGTTAAAGAACCGGAGAACCGGTTCGGGTCGGAGAAAGGATCTGCAGAGATCAAAAGACATCCTTTCTTTGAAGGATTGAACTGGGCTCTAATCCGGTGCGCCACACCGCCTGAGCTGCCGGATTGCTATGACTTCGGACCGGGTTCACCTGGTGGCAATGATGATAGGTATCTTGAATGTAAAGCCATAGGGGATCATCTTGAGTTTGAGTTGTTTTAAGTTAAAAGGTTCTTTAAGCTTAAGACAAGAGAAAAGTATTCATAGTAAACGTTGTTGTAATCTATATCATGTCTAATATGTAAAGTGTAGCCTCTTATTATGTTCCACCAACCTTCTCAACTTGCAATCACTAAAGAGTAAAGAAGAAAGCCAAAAAGAACATCTATGATCATCATTCATCAGCTTGGGGTCCACTTTTTTAACTTTTGCTTTTGGCGGGATTAATGCTTGGTTTTGATTTTGGAATGGTGTAAAAGCAAAGCAAAGCAAAGCAACTTCGTTTCAGAAGTTTAAATTGAAGCAAAAGCAAAAGACACTTAAAAAGTACATATATAGATATGTTGGGAGAGACATGTTGTGTAATAACAAGAAAGAAATGAGTATCAAGAACTCAGGAGCTGCTGCTGCTACTGCGGTCAACACCAACGGTAAGCTTCCAATGGAGGAGAACGAAGAAGAAGCAGAGATATGGAAAGTGGCGGTGTCTAGGTTTCAAGCTCGAGAAGAAGAGATAGAGAGGAAGAAGATGACTGTTAAGGAGAAAGTTCAACAGAGGCTTGGCTTTGCAGAGGAAGCTACAAGATGTTTGACTCAAACATTGGAAGTAAGTACATCAAAAGCCTTTTTTCTGTTCAGACAAGAAGGAAGTTGATAATGTTGTATACTAAAAACAGGAGCTGGAGATTATGGGAGATCCTATGAGAAAAGAAGTTGGAATGGTGAGGAAGAAAATTGACATGGCGAATCGAGATATCAAATCTTTAGCTCAAAGTTGTCAGAAGAAGGTTTTTTCACATTTTCATTCTTACAGAAAGAAAAGAGTTATGTTCTAAAACTTGTGTTTAACAGAAGAGAATGATATGTACAGGAGAAGGAATATAAAGAGACATTAGAAGCTTTCAACGAAAAGAACAAAGAGAAAACTCACCTTGTTTCCATGTTAATGGAGGTAAAGTCTATATTCAAAGACTTCAAAGCTTTGTAGATTCACACACAGAAGATCTAATGAGTGTTTGATGACTTTTTTCTTTTGGCAGCTACTTGCTGAAAGCGAAAGAGTAAGGATGAAGAAACTGGAGGAGATCAACAAGACTGTTGGAGCCTTGCAATGAGAAAGAAACAAAAAGAATTAGATGTTACCTTTTTAAAAGAGTTTTAAATTTGTTTTGAGGTTTTTGTATTATTAGACTCTTATTCAGGTCGTCTCTATTAAAAAGTGAGCTACAATGTAACATGATGCATCTTTATAAGCATATGATCACTTCCAGAAACAAATTTCTTAAGAGATAGTGATATGTTTGATTCAAGATGTCCACCAACATCTGAAATCATATTAAAGGATCTGAAATAGCTATTCCAACATACATATATTAACCAACATCTAACTCAAGAAACCGCTTAGATACTGACTTATGACATACTTATCACCAACATACTTAAACTTTAAGACTTGAATTTCTGCAGAGGGGAGAAAGAAAACAATCCAAAGCAGGCAACTTAGGCCTAACAACATCACCAGAACAAAAACAGTTCATAGAAAAACCATCTGCAGAAAGTGCAGATTCAAAGGCAATACTTTCCTCAGTGAAAGACTTGAGTTGAGATTCCCATTTGTTGAAGAACACTTGACGTGGAGGAGGCTGATCTCAAGGCTTCAGCCAATGGTCCACCCATATTGTTGTGGTTCCCTCCACTGCTCCACCAGTTCATGCTTTGTTGCTGCTCCCTCTCATTGTTGTTGTTTCTCATGTTTGCTTCTTCTTCTTCGTTTCCTGTGGAAAGCTTTAAGGAAACGTCTGAGGAAGGGTTACCGGGCATGGAGATGGAAAGATGACAAGTCGATGAGGTCAATGGACTTGAGGTAGAGTCAGATGATCGTGGCCAATCGTCAAAGAAAGGTCTCAGGATGTGACCATCATCTGATCTTCCATTGCTGAACCCATTGTGAGCTTCATATGGCCTCTTGTTGCTGCTGCTTTCTTGTTTCATGTCTGAAGGACAACTGTGAGACATGAACATTGTCAAATGAAGATCCAAACAAGAACGTTTTAAACATTTTTTCCATTTAAGTAGAGATTAAAGACTGATTTAACTAAATAACCAAGTCCTACTAATTTCACACAAATTTCCACTATCAAAGAGTAAAGACCGGTTAGAGAAATAAATAAATCAATAATTTAAGTTGTATTTTTTTTTCCTTTCCTGAAATGTGTTTATAGGGGAAGTGGTTGCAGAATCTAAAGAGCTTTTGTTTTTCTTCTATGCAGGTTTGGTCAGCTTTCACTGAGACCCTACCATTTCATTATTTTCAAATACATATAAGTATACTCTCTCTTTCTATTTCTTTGATTGAAAAGTTAGATTCTCTATCACACATCCAACTGTTATCATTATCTCTCAGCAAAAGAAGAATAAGTTTTCTTTATTTTCACAAAAATGATGATAAGTCTCTCTGTCACCCAATTGCCAACATTACCCCTTTCCTCACACAGCATCACTTCACAGTGGAATAACTATTACCATATCCCAAACAACAAGACTCTTAATAGTCAGCACATTAAAACAAAAGCTATGTATTAAAAAACTTTGTCATTAGTATTCTGTTATTATGCAAAACACTTGTCTCTGGTCTTCAAAACTCTTAACCAAAGCTAGTACTATTAAACAGAATGTTATTCTTGTGTACCTCTGATGATTACTAAGGTGGATATGTTGAGATGAATGATGTGAAGAGCCAGAGGAGAAGAAGAGATTGTTTGGTCCATGACCAAGCTCCTCGCCTAAGACAAAGGAAGATGCTGCGTTTGTGGCAGCGTTTGTGGTGGCGGTTTTGGCGGTTGTTTCCACAGGCTTTCTTGAACGGTTTCGACCACGGTGGATGTGGCGTTCGCAATACTTGTGACCGCCTACAACATCCCTCGAACATCTCCATTTCTTCCCATCCGTTCTCTTGCACCTCCCTGGCTCAGGATCCATTGCTCCTCTCCCCCAGTACCCTGTGTGTTCATTAGTAACATGTTATTACTAACAACCAACAAAAATCTCACTCAAGACAGTAAGAATGTCTCATAGATCTTCTAGAAAGGTTAAAAGTCCTTGCAGGATTGAAAAGTAAACTTATAAAATACTTTATTGTTTAATGAGTCTATGGATTGGAAGTTTTCTAGATCTTGAAAGATCTTTTAATAAAGTTAGAAATATAAACAAGAGAGTGAGAGTGACTCACAAGAAGCTTGGTGATGAGGGAAGTTATGTTGCAGAGGATGCTGAAGGAAGTTCAAGGGAGATTGATGGAAGAGACTTTTCTTGATGGGTAAGAGGAGCTCTTGAGGAACAGAAGCACCAGCCAACATGTATCTGTAGATCAGTGCTTGTAACTCAAGTTCTTGCCACTGTGCCCAGCTAAAGAAGTTTCCCATCTCTTCAAATTTAACATAAAAAACCCATAAGACAAATCAGTCACAACTTCAAGATTTGAGTGAAGAAGTCTTTGCCCTTTACAAAATAAACAGGAAAGACTTACTGAGATGCCTCGCAGAGGAAGAGGAAGAATCAGGAGTGAAACATGAGAATGAAGAAGAAGAGGTGGGTTCAGGGACAAAGAGAGGTAGAGCAGCAGCAGAAGTTTCAGTTTGAGACTGAATCTGATCAAAGAAAAAGTTAGACATCTTAGTTGCAGAAACTTGTTCTTCTGACTCATTCTGCTGCTGACTTCTCCATTGCTTCAGTTGTAAGTCCATGGAAGAGAGAGACAGAGAGAAATCTGTTGGTTGCTTTTGGGATAGTTTTTTCCCCCACTTCTTTGTGTCTTTCAGAGTGTGGCTTAATAAGCAAAGACAGCCACAACAAAAGTCTTATGTGTTTGGCTTGTGACCCTATCAAAAAGAAACTAGCTTTTTCTCTTTGTTCTTTGCAGATAGTTTGCTAGAGGAAAATGTTTTTATTAAGGAACTTGGTAGATAGAAAAAGACTATGAGACTACGAGACAAGACAGTCGAGTAGGAAAACAAAATTTAGAGTAAAAGTGTGATTTTTATATAATGTTAGAGATTTTTCTTGAATTACAAAATTGTTTCTTTATAATATTCAATAAACACAAAAAGAAGCACTGCAAGATGCTTGCAGATGGAGAGATAGTAGTACCTGCAGTGTTTATGTTTCACTGCCTTGGAAATATCACTTCCTTTTATATCTCATTTTAATATTCCATTTTAAGTAGTAGCTTAGAGAGAAAAGAGAAGCCTATTGTTTATTTAAGATATTGTAATTAAAGATCCATTCAATGTCAGGTAACGTAACCTTCAATATTATTTTTTGAAGCAGATGTCATTTGTTTCAGAGATCGTGTTACAAATGTATTAGATTCTGAACGTAATTACTTTGGATTTGACTAACTCTCCGGTCAACTGATGTGCAGTATAAGACACTGTAGACAGTATTTGGAGAAAGCTGCAATATATATTCTGATATCTGGATTCTATAATATTATTATATAATAAGGTTAGTAAGTATATCACGTCAGTTACAAAATAAAAGAAAAGTATATCACTATTTTAGAATTTATACTGGTCTATTATGTTTACCAAATCACTATTTACCATTTTTAGTGGTCTAATTATGTTTGTCTTTCTCTTTTTCTTTCATGCAATATGTAGATTTGAATAAAACTCTTTATATTCAAGTCTCTATTCCATACGACTTTGATATATATCGACGATATCCTTCTATTCTCATCAAATGAGAAGGAACACATTAAATTTCTTCAACAGTTTAAAAGTATTATCAATCAGTATGGAATTATGTTCTCGCCCCAAAAAATGGTTATAGTCCAGCCCAACATCGATTTCTTTGGAATGCAAATTACAAACGGAAATTTTTCGCCACAAATCCATCTTACTACAACACTTCTCGATTTTCCTGACGAAAATCTCACAAAACGACAAATGCAGCAATTCCTTAGTGTAATCAATTATGTTAACGATTTTATATCGCAACTTTCACGACTGACAAAACCGTTACAGAAGATATTGACAAAAAATCCACCGCAATGGACAAACCGGTAAACAGAAGCTGTCGGAAGCCTAAAAATAGAGGTGCAGAAGCTACTGCCTTTAAAGATTTCTTCCACAGACACACGCATTTTGCAGACTGACGCAAATGACAAATATTAGGGAGCCATTTTATTTGAAGAAATAAATGGGAAACGTCAAATATGTGGATACAAAAATGGACGCTTTAAAGATTTCGAAATACATTATCACTCCACGTTCAAAGAAATACTAGCGGTCAAGAAAGCTATTGAGAAGTTTAAGTTTCATCTGATAGAACATAAATTTTGAATTGAAATGGATATTTCATATTTCCCAAAGATGTTACAATTCAAGCAAAAGATGATCTCACATCAGCAATTATTACGGTGGAGCGAATGGTTCTCGAAGTACGATTTCGAATCTGTCTATTTAAAGGGCTCGAAGAACACACTTGCTGATATGCTCAGTAGAAACTCAATAAAAGACATACAAATGATGGAAAGCTCTTCAGCAAAAAGTTACTATGATTTCGCATCCAACATGCTCGACGACGCTCACAAACTTATCGACCGAAATGCTCTACATGAATGCCTCCGCGATAAAATTATCTACTATCAGTCCATCATCCTGTCAAAATACGGAGTCTGGAATCTCATCATCTATCTGACGAGAATTCACCCCGATTGCCCGTTCGCTCATCTCTACAGGATCGAAAGCGCTCGCCTGGTATCTCTGTTCTATCTACACTATAGGCATAACCTTTGACATCCAATGGTTATACCAATACGTCAACTCTCAGTTCACCGACTCCCAGCCAGGACACAAGAACAGACTCTCGACGTTCTTGTCTTAGTTCGCTCCACTTTCCATTTGGAGCGGAAAACTACGAAGGTCAGCAAAAGCAACATGATTATCTTTCAAGAAGTTAAGAGGTCAAGGAGGTCTCAACCCTTTCTTTAATCCCCACGCGATATACTTCTTCCATCGCTATGTTCAAGTAAACAACAAGACCAACAAGATCCATGCTCTACCAACCCTCATTCATCACAATGACTATCCACAAAAAGTCAGACCAGACTTCAACATCAACGACAACAAAGCGTACGAAGACTTCCAGACCCATGCATTTCGTCTCAATAGCGCCAAACAAACCTCCCTGTACCTTTCACCCCAAATTGGACTTACTATCCGATCGACTACCAAATGAGCCTCCACGAAGATCTTCAGTTCTTCATAGAAAAATGGGAAAAACCAATAGATATTCCAGAAATCTCGAAGACGACGAAGCCGGAGCAACAATCTCAAGAATGCCCACCAGAATACTTCCAAGATGCACAACTTTCTGATGACTCAATGAATATAGATGAAGTAGGAAAAATGTCCGCAAACTCACGAAGAACCAGAAGAAGAGTATGAATGTCCAGACGATCATTACGGATGCTGCGACAAATACATCATTGAATTCGAGATCGACCACTAACTAAGCGGTGACTAAAATAAGTATGTTTAATTATGTAAAATAAATGTGTTTTAAAATAATGAATAATGATGCATGAAACGCTAAACTACATACTGTATATCAGTCATAACTATGTATAATTTTTGGCTAATAAACTTTTGAACTACCTCTAATTTGTAACCGCCATTACTTTATCATCCATTGCATTACTATTATTTATTAATTAATACTGTATGTAACGTCTATGCATTTGGATGCTTTTTCATTAACTTAATTTGTCCTATTATAAGGTGAAACTGAATATTATTAATTACTATGCGTGTGTGTGTGTGTTTTCTTTTTGTAACTTGGTCACAGGTCAGCACTAATTGTGTGGTGGAATGATGCATGGCGACTGGTTTGGTTTTACAGGTTACAATTTTCGTTTAGGATGTCGACTATAACTCTAGATCCATTTTTGTGAAATTATAAAAGGAAAAACCACGGCTCGCTAGTATATCTAAATATATATTACCAGAAAAGGCCAAGTAAACTGAGACGAAATTTATTAAAAATGAAGTAAGAAACATTCATTTATATCTTCAAGTTGGCTGAAATAAATACACAAAAACATTCATTAATTTCAAAGTATCTTTATTTGGTGGTGCCACAATAGTAATATTATGTATTTTTGAGGTAATAAAAAATTAAATATGAGCAAAGGACGGTAACGATATTTCATGTAGGAGTGACTAGTGAGCCCAGCCAAGAGACTCTGAAGAGAGAGCTTCTTAACATTCATTCCCACCAGCTTCGGCGGCATTTATATGCACTATTCCGAAATAACCTAAACTAGTTGCGTTTATAGACGGGACCGGCTAGAAAATATAGTCAATTATATCATTATCATGGTCCATGGTTTACGTCCGATATTACATTTTGTATACTTTCTTTGTATGTATATGTAGGGCTGGAATTATTATCCGAGATCCGGATCCGATCCGAGATCCGATCCGGATCCGCTCCGAAAATAGGATATCCGGGGCGCCCGGATCCGGATCCGGATAGTAAAATCTCGGATCCGTCGAATCCGGATCCGGATCCGGATATCTAAAATTTTAGGTCCGGATATCCGGATCCGGATCCGTTTTTTTTAATATATATAAATTTAAATTTTTATTAATAATTATAGTTGATTTATTAATATTTATACATAAAATTAGTCTTATAATATTACATTTTAATTTTAATAATATTATATACATAAATACATTTATAAATTTTGTAAAAATATTTAATTTATATAATATTTATAGATTTTTTTGTATTTTAAAAAATATTTTTATTATTTTTAATTATTTTGACGGATCCGGAGTCCGAATCCGGATACTCGCGGATATCATGATATCTATACGGGTATCCGGAACCTGGATATCCGGAACGGACGGATCGGATCGGATATTAAAATCACGGATCCGACGGATCCGGATCCGGATCCGGATATCTAAAATTTTAGGTCGGATATCGGATCCGTCCCACCCCTATGTATATGTGGACTCATCATATATATCTTTGATAAAAATATGGATAGTCACGTGCATTATTAACACCACCTCTTGGCACTTGTTCTGTCTTCACTATAAGGAACAACAAACCAAAAAGCACAGTGGAAATGAAATTTGAAACAAAAGAGCTTGATGAAAACAAACAAACAAATCATAGAATAGTTTTGTATTATTAAGTGCAACTACGGGACTACATTCTTATTTTGTAACAAAAGTTTTATTATATGTTTTACCAAAAAAAAAAGGTTTTATTATGTCTGAAATATAGAGATTAAATTTCAGTGGACGAAAGTTGGGTCACGTGCTAAAATCAAGACCAGATGAGATGAATAGAGGGCCCGGCCCAAAACTACTCCACCTACTTGATTTGAAAATCAAGCCGAGCTTGAAAACGAAATCAGCTTTACAAGGAGCCCTAGTTTCCGACGAGGGCGCAGACATTGGGTCCCACTGTATAATGTGAGACCAAATCACCAATTATGTGCGGCTTTTTTGTAATTTACCTTTTTACCCACGAAAGCTACCCTCTATTTACGTTCCTTTACGATGGGCCGGGCCATGTGTTGTTTTGAGAACCTGCTGGTAGACTCTTTTCGATAATGTTATTCGAAATAACATAAAAATATATAATCTACAATCTACATGGTTAAGTCTTTGCAAGCCACGACGAAAGAATCCACAAGAGAATCGTTTTTGTTTCCCGTCAGATTTTCACCATTGTCTATCAGAATTGTTCAGTTTTGGTTATAAATAGACTATTACTAACCTCAAATTCAGAAAACGATTGTGGATTAGATTTATTATGTTCATTGATTGTCCTTATTCGATTCCACACAAAGGTTTTAACTATAGGGTCTATTTGGTTATCTATTGAGTCGACAGAAATAAGTTTTGAGGTCACATGTCGAGGAGAAGACAGATACGTTTTTGAAGACATTGTTTCAAAAACTTTTATTTAAAACTATTTTTTACCAGGAATAAAACCGTATATATTACAGCAGAAGAGACAAGCTGAGTCAACGTGGGCCTAAAAGGCAATTAACGCCAGCACGCGATGCCTCACGTGACACCACTTGCATTTCTTATTATATTTTCTCTTGATTTGGCTGACACGACCACGGTCATTACGTTTGTTATATATTTTCGGCGTCTAGTACTAACAGCAACATTATCCCTGGCTTATGGTTTAAAAAAAAAACTATAAAATATTTACGGGTTCCACTAATTATTAAAATGGCTTATTTGTTAAATAACCAAACAAAAAAGCAATGTTTTGAAAATCGGACCAGATATCAACTCGGTGTAATCCTTTCATTTGACCTACGGACCTGCTCAACCTTTTATCTATGAAACTTAGATATATAATTATATATTTATATTATATGAACTTTACTTCTACATATAATACATTCTTTATTCTTTTCTATAATTAACTAAATATAAACAATAAATATAAATATAATTGTATATATAGTAAAATAAAACTGAATAGTGAATACTATGTAAACTAAAATTGATAAAATCATACTATGATTTACAATTAAAATTATCATTTTATTTATTTTTTACAACTAAATCTCAAATTTTATGAATATGGTAAAATAAAGATAGTATATGAAAGTCAAAAATATATTTTTCACATTGTTTCTTAAGAAAATAAAAGATCAATTAAATAGTGATAGTTGAACACTAATTATAAAATATTAAATTTTAGCTAGTAATAGTTGAAAACACTTAATTATATGTTAATTTTTATGAACCGGGTTTTAAAATTGACCCGGGTCACCGGTTTAGGTTTTTATTGATTTCTAGGTTTTACAAATCCGGGTTTTAAACCGAACCAGACTCGGCTTCTTCAGCGAGTCACGGTCGAACCGGTTCGACCGGCCGGTCCGGTCCGGTTTTCAAAACACTGCAAAAAAGGATAATTAGTTTTGTAGAAAGAAGCTGGAGAGAAATTGGAAGAGAAAATAGGAGAGAGAGTATTTTTTTGGTTAGTTTGTGAATTATAATTTTTTTTAAAAGTTACTGGATGCAATTTTCCTTATTAAAAACCCTTCTCTTTTATCTCTTCTCTAAAAGTCAAAATCGCAAAGTTCTTAGGACTTTTTGTGGATCCCACGACACATGGCGGTCCGCGAATGGTCTGTTTTTAATTTTTTTAAATAAAAATCAGATAAAAAGTTAAAAAAAAGAATAAAAAAGAAAAAAGAAAAAGCTATGGCTTTAAGAGCCATAGCGTTAATGATGCTCTAATTTTACATGTCTTATTTGTTGTTGTGCTCATTCCATTCATTTGGTTATTTTGGAGAGATATACACTGTAGATTGAATTTTCTTAAAATAGGAAACCTTTAATCGCTTAGTGGACTTATTGTTCAATATATCAAATTGTTAAAATTATTCATATGGACTTTTTCACTCCTTTCTTGTTTCTCAAAAAGAATTATAAAAGGCATTGTAAAGCCCATCATAAAATTTTGAGCCACTTTAGGAAGAAACATCTTATTGCTTAGTAGACTTATTGTTGGATATATCAAATGGTTAGGACTATTATTGTGGGCTTTTCAATATTTTCTAGTTTACCAAAAAAGAATTCTAGATTTTCGTATGATTTGATATAAAATTTAATTTATCTTTTTTAGTTTTCAAGTTAGGCATATCAAAATCTTCATTTTTAGTATATCTTGTGAACATGTTAGAACATATTTTTGTTTAAAAAGCAGTCATATTTTATATCTAGTCGAATAACAAAATAAATTATGGAAGTTCACTTGGTCCTATAGTTTGAACAATAATTTATTAATGTTTTAATATCAAAAAGTCTGGATTTCGATTCTCAGAAAAGATGAATCATGCAGAACATTAGAGAAAAAAATTTATAAAAGATCTTCAGCAAGGTACAAAAAAAACTTTTATGAATGGATTTCACATGGTGATTAAGGATGATATAATCGGACATGAATCTTCGTAACAATATATAGAACTATCAAATGTAGTATCGTCTATAAATATTTTTTTGAAAATATATACTTTTAATTCCTTGTCGTTATGTTTCTACTTTGTTTTGTGACACTAAAAATAACCAAAATCAAAAGTGATTTTGCTTAATTTTTTTTTTCTTTTTTCTTAAGTAGATAAAATTCTCATTTTTGAATAGACTCTAAATAAAAATTAATCAAAAGTGATCACATATATACACATATATCAAACTATTCATATTCACATATTAATTTTATAATATATCTTGAGAAGGTCTATAGTGATCACACATCATTATGATATTATTTATAAATCATATATGACCATACGATTACTTTTACAAATGATTGTAAAGTAATTTTAAAATATTTTTTTTTTTTTTTTTTTTTTTTTTGCTAATTTTTTTAAAATATTTTTTGAATTAAGAAAATCCGTATAACTATAATCGCAAATATCTAGCTGTATCCAAACTTCCAAAATACTTAGGATTAGATCAGAGTATTACGGCAAAGATCCCACCACTTTGATATAAAAACACTTGATTTAAAACAAAAATAAATTTGAGAAAGGGACATGTAATAACACGTAATTAAAGTATTGTTTGAGAGCTACGAACTTAACGGATACGTTAAAACATCAATTAAATAATTTAAAAAAAAAACAGAGAAAGCAAACAAAATATAAAAGAGTGAGAAGTGTTAGTGAGATAGATGGAGTGGCCCTCACGGTAGCTCAGGCCCAGGTCCAAGAAGGGTCGACGCTCCCAAAACAGAGTCAAGACTGGTTTTGTGCCACCGCAAAAGTGAAGAAACAAGAAAGTACGGTGAAGCTACAAAACCAATTTGATGCTCTCTACCGCCCAACGGATAGATAAATTTCTACCGGCATTGGAGTGGCCTTATTTGAGAGTCTAGATTGTTCCTTTGTTACTATAAAGAATGATGTAGCGCTCAAGGAAAGGGACGAGAAAAGATATTTCGAAGAAAAACTATGTTCTTGTTTCTTCTTTATGGTATCGAGCCATAGAAAAACCTTACAGTAAGCTATGGCCGATCCTCCCAACCCATATCCATTTCCAAGTAAAACTCATATCCATAGTTCGGTCACTCTTAAACTCAATGATTCCAACTACCTCCGTGGAAGACCGGTTTGAATCCCTCCTTTCAAGTCGAAATTGATTGGTTTTGTCAACGGAGGTGTCACGCCTCTGCAACTCATACTATCGTCCACAACGAAGTTCTTCTCAAGTTGTTAATCCACAGACGAGTTATGGTTCATGCGGATCAGCTTGTCAAGTCGTGGCTGTTTGGCACTCGTCGGAGGAAGTTCGGGTTATGTCCATAACCCGAGTACATCTCGAGATCCGGCTTTCTCGGCGGAGAACTTCAACAAGAGCTCGTTAGCGGGAGTTTACTCTTCGTAGTCTTGTTCTTCGAAGGCAAGTAAACTGCAATGCGATCGTGAGTTCAAGACTCGTGGTGACTCGCTTCGGCTCTATGGCAAACCGGTGGATGAATCTATGAAAATTTTGGCTTTCGAATGGTGAGAGTATGATCCCATTGCGACAGTCATACAAAGTTCGCCGAAGTTTCCCCAACTACGTTCACGATGTTGTGTGCGAGATCCAAGGTTTTGAGTCAAAGCTTAAGTCCTATGAAGATAACTCAACTATTACTCCTCATCCGCATTCAACACACAAAAGATTGAGGGAAGTCAAGAGAAACAATCGCTGCACCCACCTACAATCCAATACGGAGGACGTGGTAGAAACGACGAGGAAGAGGTGGGTATTCTTCCGAGGTCGCGGTTTTGTTCAGATCAAGCTCCACCCACTCGGTGGAAATCGACCTATCATCCGGATATGTGGTGCGTAGTCATACAGCGTTGAAGTGTTATAATCGCTTTGATAATAACTATCAAAGTCTGCGGCATACACGTTGGTGCGACACGATGGAGAGCCCGGAGTTTTCCGACTCGGGTGCCGCTCAAATGCTTCGTCACGCTTCAAAACCTTCAACATGTTCACCCGCATGAAGGACAAGATGCTATTATGGTTGGCGATGGCCTTCCTTCCGATTACTCATGTTGGCTCTGCGGTATCTCTACTCCCACAGGTAATATCATTCTCAATGAGGTTCTTGTGTGTCCCGATATAAAGAAATCTCGCTATCGTGTCCAAGCTTTGTGAGGATTACCCGTGTGGGATATATTTTGATGTTAACAATGTGTATGTGATTGACATTCAAAATCAGCGAGTGATAGCCAAAGGTCCGCAGTAAAGGGTTATATCGGTTGAAGAGCGGTGAGATTGAAGTTCTCTTCTCAAATCGTCGTCTCCGTCGGAAGAGATTTGGCATTCCGCATAGGACACACAAACTCAAGGACTCTTCAACATCTTCAAGGCAGCAAGGCTATCTTCATTAATAAGAGCAACATGAAGTCTATTTGTCAACCCACATCAAATGAAGCAAGTATGACTGATTTTCTCCTTCAACTTCTTTTGTTTCCGAACCTCTGAATGCATCCACTGATCTCGGGGTCCTCCTGTTGTGTCAAACCAGGGGTTTCGTTTTTATGCTATCTTTGTAGATGAATCATCTCGTTATAGCTGGTTCTACCCGTTGAGTAATAAAGCTGAATTTTATTCAATCTTTGTCGGTTTTCAAAAGTTGGTGGAGAATCGTATTCAACAAAGATCAAAATGCTTCAAACAGAGGTGGTGGTGGTGAATTTATGAACAACACTTAACAATCCGGCATACAGCATAGAATATCATGTCGCATCGCCTCGACCAAAGCGGGATAGTGGCGTAAACATATGACATGTTATTGAACTTGGCTCTCCATGATGTTTGAGAGTCATCTTCCTCTGCTCTTGGGTTGAAGCGTTCCATACTGCGTCTTGAGTAATCGCTTCCTCGTGTTGCTACCGAGTACAAAAGTCCCATGGAACTGATGTTGAAAAGAGTCCGACTACTCTCATCTCCGTTCTTCTCGCTTCTACCCTGTCTCGAGATCTATCTGAACACAAGCTTGAACCGTTCGCTGCAATGTGTTTTTCTTGGTTCAATTCATTACAAAGGATATAGGTGTCTCATCCTCCTACAGGCCGGGTGTATATCTCGGACATGTGATCTTTGATGAAGAGTTATTTCCGTTTAAAGGTATATAAGTCGGTTCCTCGTTATGAATCTCGTCTTCTTAGAGCTTGGAAGCTGCAACAGCCCCAGAAATCGCGAGTCAAAGCAGATTTTACCTACGCGTTGCCCCGATGCTTTCCTCTACACTGTTGCAGCTTCCCGAAGAGGTTGTGGTTCCTCATAACCCTATGCAACCCTCTAGAACCTATTCCTCAAGTTCCTCTCTGCAAGCTCCTCTTCAAAATACTCACTCTATGAAACAAGGGCGAAAGGCTGGAATTGAAACCAAACACCGATATGCTCTTCTTTCCTCAAAATTTACTCCGAAGTGCCTAAGAACATCAAAGAAGCTATGGCATCTGGTTGGAACAACTCGTCTCGGAGGAAATAACTAAGGTGCATATCTTGAATACTTGGACTTTGGTACGAGGACTGCAGATATGAATGTGTTGACTTGTGGATGGGTTCACACGGTTAAGATGAACCACGATGGAGCGGTGAAGCAATTGAGTCGCTTGGTTGCTAGGAAATCGCAAGAGGAAAGAGTCACTATCCGGAGACTTTCAGTCCGTTGTCGCATACAATTCAATCGAGTTATGTTAAATGTCGCTACAGCTAGAGGCGGCCCATTAAACACTTGATGTCTCAAGTGCTTTCCTCCATGGCGAATTATCGGAACCGATACATGTTTCAACTGAGGGATTTGTGGATCCTAATAGGATCATGTATGTTGCCACCAAAGCTCTACTATTTTGAAACAAGCACCACGTGCTTGGTTTGACATTAGCGGCACTTTCTACGGAGTTTGGGTTTGTGTGTAGCAGATCTGATCCATCTCTTTTACATTTCATCATGATCACAAGACTTTGGTGCTATTACTCATGTGGATGATATTCGTTGATGGAAGTGATGAAAAGCGTTGAATGATCTGCTATCGGCTCTCAATAAGAGATTTTCTATGAAAGATCTTGGTGCTCTAAGTATTTTCTTGGTGTTGAGATGACAATACACAGCGTATTTTTCTCGTGACATATCACGAAAGATATATTACATCAAGTCGCATGGTGATTGTAACCCATGCCAACCGTTGCCATCGAATTGAAGATCCGAATCTATGCGTTTCCGAGCCAACCTACTATCGAAGCCTGCGGAAAACTTGATTACCTCACGATATCGGACGGACATTCATTATGCGATGAATCTTGTGCAGAGAATGCACTCTCCTACATGGCGATTTTGGCTTCGAGCGGATCTTGCGTTATAAAAGGGACTCGCATCCGGGGCTTCATATCGAAGGACACAGGTTTGGTGTTGTCTGCGTATTGTGATAGCGGCCGGTTGTCGTGAAACAAGGAGATCAACTGGGGATTCGCGCCTTGCTTGGTCCCAACTTGATTTCATGGTTCTGAAAGCGTCGAGCAATCGTATCTCGCTCTTCAGTGAATACTGAGCACTCGCTTTCTACCGCTCGAAACAGGATTTCGTTTTGCCGTGACATAGGTGTCCAACTACGCCGACAGTCCTCATTGTGATAATCTCTGCGGTTTACCCGAGTACAAATCCGACTCGCATAACGGTCAAGCATTTTGATACGATTTTCACTATATCGGAGCAAGTTGCTCTTGGCGATCTGGCACATTCCTTCAACGCAACAACTGGCGATATATTTAAATCGGCTTCCAAGACGGGTTTTCACAGTTGAGAAGCAAGGCGTTGGAGTTCCTCCTACCTCCGGTTGAGGGGATGTTAGTGAGATAGATGGAGTGGCCTCACACGGTAGCTCGAGCCCAGGTCCAAAGTCGGCAGCTCAAAAGTCAAGATGGCGCTGTGCAGCTTTACAAAAGTTGAAGAAACAAGAAAGTACGGTGAAGCTACAAAACCAATTTGATGCTCTCTTCTGCTCCAACGGATAGATAGCTACTTTTGGCATTGTGGTGGTTATTTGAGAGTCTAGATTGTTCCTTTGTTACTATAAAAGAATGATGTAAGCGTTCAAGGAAAGGGACGAGAAAAGATAATATTTCAAGAAGAAAAACTATGTTCTTGTTTCTTCTTTAAGAAGAAGAAGACGACCTTACCACACACACAGACACATCTCTCTCTCTCTCAGTCCGCCATTAAAACACACCCTAAAAGCTTCTGCTTCGATTCAATCCCAAGTCAGGAAAAATAGGGTTACCCGAAGAACCCCACCGGAATTCCACAGAGGAACTGCATCGCTCGCGTTCCTGCTGCGGTTTGAGGAGGACGAAGAAGAGCAGTAACGGTAACAGAGACCACCATAACAAGGAGGAAGAGAAACCGAAGATGCAGCCAACAACAGAGCCTGCTCAGACTCAGAGCCAGCAGATGGTGAGCTTGAGCTTTAGCAGCCAGATGTCGAGAGAAGACGAGGAGATGGCTCGCTCTGCTCTCTCTGCGTTCAGAGCTAAAGAGGATGAGATCGAGAAGAGGAAAATGGAGGTTCGTGAACGGGTCAAGGCTCAGCTGGGTCGGGTCGAGGAAGAGACCCGACGTCTCGCTAACATCCGCGAGGTTTGTTTGATACTGTCTTTAAAAGTTTGAAACTTTGAAAAAAAGTTCGAAACTTTGAAGATAACTCAACTATTACTCCTCATCGGCATTCAACACACAAAAGATTGAGGGAAGTCAAGAGAAACAATCGCTGCACCCACCTACAATCCAATACGGAGGACGTGGTAGAAACGACGAGGAAGAGGTGGGTATTCTTCCGGAGGTCGCGGTTTGTTCAGCATCAAGCTCCACCCACTCGGTGGAAATCGACCTATCATCCGGATATGTGGTGCGTAGTCATACAGCGTTGAAGTGTTATAATCGTTTTGATAATAACTATCAAAGTCTGCGGCATACACGTTGGTGCGACACGATGGAGAGCCCGGAGTTTTCCGACTCGGGTGCCGCTCAAATGCTTCGTCACGCTTCAAAACCTTCAACATGTTCACCCGTATGAAGGACAAGATGCTATTATGGTTGGCGATGGCCTTCCTTCCGATTACTCATGTTGGCTCTGCGGTATCTCTACTCCCACAGGTAATATCATTCTCAATGAGGTTCTTGTGTGTCCCGATATAAAGAAATCTCGCTATCGTGTCCAAGCTTTGTGAGGATTACCCGTGTGGGATATATTTTGATGTTAACAATGTGTATGTGATTGACATTCAAAATCAGCGAGTGATAGCCAAAGGTCCGCAGTAAAGGGTTATATCGGTTGAAGAGCGGTGAGATTGAAGTTCTCTTCTCAAATCGTCGTCTCCGTCGGAAGAGATTTGGCATTCCGCATAGGACACACAAACTCAAGGACTCTTCAACATCTTCAAGGCAGCAAGGCTATCTTCATTAATAAGAGCAACATGAAGTCTATTTGTCAACCCACATCAAATGAAGCAAGTATGACTGATTTTCTCCTTCAACTTCTTTTGTTTCCGAACCTCTGAATGCATCCACTGATCTCGGGGTCCTCCTGTTGTGTCAAACCAGGGGTTTCGTTTTTATGCTATCTTTGTAGATGAATCATCTCGTTATAGCTGGTTCTACCCGTTGAGTAATAAAGCTGAATTTTATTCAATCTTTGTCGGTTTTCAAAAGTTGGTGGAGAATCAGTATTCAACAAAGATCAAAATGCTTCAAACAGACGGTGGTGGTGAATTTATGAACAACACTTAACAATCCGGCATACAGCATAGAATATCATGTCGCATCGCCTCGACCAAAGCGGGATAGTGGCGTAAACATATGACATGTTATTGAACTTGCTCTCCATGATGTTTGAGAGTCATCTTCCTCTGCTCTTGGGTTGAAGCGTTCCATACTGCGTCTTGAGTAATCGCTTCTCGTGTTCTACTGCGAGTACAAAAGTCCCATGGAACTGATGTTGAAAAGAGTCCGACTACTCTCATCTCCGTTCTTCTCGCTTCTACCCTGTCTCGAGATCTATCTGAACACAAGCTTGAACCTCGCTCACTGCAATGTGTTTTTCTTGGTTCAATTCATTACAAAGGATATAGGTGTCTCTATCCTCCTACAGGCCGGGTGTATATCTCCGGACATGTGATCTTTGATGAAGAGTTATTTCCGTTTAAAGATCAAGATAAGTCTCGGTTCCTCGTTATGAATCTCGTCTTCTTAGAGCTTGGCAAGCTGCAACAGCCCCACTGCTCAAGAAATGCGAGTCAAGAAACGCAGATTTTACCTACGCGTTGCCCCGATGCTTTCCTCTACACTGTTGCAGCTTCCCGAAGAGGTTGTGGTTCCTCATAACCCTATGCAACCTCTAGAACCTATTCCTCAAGTTCCTCCTCCGCAAGCTCCTCTTCAAAATACTCACTCTATGAGAACAAGGGCGAAAGGCTGGAATTGAAACCAAACACCGATATGCTCTTCTTTCCTCAAAATTTACTCCGAAGTGCCTAAGAACATCAAAGAAGCTATGGCGATCCTGGTTGGAACAACTCGTCTCGGAGGAAATAACTAAGGTGCATATGTGAATACTTGGACTTTGGTACCGAGGACTCCAGATATGAATGTGTTGACTTGTGGATGGGTTCACACGGTTAAGATGAACCCGATGGAACGGTGAAGCAATTGAGTCGCTTGGTTGCTAGGAAATCGCAAGAGGAAGGAGTCGACTATCCGGAGACTTTCAGTCCGTTGTCGCATACAATTCAATCGAGTTATGTTAAATGTCGCTACAGCTAGAGGCGGCCCATTAAACAGCTTGATGTCTCAAGTGCTTTCCTCCATGGCGAATTATCGGAACCGATACATGTTTCAACTGAGGGATTTGTGGATCCTAATAAACCGGATCATGTATGTTGTCTCACCAAAGCTCTCTATGGTCAAACAAGCACCACGTGCTTGGTTTGACATTAGCGGCACTTTCTACGGAGTTTGGGTTTGTGTGTAGCGATCCGATCCATCTCTTTTACATTTCATCATGATCACAAGACTTTGGTGCTATTACTCTGTGGATGATATTCGTTGATGGAAGTGATGAAAAGTCGTTGAATGATCTGCTATCGGCTCTCAATAAGAGATTTTCTATGAAAGATCTTGGTGCTCTAAGTATTTTCGTGTTGAGATGACACAATACACAGCGTATTTTTCTCGTGACATATCACGAAAGATATATTACATCAAGCCGCTATGACGATTGTAACCCAATGCCAACCCGTTGCCATCGAAGATTGAAGATCCGAATCTATGCGTTTCCGAGCCAACCTACTATCGAAGCCTGCGGAAAACTTGATTACCTCACGATATCGGACGGACATTCATTATGCGATGAATCTTGTGCAGAGAATGCACTCTCCTACATGTGCGATTTTGGCTTCGAGCGGATCTTGCGTTATAAAAGGGACTCGCATCCGGGCTTCATATCGAAGGACACAGTTTGGTGTTGTCTGCGTATTGTGATAGCGGCCGGTTGTCGTGAAACAAGGAGATCAACTGGGGATTCGCGCCTTGCTTGGTCCCAACTTGATTTCATGGTTCTGAAAGCGTCGAGCAATCGTATCTCGCTCTTCAGTGAATACTGAGCACTCGCTTTCTACCGCTCGAAACAGGATTTCGTTTTGCCGTGACATAGGTGTCTCAACCTACGCCGACAGTCCTCATTGTGATAATCTCTGCGGTTTACCCGAGTACAAATCCGACTCGCATAACGGTCAAGCATTTTGATACGATTTTCACTATATCGGAGCAAGTTGCTCTTGGCGATCTGGCACATTCCTTCAACGCAACAACTTGGCGATATATTTAAATCGGCTTCCAAGACGGGTTTTCACAGTTGAGAAGCAAGGCGTTGGAGTTCCTCCTACCTCCGGTTGAGGGGATGTTAGTGAGATAGATGGAGTGGCCTCACACGGTAGCTCGAGCCCAGGTCCAAAGTCGGCAGCTCAAAAGTCAAGATGGCGCTGTGCAGCTTTACAAAAGTTGAAGAAACAAGAAAGTACGGTGAAGCTACAAAACCAATTTGATGCTCTCTTAGCTGCTCCAACGGATAGATAGCTACTTTTGGCATTGTGGTGGTTATTTGAGAGTCTAGATTGTTCCTTTGTTACTATAAAAGAATGATGTAAGCGTTCAAGGAAAGGGACGAGAAAAGATAATATTTCAGTAAGAAAAACTCTGTTCTTGTTTCTTCTTTAAGAAGAAGAGGACAGAGAAGCGACCTTACCACACACACAGACACATCTCTCTCTCTCTCAGTCCGCCATTAAAACACACCCTAAAAGCTTCTGCTTCGATTCAATCCCAAGTCAGGAAAAATAGGGTTACCCGAAGAACCCCACCGGAATTCCACAGAGGAACTGCATCGCTCGCGTTCCTGCTGCGGTTTGAGGAGGACGAAGAAGAGCAGTAACGGTAACAGAGACCACCATAACAAGGAGGAAGAAGAAGAAGAAGAAGAGAAACCGAAGATGCAGCCAACAACAGAGCCTGCTCAGACTCAGAGCCAGCAGATGGTGAGCTTGAGCTTTAGCAGCCAGATGTCGAGAGAAGACGAGGAGATGGCTCGCTCTGCTCTCTCTGCGTTCAGAGCTAAAGAGGATGAGATCGAGAAGAGGAAAATGGAGGTTCGTGAACGGGTCAAGGCTCAGCTGGGTCGGGTCGAGGAAGAGACCCGACGTCTCGCTAACATCCGCGAGGTTTGTCTGACTCTTGCTTTTTAGAAAACAGAGCAAGAACCTCTGTTTCGACTCTGTTTCTAACTCTGTCTCTGGTACATACTCTGTTTTGTTGAGTTAACTAACTCGTAACTGACTTATCATTGGCTAATTAAAATCAAGATCTTATCTTTGTAAGCTAATGGGTTTGCATGTAGTCAATCTGTTGAACAAATAACAAGTTTTGTTGATAAATTTGTAAGATTAAACATGCAAAACATATCTCTATGATCTGAACATGAACAATTAGCTTCTTCTTCTTGTTGGGTTTCACAAGTCAAGATTTTGACTTTGTCTTTGTGGAAATGATGATTGTTTTCAGGAGCTTGAGTCTATGGCAGATCCCATGAGGAAAGAAGTTTCTTTGGTGCGTAAGAAGGTTGATAGCGTCAACAAAGAACTCAAACCATTAGGCGCAACAGTTCAAAAGAAGGTAAAACTATCTTTCAATAGCAGTTACTGCCCGGTAAACTAGTGTTGTTTGGTATTAAAAGTTTTGGTCTGTACCGAACCCAAACTAAATGTCAACTCAATAGGTTTGGTTGGGTTGATATGGTGTTGACAAAAAGATTCTGAAACTCATGTTTGTTGTGTTTTGTGGATGACATGAAACAGGAAAGGGAATACAAAGAAGCATTGGATACATTCAACGAGAAGAACCGTGAGAAAGTTCAGCTGATCACCAAGCTAATGGAGGTTAGTTTCAAATTCTCTGCTCTAATTTTTTTATGGATCAAGACAACAAAACCGGGTTTTGTTTTGAACATACACTAACCGGTGTTGGTTTGTTTTTTTCTCTAATTTTCTCCCTGGGGAGGTGGGGCAGTTGGTTGGAGAAAGCGAGAAGCTGAGGTTGAAGAAGCTTGAAGAGCTTAGCAAGAGCATAGAAACCGAGTGAAGACTCTCTATCTCACAGACAAAAGACCAAGAACTAATTTGGCTTAGGGTTATGGTTCATTTATTTATTTTAATGAAGTTGGTGGAGAATCAGTATTCAACAAAGATCAAAATGCTTCAAACAGACGGTGGTGGTGAATTTATGAACAACAAACTGAAGCAACACTTAGTTGAATCGCATACAGCGATAATATCATGTCCGTGATACGAAACGGATAATGAGCGTAAACATAGACATGTTATTGAACTTGCTCTCCATGATGTTTCGTAGTCATCTTCCTCTGCACTACCGGGTGAAGCGCTCCATACCGCGCCTTATGTGAGTAACTGCCTCGTGTTGCTATCGAGTACAAAAGTCCCATGGAACTGATGTTGAAAAGAGTCCGACTACTCATCTCCGCGGTCTTCGCTCGCTTGCTACCCCGTCTCGAGATCTATCTGAACACAAGCTTGAACCTCGCTCACTGCAATGTGTTTTCTTGGTTACGCCCTCATTACAAAGGATATAGGTGTCTCTATCCTCCTACAGCCGGGTGTATATCTCCGCACATGTGATCTTTGATGAAGAGTTATTTCCGCTAAAGATCAAGATAAGTCTCGGTTCCTCGTTATGAATCTCGTCTTCTTAGAGCTTGGCAAGCCGCAACAGCCCCACTGCTCAAGAAATGCGAGTCAAGAAACGCAGATTTTACCTACGCGTTCCGGCCCGCTTTTCCTCCTACACTCGCAGTAGCACCTCCCCAAGAGGTTGTGTTCCTCATAACCCTATGCAACCTCTAGAACCTATTCCTCAAGTTCCTCCTCTCCGCAAGCTCTTCAAAATACTCACTCTATGAGAACAAGGGCGAAAAGCCGAATCGAAACCAAACACCGATATGCTCTTCTTTCCTCAAAATTTACTCCGTATGCCTAAGAACATCAAAGAAGCTATGGCGATCCTGGTGGAACAACTCGTCTCGTGAGGAAATAACTAAGGTGCATATGTCGAATACTTGGACTTTGGTACCGAGGACTCGCAGATATGAATGTGTGAGATTGGATGGGTTCACACTAAGATGAACCCGATGGAACGGTGAAGCAATTGTCTCGCTGTCTAGAGGAAATCGCAAGAGGAAGAGTCGACTATCCGAGATTCTTTCCCGCGAAGCGCGACAGCCTACAACCGAAGTTATGTTAAATGTCGCTACAGCCAGAGACCGCCCATTAAACGCTTGATGTCTCAAGTGCTTTTCCATGGCTAATTATCCGAACCAAGATACATGTTTCAACCGGGATTTGTGGATCCTAATAAACCGGATCATGTATGTTGTCTCACCAAAGTTTCTATGGTTCAAACAAGCACCACGTGCTTGGTTTGACACATTTAGCGCCTTTCTTCCGAGTTTGGGTTTGTGTGTAGCGATCCGATCCATCTCTTTTACATTTCATCATCACAAGACTTTGGTGCTATTACTCTGTGGATGATATTCTGCTGACGGAAGTGATGAAAAGTCGTTGAATGATCTCATCGGCTCTCAATAAGAGATTTTCTATGAAAGATCTTGGTGCTCCTAAGTATTTTTCGTGTTGAGATGACACAATACACAGCGATTTTTCGTGATCAACAAGCATATCGAAAGATATATTACATCAAGCCGCTATGATCGACAGAACCCAATGCCAACCCGCTTGCCATCGAAGATTGAAGATCCGAATCCTATGCCGTTTCGAGCCAACCTACTATCGGCTTCGCAGAAAACTTCAAGCATCACGATATCCGGACCGACATCCGATTCAAAGGAATTCGTCATCGAGAATGCACTCTCCTACTGTATTTTGGCTTCAGCGGATCTTGCTATATAAAAGGGACTCTCGCATCCGGGCTTCATATCGAAGGACACAGTTTGGTGTTGTCTGCGATTGCGGATACCGACGGGCCGGTTGTCGTGAAACAAGGAGATCAACTACGGATTCTCGCGACCTCGCTTGGTCCCAACTTGATTTCATGGTCCTGAAAACGCCGCAATCAGATGCTTCTTCACCGAGGCGAATACGAGCACTCGCTTCACCGCCAGAAACAACCGATTTCGCTTGCTTCGTGACATGTGTCTCAACCTACGCCGACAGTCCTCCCAGTGATAATCTCTGCGGTTTACCTCGAAAGTACAAATCCACCGCATAACCGGTCTAAGCATTTTGATACGATTACTATATCGTAGAGCAAGTCTCTTTGCCGATAAACACGACATTCCTTCAACGCAACAACTTGCCGATATATTTACGGTCGCTTCCAAGACGGGTTTTCAGATGAGAAGCAACCGGCGCTGGAGTTCCTCCTACCTCCGGGAGGGGATGTTAGTGAGATAGATGGAGTCTCCTCGGTAGCTCAGCCCAGTCCAAGGGTCGACGCTCCCAAAATGAGTCAAGACTGGCCTGTGCCACTGCAAAAGTTGAAGAAACAAGAAAGTACGGTGAAGCTACAAAACCAATTTGATGCTCTCTTAGCTGCTCCAACGGATAGATAAGCTTTTAGCTGGCATTGTGAGCTTTTATTTGAGAGTCTAGATTGTTCCTTTGTTACTATAAAAGAATGATGTAAGCGTTCAAGGAAAGGGACGAGAAAAGATAATATTTCAGTAAGAAAAACTCTGTTCTTGTTTCTTCTTTAAGAAGAAGAGGACAGAGAGAAGAGACCTTCAAAACTCATTCCACCACACACGTCCCCTTACAAAAAGCTTTTGCTTCGATTCAATCCCAACAAGTAAAAATAGGTTCAATCGAAGAACCCCACCGGAACTCCACAGAGGAACTGCATCAGTCGCGTTCCTGTTGTGGCTTGAGGAAGAAGAAGAAGAAGAAGAACAGTAACAGTCACCACCACAAGGAGGAAGAAGAAGAAGAAGAAGAAGAGAAACCGAAGATGCAGACGAAAGATCCTGCTCAGCCGCAGAGCCAGCAGATGGTGAGCTTCAGCTTCAACAGTCAGATGTCTAGAGAAGACGAGGAGATGGCTCGTTCTGCTCTCTGCGTTTAGGGCTAAAGAGGACGAGATCGAGAAGAGGAAAATGGAGGTTCGTGAAAGGGTCAAGACTCAGCTGGGTCGTGTCGAGGAAGAAACCAGACGTCTCGCCAGCATCCGCGAGGTTTGTCTGACTCTTGCTTTTTAGAAAACAGAGCAAGAACCTCTGTTTCGACTCTGTTTCTAACTCTGTCTCTGGTACATACTCTGTTTTGTTGAGTTAACTAACTCGTAACTGACTTATCATTGGCTAATTAAAATCAAGATCTTATCTTTGTAGCTAATGGGTTTGCATGTAGTCAATCTGTTGAACAAATAACAAGTTTTGTTGATAAATTTGTAAGATTAAACATGCAAAACATATCTCTATGATCTGAACATGAACAATTAGCTTCTTCTTCTTGTTGGGTTTCACAAGTCAAGATTTTGACTTTGTCTTTGTGGAAATGATGATTGTTTTCAGGAGCTTGAGTCTATGGCAGATCCAATGAGGAAGGAAGTTTCGTGGGTGCGTAAGAAGATCGATAGCGTCAACAAAGAACTCAAACCATTAGGCGCAACCGTTCAAAAGAAGGTACAATATATATTTTTCAAGATTAGTTTCCCGTAAAACATATGTGTCCCATTACTAAAAAAAAAGTTTTTGTCTTTACCAAATCTAAACTCAAAAAAAAATGCAAATACTTATGAGACAGGAAAGGGAGTACAAAGAAGCATTGGATACATTGAATGAGAAGAATCGTGAGAAAGTTCAGCTGCTCACAAAGCTAATGGAGGTTAGTTTCGGTTTCTCGGTTCTAATTTCACCAAAGCAAGAGTTTGAACATACACTAACCGGTGCTGGTTTGTTTTTCATTTAAATTTCTCCCTGGGGAGATGGGACAGTTGGTTGGAGAAAGCGAGAAGCTGAGGTTGAAGAAGCTTGAGGAGCTTAGCATGGGCATAGAAACCGAGTGATTCTCGATCTCACATACAAAGGACCAACCAGTGAAGAACTAATTTGGCTTAGGGTTATGTTATGGTTCTCTTTGATGTATTTATCTTTTGTCTTTTGTCTAAGTGTTTTAGTTTTCCTAAATGGTTTGTGGGTTGGTTTGTAGAACTGTGATGTGTGTTTATGTTGTTTGATTAACCATATTAGGGAAGGCAAATGAGAGATAATGCTGTTTGTAAGTTTGAATTATTCTTTTTTCTTGTTCATTTTCATATATTATTTTATTTATTTCAGTTTTTAGCTTTATTTTAATTTCTTTTCCCCCTAACTATTTTCTTAACTTTTTCACTTCTTTGGAAAAGTAGCCTCTCGCCGACGAGCGTGTGCTTTTGAAACTGAAACAAACTGACTTCCTGTCAAAGTCATGGTGGTCTTGCTTGACTCACAATAGACGCAATAATAATAATAAATGTGGGGTTTGAACATTTTCCACAAACTCAAATGTTCAACGTATTAAAATAACCTCACTACTTGATCTTTAATAGAACCCACACACAGCTAATCAACATCTCTTTTTCTTTGAATTAAATAGTAGTAGATAGAGTCATTTAATCGAAGTGGAACGATAGAAATATTCGTTTCTACAAACAAAACAATGTGTTTAATATATGTAAGATTATTTGGTCGAATATGATCTGGAAAGCAAATGCTTTTATGATATTTGGTGGAAATGCCACATAATAAGTGGGCTTTTTACACTAAAAAAAAGTGGGCTTAAGACGCTCAGTGGCGATTACTTGTGAGGTGAAGTGAAATCTTCAATCACTAGCTCCATTGATTCATAAATTGATCTCATGTGCATTTGTTCTTCAAATGTAAATCCCCAAAAGAGATAAAGTTCATTAGCAGAAATAACCTCAGATGGCATTTTATTTGGGCATTTTTAAACACTCATCATTCTTAAATCAAAACACAATTTAAAAAAAAAAAAATTGAAAAACAAAAATCGAAAAGCCGATAATGTCAAGCAAAAAGTAGAATAATCCCATAGAAATATATTGAGGGTGTGTTGATGAGGACGTCACAACAGAAACCATCGACAGACGATTCTCAGTACTTGTAGTCCGTCATGTAAAAGCTCTCTGTAGCATCATCAATAAGCTTAGCTTCACCTTTGTAAGTTCCGAGTGTGGCTTCAGAGTTAGCCTTGCACCTCACATACAAAGGACCAACCAGTGAAGAACTAATTTGGCTTAGGGTTATGTTATGGTTCTCTTTGATGTATTTATCTTTTGTCTTTTGTCTAAGTGTTTTAGTTTTCCTAAATGGTTTGTGGGTTGGTTTGTAGAACTGTGATGTGTGTTTATGTTGTTTGATTAACCATATTAGGGAAGGCAAATGAGAGATAATGCTGTTTGTAAGTTTGAATTATTCTTTTTCTTGTTCATTTTCATATATTATTTTATTTATTTCAGTTTTAGCTTTATTTTAATTTCTTTTCCCCTAACTATTTTCTTAACTTTTTCACTTCTTTGAAAAGTAGCCTCTCGCCGACGAGCGTGTGCTTTTGAAACTGAAACAAACTGACTTCCTGTCAAAGTCATGGTGGTCTTGCTTGACTCACAATAGACGCAATAATAATAATAAATGTGGGTTTGAACATTTTCCACAAACTCAAATGTTCAACGTATTAAAATAACCTCACTACTTGATCTTTAATAGAACCCACACACAGCTAATCAACATCTCTTTTCTTTGAATTAAATAGTAGTAGATAGAGTCATTTAATCGAAGTGGAACGATAGAAATATTCGTTTCTACAAACAAAACAATGTGTTTAATATATGTAAGATTATTTGGTCGAATATGATCTGGAAAGCAAATGCTTTTATGATATTTGGTGGAAATGCCACATAATAAGTGGGCTTTTTACACTAAAAAAAAGTGGGCTTAAGACGCTCAGTGGCGATTACTTGTGAGGTGAAGTGAAATCTTCAATCACTAGCTCCATTGATTCATAAATTGATCTCATGTGCATTTGTTCTTCAAATGTAAATCCCCAAAAGAGATAAAGTTCATTAGCAGAAATAACCTCAGATGGCATTTTATTTGGGCATTTTTAAACACTCATCATTCTTAAATCAAAACACAATTTAAAAAAAAAAAAATTGAAAAACAAAAATCGAAAAGCCGATAATGTCAAGCAAAAAGTAGAATAATCCCATAGAAATATATTGAGGGTGTGTTGATGAGGACGTCACAACAGAAACCATCGACAGACGATTCTCAGTACTTGTAGTCCGTCATGTAAAAGCTCTCTGTAGCATCATCAATAAGCTTAGCTTCACCTTTGTAAGTTCCGAGTGTGGCTTCAGAGTTAGCCTTGCACCTCACATGCAACGCCTCCTGAGCAGCCTTAACATTCTCCTCTTTCCCTGCCCACGTCTTCAAAGTGCTCTGTTGCAACGCACGTTCGAACGAGAAAGACCACGACTTCTTGGTCTTCAACTGGTTCATCGCGTTCAAGTTCTTGGTCGCCTCCTCCTCGCTCTGTCCACCAAACAAGAACACGATGGCTGGAACAGCTGCTGGCACCGTTCTCTGAAGAGCACGGACGGTGTGCTCAGCGATAACCTATGGCGCAACCTTGGCACTGTCAAATTCGGGTGTGACCATGTTGGGCTTCAAGAGAGTTCCCTCGAGCAAAACGTGGTGGTCGCTAAGAGCCTTGTAGCAAGCTGTGAGGACAGCTCGGTGACGGCAGCACACTTGTGGATGTCGTGGGATCCGTCGACAAGGATCCCTGGCTCAACGATTTGTACAAGACCGTTCTCCTGGCAGATGACAACGTATCTAGCCAATTCGTAAGCGTTCTCGTGGATGGAAAGCTCTGATAGTTCGTTCTCGCATGCCACTTGGCGAAACGAGCACCAGCTTCGTAGTACTTCTTGCAACGCTCACCGAGACCGTCGAGGCCTTGGGTGGTGGTCTCACCTTTGGTTCCGGCAAGCTCGACGGTACCCTTGTCGACTTTGATATCTGGGAGAACTCCTCCTTTTTCAAGATATCAACGAAAAATCTTGCATGTGTATAACAAAAAAAACAATAAGAAACCTCTACAAACACACACACACACACACACATAAACCGAGACAAATTGTAAGAGAAATATAGTTAGAGGACTTAATTGTAATCAGTAAAATCTGTAATCTCTACATATTCTGTAAATGTTCACAATCAAGTTACAGAGTTTACTAATTACAAAATTACAATTAAGTCCTCTAACTATATCTCTCTTACACTAATGAATTGGATTCGTACCGTCGGAACTATTTTGGTAAAGAGTCTCTTCGAAGAGGATGACACCACTGAGGCAAGGGAGAGCACCGGGGGCGGTGAAGAGAAGCTCACGGAGAGCACGTCTGTTGTTCTCAACATTCTCGACGTTGATGCTCGCGAGACGCTTTCTGATGGTACCGGTGGATTCGTCGGCGGCGAGAATACCTTTTCTAGGTGTGCTAATGTAGGCAGTGTTGGCGATCAACTCATCTGCCAAAGATTCAAAACAAAAAAAACGCTTAAACGATTACGAAAGCTAGAAAAATTCAGATCGCGAATACAATTGATCAGATCCGATGATTTAGAGTGAAGAACATATCGATCAGTATACACCTTATGAACAATGAATCGGATCTAAGCTAGTTTTGGCTCATCGTAATCATCGTCGGATTCAATTCAACTCACAAAACAAGCTAAGGTTAAGCATCAAATCAAGATCTAGACGGTTAACCTAACGCGAACACTATCCAAACAACAGATCTAAGGCCTATACCAAAACTACGCTAATGAAAAGAATAGCTGTAGCTACGAAGAGATAAGCAGATTCGAACGAGGATAGAGAGTGAGATCTTTACCGGCGAATTTGCTGGTGAAGGCAGACATGGTTTTTGACGGAAAGATCGAGAAAGTTTCTGATGTAGATGCGGAGACGAGAGAGATGGAAGCAAGTGGAGCAGACGCTTTGGTATTTATAGATGCGGAGGAGAATCTATTGGTTGGTGAAAAGTAAAATTTAAGGGTTAGATCCGTGACATGTTCTCTAAAAAGATTTTCAGCCGTTAGATCTCACGTAGTTTTATTTGGCAGTTTCTCTCTAATCTCGGTTTTACCCCATATTAATGTGTATCATAGAGGAGGGTAGTTTTGGTACCTTGTCGTGTTAATTATGGAAAAGCACGACTTCGGCCGCACAGCGGCTCAAACCTTCTCAGGCTCAACCTTCAATCGAATTATAGTAGTATAATTTTGGTTTAGACATATACATTTTTGCATTTAGAAAGTTTTGACTACGAAATTCCATAGAATATTCTTATTTAAACTATTTAGTTTATTAGGTTCACAGAGAAATGCGACTTTGATATCTCCCAACATAGAAAATTATGATCTGGTGTGTACTGCGACTCTTCAAGTCCACGAATCATTAAACTATCTGAGTCTTTTGCTTCATAACAACAAGAATTAGAGTAATAAAATTCTACGATATAATAAAAGTGAAATATGATTATAAATTCAAACAAAAGGTAAGCTATTTAATAATAAGGACATTTAAGAAACGGAAGTTAAATAATAAAATGTGAAATGTAGTTTGTAAAGAAAAAAGTAGTTTGTAAGACGAAAATAGAAAACTAGAGGAAACAAAATCTACCAAAGAATTAATGAATTTTTTTTATAAAGATATGTAAGAAAATAACGTATGTTTATGGTCTGTTTCCAATTCGACCAGATGGTGCATTTACTTTTATAAACCTTTTTCCATTTCTTAAATTCCGTTCTACTCCTGACAAAAAACCTTTGATGGCAAAAGAAAAATTAGGAAAGGAAAAACAAATATGTTTGCCTTTGGGTAGGCCTGGAATTATTATCCGGGATCCGGATTCTATCCGAGATCCGATCCGGATCCGCTCCAAAAATCCGGATATCTGGAGGGGCCGCGGATCCGGATAGTAAAATGTTGGATCCGTCAAAACCGAATCCGGATCCGGATATCTCAATTTTTTAGTCTGGATATCCGGATCTGTAATTTTTATTAATATTATTTTTAAAATAGTAATATATATTTATAAAAATTAATTGTATTTATTATATTTTCATTTTTATAATAGTATATAGAATTTTTATATAAAATTAGTAATATCATACATAAAAATAATTAAAAACATTATATACATTTTATTTTTAAATATTTGTTAATATTTTATATATTTTAGTATTATTTTTTTATTTTAAAGTTTCAAATCGGATCCGGATATCTCAATTTTTAGTCCGATATCCTGACTGTAATTTTATTAATATTATTTTTAAAATAGTAATATATATTTATAAAAATTAATTGTATTTATTATATTTTCATTTTTATAATAGTATATAGAATTTTTATATAAAATTAGTAATATCATACATAAAAATAATTAAAAACATTATATACATTTTTATTTTTAAATATTTGTTAATATTTTATATATTTTAGTATTATTTTTTTTATTTTAAAGTTTCAAATCCGGATCCGGATATCCGCCGGATATTACAATTTTTAGAAGGATATCCGACACCCGGATACCCGAGAACCCCAGATCCGGATAAGGATAGTAAAATCATGGATCCGCCGGATAAGGATCCGGATACCTCAAAATTCCTCAGATATCCGATCCATCCCACCCCTACCTTTGGGTATCATCAATATTCACTTATTCAACATCAATAAGTCATTGGCTCTTTCCTCCTTGCATGAACACACAATATTTATTCAATGCATCTCCACCAAACCTATAGGTTGGCCTGCCCTGGGATTCACTGACATGTGACTTGGGATAAGGTCCAAAATAAAGACCCTTCGAATGCAAAGCCACCTTAAGCCTAGGGACCAGTTTTATGAGGGAGGTAATGACAAGAGCATCTCCAATATAAAACTCTATTTTTTTCTCCAAAATAGAGTAAAAATAGATATGAAGTAAAATTGCTTCAACCCTATTTTATTCTTCACTCCATAATGGAGTCATGAACAAACAAAACATAGATTTCTCCATTTATGGAGTAAACTTCAAAATAGAATGAGATATGGAGTTGGGTTAGAACATTTGTTACTCCATATTCACTTTTACTCTATTTTAGAGGAAAAAATGGAATTTGGTTAGAGATGCCCTAAGGATGTAGATCACAAAAAAAGGATGCAGATCATAGTATCTGATGTCTAGCATATTTACATGTTTTTAGTTATCATATCTTATGCATTTTTGCTCATTTAGATTAGGCTTTAGGCATCTTTAGGCTCATTTTGCATTCATAATTCCCTATTAGGTGTTGGAGCACACTTTGGAGATATTGAAGATGTTTGGGAGTTTTGTGATGAAAAAGAGGGGTTTAAAGATGAACATGGACAAAGGCCTTAGAAGTATCTTCTGATGCTTATATTTGGTGGAGACTTGGCATTTTGAGTTAGCTTTCCATTGGGAGTGGTTTTGAACCATTTGAAGCCATATTGGAGGAGTTATGATTATTTGAGTGAAGGCATGTCAGTACACCCGGTCAGCACACTCGGCTTGACCAACCCGCACGGAACGAAGGGATGATGCTGGACGATGAAGCACCGGACAGACATACGCGACCTCGATAGCCCGCACGGCCTGACCGCAGGAACAGACAGAACGCACGCCGCTTGAGCACCGGAAGAAGCTACCCGCGGCGAAGCCTACCCGAAGGCCCACACCGAGGAAGACGACCCGCCGCGTTCCGACAATGGAGAACGCCCAGGATCAGGACGCGGCCGATCACACCCGACCTCCTTTGCCCGCGTACCACTCCACTCAACCCCGAACATTCGAGCAGGGCGACACCCGCCTTGGCACACGCTGCCTGAAGCACCCGCGACGCCTGCACACCGGCTGGAAGGGCGGCCTGAAGCACCCGCCGCGGCCTGCACACCGGCTGGAAGGACGCTGCCTGAAGCACCCGCGACGCCTGCTTGCTGCTGGACACGGACAGTACGCTGCCTAGAGCACCGGGAGGACAGCCCGGCGGTCGGACGAGCGGACGAGAATCCTCATACGCGGTGGCCATACCCGCCTGACCGAAGCTTATCCGACCAGGGTATCCGAGCTTCTTCCTTTTGGAACATTTTGATTGGTTTAGACCATTAATTTTCCAAGGGCTGTTTAGTCATTTTACTTTTATGTGTTTAGGACTTTTAAGCCTACTATAAATACTCTCATTAACCCAAGTTTGGGACTTATGTTATTTATGATCTAAGAACAAAACCTTTGAGTAAAGCTTCATCTTTGATTTATTAATCTCATCTCATCTTGTGTTCTTGATTGTTTATCTCATCTCCTTTCTTTCTCATATGTTTATGCTTGACTCCATAATGGAGTCATGAACAAACAAAACATGATTTCTCCATTTATGGAGTAAACTTCAAAATAGAATGAGATATGGAGTTGGGTTAGAACATTTGTTACTCCATATTCACTTTTACTATTTTAGAGGAAAAAATGGAATTTGTTAGAGATGCCCTAAGGATGTAGATCACAAAAAGGATGCAGATCATAGTATCGATGTCTAGCATATTTACATGTTTTAGTTATCATATCTTATGCATTTTGCTCATTTAGATTAGGCTTTAGGCATCTTTAGGCTCATTTTGCATTCATAATTCCCTATTAGGTGTTGGAGCACACTTTGGAGATATTGAAGATGTTTGGGAGTTTTGTGATGAAAAGAGGGTTTAAAGATGAACATGGACAAAGGCCTTAGAAGTATCTTCTGATGCTTATATTTGGTGGAGACTTGGCATTTTGAGTTAGCTTTCCATTGGGAGTGGTTTTGAACCATTTGAAGCCATATTGGAGGAGTTATGATTATTTGAGTGAAGGCATGTCAGTACACCCGGTCAGCACACTCGGCTTGACCAACCCGCACGGAACGAAGGGATGATGCTGGACGATGAAGCACCGGACAGACATACGCGACCTCGATAGCCCGCACGGCCTGACCGCAGGAACAGACAGAACGCACGCTTGGAGCACCCGAAGAAGCTACCCGCGGCGAAGCCTACCCGAAGGCCCACACCGAGGAAGACGACCGCGACGTTCGACAATGGAGAACGCCCAGATCAGGACGCCGATCACACCCGACCTCCTTTGCCCGCGTACCACTCCACTCAACCCCGAACATTCGAGCAGGGCGACACCCGCCTTGGCACACGCTGCCTGAAGCACCCGCGACGCCTGCACACCCGACCGGAAGGACGCTGCCTGAAGCACCCGCACGCCTGCACACCCGGCTGGAAGGACGCTGCCTGAAGCACCCGCCGCGGCCTGCTTGCTGCTGGACACGGACAGTACGCGGCCTAGAGCACCCGGGGAGGACAGCCCGAGCAGTCGGACGAGCCGGACGAGAATCCTCATACGCGGGTGGCCATACCCGGCCTGACTGAAGCTTATCCGACCAGGGTATCCGAGCTTCTTCCTTTTGGAACATTTTGATTGGTTTAGACCATTAATTTTCCAAGGGCTGTTTAGTCATTTTACTTTTATGTGTTTAGGACTTTTAAGCCTACTATAAATACTCTCATTAACCCAAGTTTGGGACTTATGTTATTTATGATCTAAGAACAAAAACCTTTGAGTAAAGCTTCATCTTTGATTTATTAATCTCATCTCATCTTGTGTTCTTGATTGTTTATCTCATCTCCTTTCTTTCTCTATATGTTTATGCTTGAATCTCTCATGGGTTTAAGAATAAGCATGTGGATTAGTGAGTAGATTCTTCTAAGATCCATGGGTTAGGGTGATAGAGAGTGATTGAGTTAGATCCAAGGTGTCTAGTATTAGATCTATCATTTCCTTGCATAGATTTGGTGTTTTAAAGCTATATTTGAGTTGGCCTCTCAAACATAGAGCTATAGGCATTTCATGCCGGAAGGTGTTCTATGAAATGCCTGAACCAACTCATCTATGCTTTTAGTTCTCTTTGCCTAAGGGATTAGTTGTCTTAGAGGCTAGGATTGCTATTAGACTCATTCTCATTGTTTGCTTTGATCATTACAGCCAAAGGGATTTGGTGTAGTTGGGTGATCATAGCAAAAGAGCATTCATCTAGGGATGAGCTTGCTTAGTTTAGTTGTCAGGCATAAGGATTAGATTGATTGAAAAGTTAGCATCTTGGATTGAAACTTAATCATTTGATATCAAGTCCCTACACCCATGGGTCTCATTCTCCTCATAAGAAAGAAAGTTTGCTTTTGTTGTGTTTTACTTATTGTTCTAGTTTAATCATCATTCTCTAATGGTTGCATTTAGATTGAGCATAGGCTTGCATTCCCTCTGTTTCATTGTCACTTAGGACTGGTTCGACAATCTTATATACTACATCATTTGATTAGAATCTGAAAAGTTCTATCATCAAATTGGCCGCTGCCAAATTCTAAGTTGATTGTGACATTGGGATTTAGTCACTTGCTTGAGACTAAATCATTTTTCTTTTCTTGTGATATTGATTCTCCTTTTGCATTTTCCTTTGATTTCAGGTGTATGAACACAAGAAGCAGGTGCAACTAACCTGGTTCCCACTTGTTGAAGAGATAGCTACATTTGAGAGGAAATAGCAAGAAGGAGAAGAGAAGAGGAGCAACAGGCTCACATTCGAGATTGGGGTTTGAGATGGATGATCATCAACCCCAAGAAGGCAATGGTCAAGGAGCTGACAACCTTAGACCACAGCGCCAGCAACAACAACACCCACAACGGCCAGCTAGAGCCATTGGCACATATGACCGTCCTCACATTCATGGAAACAGGACGGGCATCCGTGCACCAGCTGTGGAAGCTAATAACTTTGAGATCAAGTCAGGCTTGTTGAATGTGATTGAGAACAACAAGTACCATGGCTTGGCTGTAGAAGACCCATTTGATCACTTGGACAAGTTTGATAGCTATTGTGGCTTGTCCAAGACCAATGGTGTGTCAAGATGCCTTCAAGCTCAAGTTGTTTCCATTCTCTAGGAGACAAGGCACGCCAATGGGAGAAATCTCTACCTAGTGACTCCATCACTACTTGGGATGATTGTAAGAAGGCCTTCTTGGAGAAATTTTCTCCACATCAAGGACAGCCAAGCTGAGGAATGAGATCTCTAGTTTCCAGCAGAAGAACTTGGAAAGCTTTAGTGAAGCATGGGAAAGGTTCAAGGGATATCAAGCTAAGTGCCCACACCATGGCTTCTCAAAGGAGAGTTCTGAGCACATTCTATAGAGGTGCCCTTCCTGAGTTTAGAGCAAGATTGGATACAGCAAGCAATGGTTTCTTCATGGGCAGGTCTGAAGAAGATGCTGAGGAGCTGGTGGACAACATGGTCAAGAGTGATTCAGTCTACAGTGGAGAACATGACAGGGCTGATAGAACAACCAGAGCTGATGACAACCAGACTAAGAAGGAAATAAAATCCTTGCAAGAGAAGATAGACTTGCTGATTGCTAACAAGCCAAGTAGGAGCAGATTCACTTTGTGGGTGGTCCAAATCAAGAAACTCCTCCTAAGGTTAATGAAGTTGAAGGGTTAGAAGGGCAAGAAGAGCTTTGCTTCATCAACAACAATGGTTCTTGGTACAGGAAGGAGCCTAACTTTCAGTACAACAATTACCAGCAAAGGTCTTACCCCAACAACCAGCAAGGAGCTTACCCAAACAACCAGCAAGGAGGTTATCAACCAAAGCAAAACACTCAACAAGGGAGCTACCAGCCTAGGCAGAATCCTCCTCCGGTTTTGCAAACCATGGCAATCAATCTACTCAAGCTCAAGGTAGCTCCTCCCAAGCTAAAGCTCCAGATTCATCTATGGAAGCTATGTTCAAACAATTGTTGGAAGGTCAAGCTAGAGCAGCCAAAGACATTGGCCATGAGTTCAAGACTGTTCACTCCAAGATAGACAGCAGCTACACTGAGCTAAACAACAAGATTAGAGCTTTGGAGAATCAATTTGCTTCTATGAACTCTCAGCCAAGTCGCCAACAAGGAACATTACCAGGAAAGCCAGAGCAAAACCCCAAAGAACCAATGAAGGCAATCACTTTGAGAAGTGGTAGAGAGCTACCTCAAGAACTCTCCCAAGGATGGTGAGAAACTAAGTGGGGGTGGCTATCAACATTGATGATGATGTTGTGATTGTGGATGAGAAAGTTGATGAGGAGATTTTAGAAAAGATTGTTGAAGCTAAGGAAAAGGAAAGGTTGGAGAAGAGAAGCAAACACCAAAGCATGGTGAAGTTACTACCAACAAAGGTCTTCTTGGAGAAATTTTCTCCACATCAAGGACAGCCAAGCTGAGGAATGAGATCTCTAGTTTCCAGCGAAGAACTTGGAAAGCTTTAGTGAAGCATGGGAAAGGTTCAAGGGATATCAAGCTAAGTGCCCACACCATGGCTTCTCAAAGGAGAGTTTACTGAGCACATTCTATAGAGGTGCCCTTCCTGAGTTTAGAGCAAGATTGGATACAGCAAGCAATGGTTTCTTCATGGGCGTGTCTGAAGAAGATGCTGAGGAGCTGGTGGACAACATGGTCAAGAGTGATTCAGTCTACAGTGGAGAACATGACAGGGCTGATAGAACAACCAGAGCTGATGACAACCAGACTAAGAAGGAAATAAAATCCTTGCAAGAGAAGATAGACTTGCTGATTGCTAACCAAGCCAAGTAGAGCAGATTCACTTTGTGGGTGGTCCAAATCAAGAAACTCCTCCTAAGGTTAATGAAGTTGAAGGGTTAGAAGGGCAAGAAGAGCTTTGCTTCATCAACAACAATGGTTCTTGGTACAGAAGGAGCCTAACTTTCAGTACAACAATTACCAGCAAAGGTCTTACCCCAACAACCAGCAAGGAGCTTACCCAAACAACCAGCAAGGAGGTTATCAACCAAAGCAAAACACTCAACAAGGGAGCTACCAGCCTAGGCAGAATCCTCCTCCGGTTTTGCAAACCATGGCAATCAATCTACTCAAGCTCAAGGTAGCTCCTCCCAAGCTAAAGCTCCAGATTCATCTATGGAAGCTATGTTCAAACAATTGTTGGAAGGTCAAGCTAGAGCAGCCAAAGACATTGGCCATGAGTTCAAGACTGTTCACTCCAAGATAGACAGCAGCTACACTGAGCTAAACAACAAGATTAGAGCTTTGGAGAATCAATTTGCTTCTATGAACTCTCAGCCAAGTCGCCAACAAGGAACATTACCAGGAAAGCCAGAGCAAAACCCCAAAGAACCAATGAAGGCAATCACTTTGAGAAGTGGTAGAGCTACCTCCAAGAACTCTCCCAAGGATGGTGAGAAACTAAGTGGGGGTGGCTATCAACATTGATGATGATGTTGTGATTGTGGATGAGAAAGTTGATGAGGAGATTTTAGAAAAGATTGTTGAAGCTAAGGAAAAGGAAAGGTTGGAGAAGAGAAGCAAACACCAAAGCATGGTGAAGTTACTACTCCAACAAAGGAGTCTTCTTTTGTTCCTCCTCCTATGAACCTAAGCTGCCATTTCCTGGAAGATTTAAGAGGCAACTTTGGAGAAGTACAAAGCACTCTTTGAGAAGCAATTGAGTGAAGTTCAAGTTACAATGCCAATCATTGATGCCTTCATGCTTGTTCCTCAATACAGCAAGTTCTTGAAGGATGCTGTGGCTGCCAAGAAGAAGGAAATGGAAGGCATGATGGTTCTTACTCATGAGTGCAGTGCCATCATCCGAGATTGACAATCTCTAAGAAGCTAGAGGATCCAGGCTGCTTTACTCTACCTTGTGCCATTGGTCCTTTAATGTTTGAGAGATGTCTATGTGATTTGGGAGCTAGTGTCAGTCTCATGCCTCTATCTGTTGCCAAGAAGCTTGGGTTTAGCCAATACAAGAAGTGCAAACTCTCTTTGGTGCTTGCTGACCGCTCAGTCAAATTCCCCATTGGTATCCTTGAAGACCTCCTGTAATGGTGGGAAATTGTGAAATCCCCACTGATTTTGTTGTTCTTGAGATGGATGAAGAAGCTAGAGACCCCTTGATCCTTGGAAGACCATTCTTAGCCACAGCAGGAGCCCTTATCAATGTGAAGGAAGGCAAGATTGATCTTCATTTGGGGAAAGAGCACACTCTCCATTTTGATGTCAACGAGGTAATGAAGAGGTCAACTGTGCAAGGCCAAGTGTTCTACATAGAGGAGATGGAAGCTCTTGCTGATGAGCTCCTTGAGGAATTGGCGTGGAGAGTTGACAATAGAGGACCCTTTGCAGCATGCTTTGACAGTGGATAAAGAGGTCCAAGTGGTTGAGAACAAGGAGAGCGAGGCTATTGCAGCCATGCTGGATTCTCGAAAGAAGATTGCTGATAGAGGCCAGTATGAGGAGCTTAAACAAGAGGCATGTCAAGCTGTTTCAGCCACTCAACAAGAGAACACCAAACAACATGATTGGAGTGAGCTCAAGGCACCAAAAGTGGAGCTAAAACCTCTTCCCCATGGTGTAAGGTACGCATTTCTAGGCCCTAATGAGACATATCCTGTCATTGTGAGTAGTGAACTTACTGAACTTGAGCTTTCTCAACTTTTAAATGCACTTAAAAGGTTTAGAAAACCATTGGATACTCACTAGATGATATTAAGGGATATCACCTTCTTTGTGCATGCATAGGATACATCTGAGGATGAATCAATGACTTATAGAACATCAAAGGAGGTTAAATCCTAACCTTAAAGATGTTGTTAAGAAGGAGATTCTCAACTTTTAGATGCTGGTGTTATCTACCCTATTTCAGATTCTAAATGGGTATCTCCTGTGCATGTAGTTCCAAAGAAGGGTGGTATCACTGTGGTTAAAATGACAAGGATGAATTGATACCAACTAGAACCATAATTGGCCATAGGATGTGTATTGATTATAGAAAGCTCAACTCAGCATCTAGAAAAGATCACTTTCCATTGCCATTCATTGATCAAATGCTTGAGAGACTTGCAAACCATCCTTTCTATTGTTTTCTTGATGGGTATTCAGGGTTCTTCCAAATCCCCATTCATCCCAATGATCAAGAGAAGACAACATTCACATGCCCTATGGCACCTTTGCTTATCGAAGGATGCCATTTGGGTTATGTAATGCTCCAGCAACCTTTCAAAGGTGCATGATGTCTATCTTCTCGGATCTCATTGAGGATATAGTGGAGGTATTCATGGATGATTTCTCTGTCTACGGATCTTCGTTTTCGCTTGTTTGTCCAACTTGTGGGGTCCTACAGAGATGTGAAGACACCAACCTAGTGCTGAATTGGGAGAAGTGTCATTTCATGGTCAAAGAGGGATTGTCTTTGGACACAAGATTTCAGAAAAGGGTATTGAAGTGGACAAAGCTAAGATTGAGGTGATGGTCAGCTTGCCCCACCAAAGCGATGAAAGACATCAGGGGCTTCCTTGGCCATGCTGGATTCTCAAAGAAGATTGCTGATAGAGGCCAGTATGAGGAGCTTAAACAAGAGGCATGTCAAGCTGTTTCAGCCACTCAACAAGAGAACACCAAACAACATGATTGGAGTGAGCTCAAGGCACCAAAAGTGGAGCTAAAACCTCTTCCCCATGGTGTAAGGTGCGCATTTCTAGGCCTAATGAGACATATCCTGTCATTGTGAGTAGTGAACTTACTGAACTTGAGCTTTCTCAACTTTTAAATGCACTTAAAAGGTTTAGAAAACCATTGGATACTCACTAGATGATATTAAGGGATATCACCTTCTTTGTGCATGCATAGGATACATCTAGAGGATGAATCAATGACTTATAGAACATCAAAGGAGGTTAAATCCTAACCTTAAAGATGTTGTTAAGAAGGAGATTCTCAACTTTTAGATGCTGGTGTTATCTACCCTATTTCAGATTCTAAATGGGTATCTCCGTGCATGTAGTTCCAAAGAAGGGTGGTATCACTGTGGTTAAAATGACAAGGATGAATTGATACCAACTAGAACCATAATTGGCCATAGGATGTGTATTGATTATAGAAAGCTCAACTCAGCATCTAGAAAAGATCACTTTCCATTGCCATTCATTGATCAAATGCTTGAGAGACTTGCAAACCATCCTTTCTATTGTTTTCTTGATGGGTATTCAGGGTTCTTCCAAATCCCCATTCATCCCAATGATCAAGAGAAGACAACATTCACATGCCCCTATGGCACCTTTGCTTATCGAAGGATGCCATTTGGGTTATGTAATGCTCAGCAACCTTTCAAAGGTGCATGATGTCTATCTTCTCGATCTCATTGAGGATATAGTGGAGGTATTCATGGATGATTTCTCTGTCTACGGATCTTCGTTTTCGCTTGTTTGTCCAACTTGTGCAGGGTCCTACAGAGATGTGAAGACACCAACCTAGTGCTGAATTGGGAGAAGTGTCATTTCATGGTCAAAGAGGGATTGTGCTGGGACACAAGATTTCAGAAAAGGGTATTGAAGTGGACAAAGCTAAGATTGAGGTGATGGTCAGCTTGCCCCACCAAAGACAGTGAAAGACATCAGGAGCTTCCTTGGCCATGCTGGATTCTATAGAAGATTCATCAAGGACTTCTCAAAGATTGCTAGACCAATGACCAAGTTGTTGTGCAAGGAGGCTGCTTTCAGCTTTGATGAAGATTGTCTTGAGGCTTTCAAGAAGATAAAGGGTGACCTTGTTAGTGCTCCCATTGTTCAACCACCTGATTGGGACCTCCCTTTGAGATAATGTGTGATGCTAGTGATTTTGCTGTTGGGGCTGTCCTGGGGCAGAAGAAGGATGGCAAAACTCATGTCATTTATTATGCTAGCCAAACATTGAATGATGCCAGATGAGGTATGCCACAACAGAGAAGGAGATGCTGGCCATTGTCTTCGCCTTTGAGAAATTCAGAAGCTACCTGGTGGGTTCTAAGGTCATTGTGTATACTGACCATGCAGCTTTGAGACATCTCCTAGCAAAGAAGGATGCCAAGCCAAGACTACTAAGGTGGATCCTTTGCTTCAAGAGTTTGACTTGGAGATTAGAGACAAGCCGGGATTGAGAATGGAGTTGCTGATCACTTGTCCAGGTTGAGAATTGAAGGTGGAATCCCTATTGATGAGGGCCTCAGAGAAGAGCATGTCCTAGCCATCATGTCAGTGGTAGCAGCCATTGAGACTGGAAAAAGATTGAAGAGGTTAAGGCAGCTGAAGAGAACGGACCTTGGTATGCTGATTTGGTTAACTATTTAGCCACTGGAAAAGAGCCATTGGGACTTGCAGGGTATGAGAAGAAGAAGTTCTACAAAGATGTGAAGAGATACTATTGGGATGAACCATACCTCTACACCCTATGCAAGGATCAGATTTATAGAAGAGTGGTGGCTGAAGAAGAAGTTGAAGGAATCCTCTCACATTGCCATGGATCTTTCTATGGAGGCCATTTTGCTCCATTCAAGACTGTCTCTAAGGTGTTACAAGCTGGATTTTGGTGGCCACACATGTTCAGGGACTCACAAGACTTCATTTCAAAATGTGACTCTTGCCAAAGGAGTGGGAACATTACTAAAAGAAATGAGATGCCTCAAAACCCAATCCTGGAAGTGGAAGTGTTTGATGTTTGGGGGATTGATTTCATGGGACCCTTCCCATCTTCCTATGGCAACAAATACATTTTGGTGGCTGTGGACTATGTATCAAAGTGGGTGGAAGCAATAGCAAGTCCTACAAATGATTCAAGAGTAGTGGTCAAAATGTTCAAGAGCACTATTTTCCCAAGATTTGGAGTTCCAAGAGTGGTCATAAGTGATGGAGGTTCACACTTCATCAATAAGGTATTTGAGAGTCTTCTCAAGAGGAATGGAGTAAAGCACAAGGTTGCAACACCTTATCACCCTCAAACTAGTGACCAAGTGGAAGTCTCCAACAAGCAAATCAAGGGGATCTTGGAAAAGGTTGTAGGAATCAAGAGGAAGGATTGGTCAGCCAAGCTTGATGATGCTCTTTGGGCATATAGAACAGCATTCAAGACTCCTCTAGGCACCACTCCCTTCAACATTGTCTATGGAAAGTCTTGCCACCTGCCAGTTGAGCTTGAATACAAGGCATTGTGGGCTGTGAAGCTTCTAAACTTTGACATCAAGTGTGCAAAGGAGAAAAGACTTCTTCAACTCAACGAGCTAGATGAGATAAGGATGGATGCTTTTGAGAACTCAAGGATTTACAAAGAAAAGACAAAGGCCTTCCATGACAGGCACATCCTCAAGAGAGAGTTCAAGGTAGGAGATCAAGTGCTTCTTTACAACTCTAGACTGAAGCTATTTCCAGGAAAGCTAAAGTCAAGGTGGTCTGGTCCATTTGTGATCAAAGAAGTGAGACCCTATGGAGCCATTGTGCTTTGGAACAAGGATGGTGGAGAATTCACAGTGAATGGCCAAAGACTCAAGGAATACATGGCCGCAGTACCAAAGGAGGATGGGACATCAACCCCACTCTCTGATGCTCCCCTTGCCTAACCTCAAAGGAGGCAAAGTCAAGCTAGTGACTTTAAACAAGCTCACTTGGGAGGAAGTCCTATGGTTATCCTTGTACATATTGCATTGGATATTTTTTTTATTTTTTTTTCTCATCAAAAAAAAAAAGTCCTTTGAATGATGATGGGACTAGGTCGGGAGGTTGAAAATGAGTTCACTGCGGTTATGAGATGGAAGAGACATGAAAGGAAGTGGGTTGGTTCAGAGATCAAGAAAAAAGGAGGTGAAATTCAGACTTAAAGGTGTGGACGGATGTACCCGGGTGGTGCTACCCGGGACACGGAACCCGCACGGGTGAATCAAGCAAGACGCACGGGACGGACGGACGTACCCGAGTAGATCTACGCGGGACGCAGCACCCGCACGGACGGTCGATGCGGGACGGACGGACGTACCCGAGTAGATCTACGCGGGACGCAGCACCCGCACAGGACGGTCGATGCGGGACGGACGGACGCACCCGGGTGGACCTACGCGGGACGCAACGCCCGCACGGGACAGGCGAGCACCCGGGTGGACCTACGCGGGACGCGCCACCCGCACGGGACGATCGAGCACACGCGGGTATCCATACCCGAGTCGTCCGAACGATGCAGCACCAGCGTGGCGACCCGAGCGACCGCCCGCCCAGGTAAGTGTTTCTTCCTTTATTTCCGACCCAAACCCACCTAAGCCCACCCAGAACCATCCCCACCCGACCCAGGAACATTTTAAAACCCTAGGCCACCCCCTCTTTCCTCATTCCATCTTCTTCCTCACATCAAAATCCTCTCTAGCCTCCAAGAACAAAAATTCCCATAACTTTGCCAAATCTTAACCAAATCACAAGTTTCTTCTTCCTACATCAAGACCTTCCTCCCCTAGACCTAATTCCTTGAACCCTTTCATCTTTATCCTTCATCCAAAGCAAGGTATGGTATCTCTAAGTTCAAATTCGTAACCCTCATGAACCCTAAAAATTTGATCTTGAAATTTGAGCTTTTGCTTGCTAATTTCTTGTAAATTAGACTAGGGATTGCTTGTATGTCATGCTGGGTAGTTGATTTCATGGTGGAATTGAGATTAATTTGAACTTTGGCAAATTAGGGTTCATGAGATTTGGGGGTTTTTGAAAAGGCTCTTACTTTTGGTTGATTATGGTCTAGGTTGATTGGAATTGATGTTCTAGAGCTTGTTTAGCATTCAATTTCAGCTGGCTTGATGTGTTTACTTGGATTTCAACTTGATTAAGTTCCCTTGTTCATAAAAAATAAAAAAAATAAAAAATTTGCATCTTGTGAACTTGGGAGCTTGGTTACTTTGATAGTCTTGCTAGGTTGCTGGTTCTAGACTAGGTTTGCAAGTGTTCATTCCATCTTTTCTCTTTTCCAGCATATTCTCTCTTACTTGTGCTTTATCTTGTCCAAGTCTTGATATTTTTCAGGTTCCAATGGGAAGGAAAGATGAGAAACTGATTGCACAAGAGAAGGCCGAGGCTGCTAAGAAACACACTGCTAAGTTCGGAAAAACGTTAGGCTCTATGCCTGAATCCGAGGAAGAACGTAGGCAACAAGCTCTGGCTATGTTGAGAAAGAAGGCACAAGCCAACAAGGCTAGACACAGTTTGGTTGATGGGGCAGCAAAGCAACACAAGGATGAAGGAAAAAGAGTGGCTGATGTTGGTAATAAGACTAGCAAGGAGGATGGCAAAAGGTTGGCTAGTGATGAGAGAGTGCTTGATGATGCTTACAAGAAAGCCAAGAAAGATGGCAAGAGGGTGGCTGTTGGTGATGATAAGAGCACCCCTTCAAAGAAAGCTAGAGCTCCAAGATCTCACAGTGTGGGACCTCTTGTTTTGGAGAAGAACACAAAGAAAGATCTTGAAACCCAAACTTCCCACCAAGATCAGAATCAAAGCACCAAACCCAAAGCAATTGGCACCTCCACCCTTGGAGCCAGTAGATACAACTGTTGAAGAAGCATCCTCTCCAATTGAAAGTGAGGCTGAGCAAGAAACTTTCGAAAAGTTAGGTTTCAACCCTCGTGAGATCGACAAAGGAAGCCGACTGAAGTTGAACTATTGGAGCAGATGAGGCAAGGTATCTTGGCCTCCAACCAGATTTGCTGATGAGAGGCTAATGAGGGAGCTAGAAATTGACCAAGACATAAAGGATTTGCTTGCTCTCATGAACATGGACAGCTTCTATTCAATGGCTCACCCAACATATAAAGAAATCTCTTGCCAATTCTTGGCATCCTTGGAGGTCACATTCCACTCTTCTCAACATGAGGAACAAGGGTGGGGAAGAATCAGCTTCAAGATAGATGGGAAGCCTTATTTCATGACCTTCACGAGATTGGAGAGGTGCTAGCCTCAAGGATTTGAAGGAGTCATATTTGCCTAAGCTGAAAGGACTTCTAAAGGAAAGACACTTGCCCATTTCACTTACAAGTTCTTATCAGGCAAGAATAGGGTGTCCAGCAGAGACAAGAATGCATCTATCAGACATCCATCAGTCCGCTACCTCCATAGGCTGATTGTCCATACCATCTACCCAAGGAAGGAGCCAAGCAACGTGAATGGAAGACTTGAACCTCATGCACCAAGCCATCCAACACTTTGCCTTACCTCCTCACCTACCTGAAGTTCCCACTGATTTCTACGCTGAATTTGGTATGGTTGGATACTTTGTGAGGCCTTATGTACTACAAGGAGTATGCTTGGACAAACAAGGATCCGAGGCTCAGATTGGAATAGGCGGCTTGATCACACCTTTGCTTGAGCACCAGGGTATTGATTTGGGAGATGATGCATCCGGTCCCTCTTTCATTGATCTCACCTACTTAAAGTCAGCTCATTACTTCTCTGGGAGATACGATGGGAAGTGTGTTTACTCAGACTTGAGAGGCCCCACCACAGTTGAGCTGCTTCTCCTAACTATGAGCTCACTACTTTGAGCACACCAGGTACTATGAGTTTTGATATCAGCGAGCAGCATCTCCTGGGCAGTCATGGAGCTCTTGGCCTATGACATTGAAGATGAATGAGAAAGCAGCAGCAAAGGCAGCTAAGTTTGATCGGGATACTCAAGCCGAGCCACACTCATCTCTTTGGTCCTCCTCGCTATATGTTTGAGCAATGCACAGTGCTCTGCCTTTTGGTCCCATTCGCCAAGCTCATGACCAGATTAGCACACTGCAAAGGTGGAACAGAGCTCAAGATAGGACCATCTTCAAGCTCACCAAGTGCAAGGAATTGAGGAAAGCGTGAAGAGACAAGCTGAAGTTTCAGCTAAGTTCATGAGAAAGGTTGCTGATGTTCTGACTAAGGGAGCTGTAGCAGGCTGCAAGGCTGAGGACTTTGATCTAGAGACCTTCCTTGCACCACTTCCTCTACCCCTTCTCGACCCAAACGCACCACAAACCGAGAAGCAAGCCCTCCGCAGCTTGAGGAACCCCTACATCGCCCCATCCGTCCGGAAACAAGTCACCAAGCCTAAGCACCACTGCTGATGAAGATGAGTCTGAGGGTGAGGCATCAGCCTCTTCCCATGCTCCATAGAGGTACTCCAACACCCTATCATTGTATATACCATTCATCTTTTCCTTTAGCTTTATTTTTCTTCCTTTGGGCCCTTCTCAACATTTAACAAACACAGAGACTGTGTGAATTAAGTGTGGGGGAGGTGCCAAGTTGCTGATCATCTTGTGTTTTATGTCATGAGCATGCATTTGTAGATAGTTATTGCATTAAAAAAAAAACAACAATCATGTAGTTGCATTAGGATTGAGTCTAGATCATTCAATTGCATAGAAAAAAAAAATCATCATATAGGTTGCATCATGCATAAGGGGACAAGGATGATAGTTGCCTTGAAAAGATGCTCATGCTAAGTTCTTAAAGTGATACCCTTCCTAAGCATAGTAAGTAGCTTGAGCAATCTTAGGATGGCTTGCAAACTTTTTGCCTTGAAATCTCTTCCTAAAGCTTATTTGATTGATTGATGTCATCTCTTTGAAGTTTGCTCCTGTCATTTGTAGACTCTAGTCTCTTGCTCATGGTCCCTTGTGTACTAAGTCAATGATAGAACACTTGAGCTGTCCCTCCCATTCTTTGTCTATCTTTTTGGACAAGCTCAAGTGGCACTCCACGCCCTAAAACCCTTACCTCCTTTCAAGCTTTCATTATTTGTTGAGTGAGGCCTTCTTTGGAAAGCTTTACATGTGCATAATGTTGAGAGTATTGGGAACGACAATGCTTGATCTCCATTTTAGCTAGATTAGACACTCATTAATGTCTAGCTTCTAGGATGGGGGTGAGTGTTGTATGGTAAAATCTTGAGGAAATGAAAGGTTTATGAAAGAAAAGATTGACTCATGAGACTCTATTGTTATAAGTGATTAAGTCTAGAAGGGATAAGAGGAATGAAGGATTGTAAGCTCCAAGTAGTTTGAAAAGTCTTGGCCCCCATAAAAAAAAAAGAAAAAAGAAAAAAAAAAGAGAAAAATATATAATGAAAGGGGGCTAGCAATATCTAGAAAGAGCTGAAAAGTGTTTGAAATGTGTAAATTCCCTTGTAGACTTCATTAAGAAGGAGTTTCAAATGAGAAAATATCTTGAACATTTGGGGGAAATCTTTGGGTGAGAGATGTGAGTGGCATTTTGGCATTGGGAATAAAGATGTGATCTATGTATTTTGGGAAAGGGTAGAACAATGGAGATTGAGCATTGTATGCATGAGTTGATCCCTTTCTTAGATATATTATGTGCAATGTCAAGGCTACTTGTTTTGAGAGTGAACCACCCCTTGAAAGATCCCTTTAAACCCCTTATTTCACTTGAATAAAACCTTCTACCACCAAACCAAATGACTTGGACCATTTGACCATTTGCAAGAAGTCTTTTGAGTTTGCTTAATGATTGTTAGAGGGCAAATGGAATTGTGGGTTGTGGATTCATGATGAGTAAGTGTAGGGATCAAAGGAGTTAAGATAGGCCTTGTTAAGTTAGAGTTGGATTGAGTTTTTGCTCCTGCTACTTGGTATGCTTGTGCAAGGTTATCAAGTTGAGAACTAAGAAGAACATTCTTTTGGCTATGAGTCCCCTCCTTCAAACCTCTCCTCCTTAGTCCTTGCAAGTTTACTTGTGGACAAGTAAAGGACTAGTGTGGGGGAGTTGATGTCTAGCATATTTACATATTTTTAGTTATCATATCTTATGCATTTTTGCTCATTTAGATTAGGCTTTAGGCATCTTTAGGCTCATTTTGCATTCATAAGTCCCTATTAGGTGTTGGAGCACATTTTGGAGATATTGAAGATGTTTGGGAGTTTTGTGATGAAAAAGAGGGGTTTAAAGATGAATATGGACAAAGGTCTTAGAAGTATCTTCTGATGCTTATATTTGGTGGAGACTTGGAATTTTGAGTTAGCTTTCCATTGGGAGTGGTTTCGAACCATTTGAAGCCATATTGGAGGAGTTATGATTATTTGAGTGAAGGCATGTCAGTACACCCGGGTCAGCACACTCGGCTTGACCAACCCGCACGGAACGAAGGGATGATGCTGGACGATGAAGCACCGGACAGACATACGCGATCGAGAACCGCACGGCCTGACCGCAGGAACAGACAGAACGTGACGCTTGAGCACCGGAAGAAGCTACCCGCGGCGAAGCCTACCCGAAGGCCCACACCGAAAGACCACCGCACGCCCACAATGGAGAACGCCCAGATCAGGAGCGGCCGATCACACCCGACCTCCTTTGCCCGCTGCATCACCCACTCAACCCCAGAACATTCGAGCAGACGACACCCGCCTTGGCACACGCTGCCTGAAGCACCCGCACGCCTGCACACCCGACCGGAAGGACGCTGCCTGAAGCACCCGACGGCCTGCACACCCGGCTGGAAGGACGCGGCCTGAAGCACCCGCACGGCCTGCTTGCTGCTGGACACGGACAGTACGCGGCCTAGAGCACCCGGGGAGGACAGCCCGAGCAGTCGGACGAGCCGGACGAGAATCCTCATACGCGGGTGGCCATACCCGCCCGACTGAAGCTTATCCCACTGTGGTATCCGAGCTTCTTCCTTTTGAGCATTTTGATTGGCTTAGACCATTAATTTTCCAAGGGCTGTTTAGTCATTTTACTTTTATGTGTTTAGGGCTTTTAAGCCTACTATAAATACTCTCATTAACCCAAGTTTGGGACTTATGTTATTTATGATCTAAGAACAAAAACCTTTGAGTAAAGCTTCATCTTTGATTTATTAATCTCATCTCATCTTGTGTTCTTGATTGTTTATCTCATCTCCTTTCTTTCTCTATATGTTTATGCTTGAATCTCTCATGGGTTTAAGAATAAGCATGTGGATTAGTGAGTAGATTCTTCTAAGATCCATGGGTTAGGGTGATAGAGAGTGATTGAGTTAGATCCAAGGTGTCTAGTATTAGATCTATCATTTCCTTGCATAGATTTGGTGTTTTTAAAGCTATATTTGAGTTGGCCTCTCAAACATAGAGCTATAGGCATTTCATGCCCTAAGGTGTTCTATGAAATGCAGAACCAACTCATCTATGCTTTTAGCTCTCTTTGCCTAAGGGATTAGTTGTCTTAGAGGCTAGGATTGCTATTAGACTCATTCTCATTGTTTGCTTTGATCATTACAGCCAAAGGGATTTGGTGTACTTGGGTGATCATAGCAAAAGAGCATTCATCTAGGGATAGAGCTTGCTTAGTTTAGTTGTCTAGGCATAAGGATTAGATTGATTGAAAAGTTAGCATCTTGGATTGAAACTTAATCATTTGATATCAAGTCCCTACACCCATGGGTCTCATTCTCCTCATAAGAAAGAAAGTTTGCTTTTGTTGTGTTTTACTTATTGTTAGTTTAATCATCATTCTCTAATGGTTGCATTTAGATTGAGCATAGGCTTGCATTCCCTCTGTTTCATTGTCACTTAGGACTGGTTCGACAATCTTATATACTACATCATTTGATTAGAATCTGAAAAGTTCTATCATCAGTATCCCATCCCACATTCCATATCATATGATGGAAAAAATCAATCTTCTTATATACATTTAAAGCATCCAAAACTCAAAATTTTCGTGTAGAATGTTTTACCTGAAAGTTATGGTGGAATTGGTTTGGAGTAGAGAAGGATTCAAAAGAAAAATGAATAAAAAGAGAACCATTCAAAAACAGAGATGTCCACATAGAGCAACAAAGATATTTGAAAAGGAATATGTCAATGAAATATGCATTAACCGTTGAATTGGTTGGCAGCTGCGATCTCCACCTGTCCTAAAGGTTATATTTTCTTACATATTACATGCACACACCATAGACAGTCCTGAAAATCCTATTCAAAATAAAAATACATAGATTAATTTTTTCGGATAAATTTTCTGATTGATCGGTTTCGAGAGAAATGCACATATAAAATGGATTAGTCCAAAAAACGTACCACATTACTTGGGTCGAATTTGAAATACCTTCCAACTAATACTAAAGATGGACCGTTCGATCATCTATTACGATCTACCATGTTAACCACTTGGACTCAAACCCAAATCCAGACTGACCAAATAGTGATAATTTAGTTCCCAGAGAAAATCGAACTCATAACTGATACGTGTACACATCAAACCCTAAAAATTACCACTAGACTACCACCACTTGGTTGATTAACTATATTTTCTAAAAAACCAAATCCACAATATCTCTTTAGAGTGTTCCAAACCAGAGTCAGCTACAACTTAATCCATTCCTTTCAGCTGATCTCAGGAATATTCATCACTGATCCTCTTCTCATGAGTCATCATGCCATCAATCACTTTCAAAATATTCTTGGACCACAAACCCTTCAGCCGCTTTCGATTCACTCTTCACCTGCATGGTTCCAATATCTGTCTGGTTTTGTGTTCCCCCAACACTTAACTGCCTCGATGACTTCTATCCCTTCAAGCATGGAGATCACAAAGGTTATGTTCAAGCTCAATGCTAACAAGGCTCCTGGACCTGACGGACTAACCTCTGGATTCTTGAAGGCTACTTGGTCACTACTAGGAGAGGAAGTTGTCTGCTCCATCACTGACTTCTTCTAAAACTCGTTCCTTCCTGCCACAACGAACTCAACAATCCTAGCTCTAGTGCCTAAACGACCGGGAGCCTCTCTCATTACTGACTATCAACCAATTGCTTGCCTCAATACAATCTACAAGGTGATCTCAAAGTTACTGGTCCGTAGGCTCAAACCGGTTCTACCCTCCATCATTGTCCCCAATCAGACTGCTTTTGTCAAGGGTAGACTCCTACTAGAGAACACAGTACTTGCTGGAGAATTGGTGAATGGATATCACACAAGAGACAGGGCCCTAAAAGAATCACAATAAAGGTTGATATTACTAAGGCTTTTGATACTCTTTCTTGGGAATTTCTTTTCAGTTGTTTGCAGGGATTGGGGGTGCCACACACTCTTACTAGTTTGCTGAGGAAGTGTGTTTGTACTATGAATTTTATGATTAGATACAATGGCCGCGTACAAGGATACTTCAAGGGAAAGCGTGGCTTAAGACAAGGCGACCCACTTTCCCCTTATCTCTTCGTTATAGCTATGAATACCTTATCTCTAATGCTAAACAAAGCTGCAGCTGACCTTAGGATCAAGTATCATCACAGATGTGCCACCTCCAAGCTCAATCATCTAAGCTTTGCTGATGATTTACTCATATTCATTGATGGGTCCATTGAGTCGGTGCAGAATGTGCTTCAAGTCCTAAAAGAGTTTGAGAACCAGTCGGGCTTGGCGGTGAGTGTGGAGAAGTCATTGTTCTTTGCCTCGGGACTTAGTCAACAGGAGCTGGACACCATCAAAGTTTCTACGGGAATGCCACAGGGTACTCTTTCGGTGCGTTACCTAGGAGTGCCTCTAAGCTCTAAAAAGCTCACGCTGGTGAATTGTGAGGCTCTTCTCCACCAAATTAAAGGGAAGATGACTTCTTGGAATGTGAAATCCCTTTCTTTTGCTGGCCGGTTGCTACTTATAAAGACGGTTATAGCGGGTGTTAACAACTTCTGGTGCTCAACTTTCATCCTCCCCAAGGCGTGTATCCGTCGTATCAACTCTCTTTGCGGTCAATTCCTCTGGCAAGGTAACTTAGAGGGATTTCACAATGCTAGAGTATCGTGGGATATGGTTACAAAGATCTCAGGCTCAACGATTGGTACAAGACCGTTCTCCTGGCAGATGACAGCGTATCTAGCCAACCCGTAAGCGTTCTCGTGGATGGAATGCTCTGATGGCTCGTTCTCGCCGATCTTGAGAACCGCACGCCACTTGGCGAAACGGGCACCAGCTTCGTAGTACTTCTTGCAACGCTCACCGAGACCGTCAAGACCTTGAGTGGTGGTCTCACCGTTGGTTCCGGCTAGCTCAACGGTACCCTTGTCGACTTTGATACCTGGGAGGACTCCTCCTTCCTTCAAAATATCAACGAAAAGCTTGCCTGCGTACAAAACAAAAACAATAAGAAACCTCACACATAAACAGAGATTAATTAGAGAGAGATAGTTGAGGACTTAATAGTAATTAGTAAATGTTCACAATCAAGATTACAGAGTTTACTAATTACAATTAAGTCCTTTAACTTTATCTCTTTACACTAATGAATTGATTCGTACCATCGGAACTCTTTTGGTAAAGAGTCTCTTCGAAGAGGATGACACCGCTGAGGCAAGGAGAGCACCGGGGCGGTGAAGAGAAGCTCACGGAGAGCACGTCTGTTGGTTTCAACGTTCTCGACGTTGATGCTAGCGAGACGCTTTCCGATGGTACCGGTGGACTCATCGGCGGCGAGAATACCTTTCCAGGTGTGCCGATGTAGGCAGCGTTAGCGATCAGCTCATCTGCCAAAGATTCAAAACAGAAAAAGCGCATAAACGATTACGAACGATATAAAACTTCAGATCGCGAATACAGTTGATTAGATCCGATGATTTAGAGTGAAGGCAGATCGATCAGTATACAACTAATGAACAGTGAATCGGATTTAAGCTAGTTTTGGTTATCAACAGATTCAATTCAACTCATACAACGAAGCAACTAATCCAGATCTAGAGAGTTAAACGCTCGATCACAATCAAAAACAACAGATCTAACTAAGGCTTATACGAAAACTACGCTAGTGAATCGAATACGTTTAGCTACGACGGGATAAGCAGATTCGAGTGATGATAGAGTGTGAGATCGTTACCGGCGAATTTGCTGGTGAAGGCAGACATGGTTTATGACGGAAAGATCGATAAAAGTTTTGATAGAGAAGGCAGACGAGAGAGATGGAAGAAAGTGGACCAGACTGTTTGGTATTTATAGATGCGGAGGAGAGTCTATTGGTTGGTGAAAAAGTAAAATTTAAGGGTTAGATCTGTGACATGTTCTCCAAGAAAGTTTTTCAGCCGTTGGATCTTACATGGCTAATCTCGGTTTTACCCCTTATTAATTGAATCATAGAGGACTAGCTAGCTGAAGGGTAGTTTTGGTATCTTGTCGTGTTGATTACGGTGAAGCACGACTTCGGCCGCACAGCGGCTCGAACTTCCTCAGGCTCAACCTTCTAGCTAATTATATAATTTAGTTTAAACACATAATTTTTGCATTTAGAAAGTTTTGACTACGAAATTCCATAGAATATTCTAATTTTAAACTACTTTGTTTAGTAGGTTCACAGAAAAATGCGACTTTGATATCTCCCAACGTAGAAAAATGTGATCTGGTGCGTACTGCGACTCTTCAAACCCACGAATCATTACACTGTCTCAGTATTTTGCTTTCTACCGACAAGACGTAGAGTAATAAAGAAATGTTAAGCTATTTAGTGGTGTAATTAAGAAACGGATGTTAGAATATGAAATGCAGTTTTTAAGACGACATTAGGAAATTAAAAGAAACAAAATCTACCAAAGAAAAAGATCTATGCGAATCAGATTAAATATCCTAAGTTCAATTTTATCGGGAGTAAAAAAAGTAGGCTGGATTCGTTGATCAGTGGGTGTTCAAAATCTTTTATAAAAATAAGTCAAAATTGAAATGAGGTCAAATCACTAATGTTAAAAATTTAGACATGATTATTTAGGTATATACAATATATTTAGAGTTTAGACATGAACAAACCAATTCATTTCGACACATAGTATAATTATTTGAATTCTGTGGACAAATTCATTTGATCATGGTTCTATTTGGATTTGATCATGTTTGGGTATGTTCTTTTTAAGTTCGAATCATCAATGTTCATAATCACAAAATGTCTATCTATACAAACCCATTTAGACGTGTACGAGCCTTGAAAATGCAAAACCACCTTAAACCTAGTTACTAGTTTTCTTAGGGCGGTAATGATATAAGGATGTAAATCATTTTTGGGATATAGATCATTTTTTAGTAACCCAAAATTTTCTATACCAATGAATAATCATTACGAGATCCTAGAAATTTAGGTTTTTGTCATTTAAAACGCTCTGAATGGCCGAACTCAAACTAAGATGGCGGGACTAATAGTTATAAACCTTTACCACCAGAGTTAAAGGCTCCAGTTATAAGATGAAGAAAAAAAAAAACCTTTCCTAGTTTCGTTTAGAATGCTTTACCCGTAAGTTATTGTGGGCTTAGTTTTGAATAGAGAAGGATCCAAAAGAAAATGAATAAAGAAGCATTAAAGATAGAGATGTTGACATAGAACAACAAAACTATTTGAAAAGGAAATATGCCAATGGAATATGCAATTAACCGTTGAATTGGTTGGTAGCTGCGATTTCCACCGGTCTTTAAGGTTATTGCTTTGATTGACAACTTTGCAGGATGGTGGAACGATTTCAAAGCGATTCCAAGTATTTTACCCAACAAAATAATACGAATGAAACAAAAATATTAAAAAAATTTCATTAAGTGGAAAAGTGAGTTTTATTAGATTATATGGAAAAATTTACAAAATCAAAACTTTCATATTATTAAATTATATATCTTTTTTGAAACACATGCTAATACTATCTTAAGATTTAAAACACATGGTAATACTTTTAATGATAAATAATTATATTGTAAATATAGTTATAATATAATTTGTATATTAATAAATCTTAATCTATTATTAAAACTCATTGAAAGATAAACTAGATATTTATAATAAGAACTAAAATACTTTTAAATAAATTTTAGTTATTTTCATATTTTATAACAACTAGTTTAATTATTGATATTTGTTTTTATTATAACAAATTGAATACCATATAAAATAGTTTGATCAATTTAATATGTATTCCACAATTTCGAAAATTTTAAATAATTATGCAGTTTAATTAATTTTTTCACAGTTTAACCATTTTTTCCAGATTATTAAGACCGGGTTACCAATCGGGCATATGTTTTGTTACATATTACATGCACACACACCATAGATAAACCTGAGTTTTCATAGTCAAATTAAAAATAAATAAATATAAATTATTTATTTTTCAAAAAGTTTACTTCCTTAATATTCTAAAAAACTATCCAACATAATTATAAAATAAAAATAAATATTGAATTTATGTCTTTAAAAATGTAAACATGGTAAAAATAATGGCAAAATTTATTTTACTTATTATTTAATTTATGCATACATATAAATCATAATAATATGAAACACAATTCAAATTGTCTTATCATCCTTATACACTATTTTTTATCAATCATTCTTTTTATTTTATATTAGATACATTAATATTTATATACAAATAATTTTTTCGAAGTGGATACTGGTGGGAACCCCAATCAAATGTTTCACTAGTCCAGTTCTTTCACTGTTACACGCACCTCTTGCGATCCCAGTTCTATACATTCGACCTTTACCTTGTCATAAATATTTATTCAATTTAACTTATAACAAATTAACTTATACTCCCCTGTTTTTTATTGTAAGTAGTTTAAGCAAAATTTGTTTGTTTCAAAATATAAGTAGCTTTCATAATTTTAAGTAATTTTACTTTTATTGGGTATAGTGTTAAATCAAATAATATATACTTATTTATGATTAGTTTAACTACACCTAATTTATATATCAAATGCTATTTTTGAAAAAATTAATAACTTTTTAATATTTGTGCATTCATCTAAAACTACTTACAATAAAAAAAGAGGAGTATCTCATATGGAATGATAACAATGGTAGTCTAACAAAATTGCTTTTAGACACTTGAAGCTTGATTTTGTGGTATAGAAATAAAGATAGTACTACATCATTAGCTTATTGTATTGCTCCTTTTTCCATTCTATATTAATTTCTAAAATCTATGTGCATCTTTTTTTGTCACTGAAAACTTTATTAATAATAATAGGTAGGGGATGGGCCAAATAAGGTCCAAGCCCAAGGGTTCAATCGTAAGATATGAAAACGCAGATTCTTTTTGAGATTATCCGCTTCCACATTCGTGAGAACGAGAGATATGCAAAGAGATTGATGCAAACTCGTGATATCGATCGGATGTCTTTCACAATACCGATGATTTCCTTACCGAGTGATGCGCGAGATTGCTCGGATGAGTTAAGTTGTCGGAGAGCACCTCAAGAGAGCTGAACTCCAAATTGATCGCCATACACATAGCCGATCCGACTGCGAAGCCTCTCGCAACTAGAGGGGAGCTATCGGCTTCACACATCGATCCTTTGATGGGAGATTCGAGTTTCGACCCGAGACCCACCCTAGTCCTGCTACGAAGCTTTTCCTTGTGCCACGCGCCCTGTCTTGCATGTCACTTGGTCGTTATCGATTAATCTGTGGTGGTGCTCACATGGAATTGCCGACTCGAGGTAGGTCCTTCTTCCGAGGATTGATTTCTGAATTGGTCCATTCTCTTGCTAACTTAATCCCTTTCGGTGTTGTTTCCTCGGAGATTGGTATCGTCCTTCAAGATGAGGGTGTTTCTCGCCCGTGATGGCCCATAAGACCCGGGGAGGATGTTAAGAGAGAATCCCGAGGGAGGCGACAAATAACTCTCCTAAATTTGACTACCACTGAAAATCATCCCCGCAGCTAGGTGAACTGCTTTTAAGGGGATAAGATCCCAAACATTCTTCGCGTCCGGCAGGTTGAAGAAACAATGCATCTCATTCTCGGATCTTGGCATCTAACACAAGGCTGCTGATGTCATACCTCTTCTTCGATTTGAGCCGGAGAGCTTTATGGACAATGGACCGGAGGAACGTTTTCATCTTAGGTGAGAATTTGCCGCCAAATGTCTCGATCCAGCTAAATTCTCCTTACGCTCTGTTAGCGTGGTATGATGGTTGTGAGAAGTTGCAAAAAGTAACCTGATTTGGTGGAGTAAATGCCCGGTTGTCCGGTGCCGATAAAGGAGTCTTCGCCCGCTTGAGCTTGGCTTTAAACATTGTATCTGCCGGCGAGGTCTGGTAAGAGCTCCTCGATTCTCTGCTTGTTCCATTTGAGTTCGAAGTTAGTAGATCTGCCACCGTTAGGTCGGGCTGATTCCTTGATAGGTCCCATAGGTTTTAGGATCTTATCCAATGAGATCCAAGAATCCTTCCAAATCTTGGTCGCTGTCCATTTCCTATAGATTTCCCTAGGTTTTCTTTCAAAGGTCTCTCACCATGGAGTATACCTCCATCCATGGGAACAGCTCTGCGAGGGTGCTATCTCTGAAACTCTGTGTGGGCAATATTTTCCCATGAGAATACGGAAGAGACTCTCTTCGTGTGTAATAATACGCCAGGCTAGCTTTGCTAATAGAGCTTGATTGAACGTTGGATATCTCTCGAGCCCCAAACCCCCGAGCTTTTAGGCCGTTAGTTGGTCCCAAGCAACCCAGATATTTTCTTTTGCCTCAGTCTCTTCCCACCAAAATCTGGTCAGACGACTGGATTCTTTACAGAGGCTCACCGGTAGCTGAAAACACGACATGGAATACGTAGGTATTGCGCTTAGGACGCCTTAAGCATTGTGAGCTTTCCGCTTTGATAACCTCCTGCAGACCAGCCATCGCTTTTCGGATTCTATCCACGATAGAGGTAAACAAATCTTTTTCTTCTCCCAAAATGCTCTGTAAGGCCAAGTTACTTGCCTAAGCCCCTTCCTTTGTGATTCCCAATACTGATTTGGCATTCTCTTTGATGCGTGGGGAGTTTTACTTGAGAAGGTGATAGACAACTTGTTCTTATTGATCCTCTCCGTCGAGCTTTTTCCATAGTCTCAGGAGTACGCTTGAGTGTCGAATTTGATTGAGACGCAAGACGAAGAACATCGATCATCTCTGAAGAGCAGATGATTTATTCTGGACAACCTCGTGCCACTCTTATACCCTGAAGTAGGCCTTTCCTCCCAACCTCTACACGACTCGAGAGAACTTCACCGCAGAGGATAAACACATAAGGAGATAGTGGGTCGCTTTGCCTGATTCCTCGAGAGGTAAAACATTTCCATACACCGTTTCATTTATAAGATAGGAGTAGGAGACTGTAGTGATGCATTGCATGATCCAATTTATCCAAATTGCATGGAAACCAAACCGGTATAGGACATCCGAGATGAACTGCCATTCGATAGGCTTTTGACATATCTGTTTAAGCGCCATAGAACACCTTATTTCCGCTTTTGATGTCTTTAGAAACTGTAGTACCTCATGCGCATAAGTACATTGTTCCAATTGCCCTTCAAACAAATGCTGATTGATTTTCCGATATATTACTCCAAGAACATTCTTTAATCTGGAGAGATTAGTTTAGAGATGATCTTGTAGTAAATGTTGCATAAGGCAATTGGCATGTACTCTTCCACCGTTTTAGCTCCCGAACCTTTGGAATGAGCCTGACATGAGTCTTGTTTATTGATGGTGCAAGGAAACCTGTTGAGAAGAAGGCTTGTATCTCGGAGATCACGCTGGACCAACTACTTCCCGGTTGGCGGAGAAAACGGCTGAAAAGCCATCGGTCCTAGCCTTTTCCATTTATCGAGAATGTGGCTTCGGTGATCTCTCTCTTGTGGAATAGCTATCAGCTTCTCATTTTGCTCGATGTTATGCAAGGTTGTATAGCCCGTGAACTATCCGATTCGAGATACTCGATGATTTGAAGATCTGCTAGAAAGAGGAGATGATGTTCTCTATTTGTTCTTCTTCAGTGTGGTAAGCCATCCTTATCTTCAATGACGAGAATCTATTCCGTGTAGATCTACCTTTGAGATAGCATGGAAATAGCCCGTGTTTGAGTCTCCGGACTTAACCATAATTGTTCCGCTTCTTTGTTTCCGGAAATATTCATCTCTTTGTAGAGCGGAGAAGGTCTCGAGTTGAGCTTCAATCAAAGCTTCATCGGTTGTAGATCGCAGAGAGCGACATCAAGTCTGCATGTATGTCCTCCATGCCCTTCTGGCTATTCTCAGAACTCTCTCGCACCATTTGCAAATGGCCCGACGACATAAAGAGAGTCGAGCCTCAACCGATAAGTTTTCATTTCTCATCCGCTGAAGATACCGCTTTATTTCCATGTTATCATTTAGTCGATCGTCAATCTAAAGATCTTTACACCTTTCTTTTTGATGTATCCGGAGCGAGAGGAGAGGTATGTGATCAGACCCTTCAGATTTGAGGTATTGACTTACACGCTGGGAATAGATCAGCCCAATCACGCTTTGCTTAGAGCTCTATCCACCTGACAAGACTAGGTGTGTATGTCTCTTTCTCCAAGATAGATAGATAGCTGCCTGAGTGTTTGAGGTCAAAAGATCGCTTTTGAGAAAGAAAGGATCTAAAGGCTCGAAGGTTCCTTCGCTTCACCGGGCATCCTCTTTTCACTGTTGTCAATAATTTCATTGAAATCTCCAAGAAGAAACCATGGTCCTCCATTTGTTGAGTGTAGATTAGATATCTCATTCCAAACTTGTAATCTTTTGAAACCTCTCGGCTCCGTACACAAAGGTTGCGTGGAAACCGATGCCTTTAAACAGTATCCTCAGATCAATGTAATTGTTTGTTGCATGTTTAACCGTGAGATCGATGTCTTTTTCCGGCAAGGAAGAGGCCTCCTCCTCCGCTATGGGGAACAACAAAGCGTAGTTGTAGCTTTGAAACCAATGGAGTTCTTTCAACACCATCTCTCGTAGGGTTTTTGTCTCCATAAGGAAAGTTACATCTGGTGAGTTCTCTCCTCGTAACTCCTTTAAACGCTGGACTGTAATGGGATTCCCCAACCCACAACAGTTCCAGCTCAGATTCCTAAGGAACCTGGTGTAGCTCGACCAAAATCCTGCTTGCTTGAATCGTGTATCATTATCGCCGGAGGCATTGATCCTGACGTGAAGATCTTGCTGCATTCTTTGTTTGAGTTGGCAAGGTTTTTGGATTTTTCCCCTTGGTTTCCTTTGTTTTCCCCTAGTCATCGCTGGAATTAACTGAATGGGTGGGTTCAAGGCAGGAGTTGGGGCTTCCTTTTCCCTTCCTCGACCCTTTTTGCTTCTCCCGATGTCATACGAGCTTTTGAGGATTCACCCGTTAGCCGCTTTCTCCCATTTCCTGGTGAGTGTTGTATCGTGGATGCTTTTTTTTAATGCTTGTTCCTCCGAGAATATTAGGAGACAGTCGTTGGAGCGCTTTCTTGCCTTGCTTTGATACTTTGTTTTTGGCTTTGTTTTGAAATTGTAGGGTTTCCTCATCATCCACCTCAAGATCATTTGATGCTGTCTCTTTTCCTTCTCCGGACCCTCTCGAGGAACTTATAATGAGTGACTTGAGACGCGGGAGAGTTGGTATTCTCCGCAGGGGTTCGTGTTGCACAAAGGATGTGCGCTTTGATGGTAACGGTTCGAGGCTTCTCAACTTTGGTGGGGTGTGACCTCTATGTCTGATGGTTGCATTGCTATATCAAAGTCAATCCCGGAGGACTCACCGATCTAATACCCCGCCCCATGGTGATAGGCGCTTTCGCTTCGGCCATATGTAGAGTCCATCGTTTTCCAATAATCCTTCCGCCACCCAAGAACGTTGTCTTCGCCACCGCCTACTGGATCAATACATAAGGTATTGCTTTGTGACTTCCAAGTTCCGCGATTACTTGTTCCTTAGATGGGATCGTAGGAGTTTGACCTAATCATGGAGATCCTCTTTCTACCGCCGGGGCCCTGCTGTTTCATGAAACGAGCCACCACTTCTTCTCGTTTGTCCTCGAGATCCCTCAGAACCCTCTCTCGGCTTCCTGCCGCCTGGGTTCTCGGGATTCCTGTAAAGCATGGTTGCCTCTTAGATCATTTAGAATTTGCTCTTCTCGTTTCGCTCCCCGAAGACCCTTTGTGAAGTCTGAAAAGTTGTGTTTTGTAGCTGTGGGTTTGAGGTTTTGCTCTGGACGGCCCGTTGTCTCTATTGTCGGTTGAGGTAATGTTGTTTGCTTTAATCTCCATTCACGAGGCCTCTCTCGGAAAAGGGGTCTCCTCTCAAATCTCTTCCCGACCGGGTCTCTTTTCTTTGTGTAGGTGGGGAGCTCAAACCGTGAGGTTCGTGTACACTTTCCAGCATTTTTCCTCTCCAAGGGAGATGTTCCTCCCTTGGTCTTTCTAGAGCTTTTCGATGGAGGGGGAACTCTAGTCTGTTTTGTTTCCACTCTAGCCCCAAAATTGTTACCGTGGCGGTCAATCCTTTCATGGAAAGCTGCAGCTTTCAGGTCTTTAGTAGGCATAGATCGCCATCTCTTGGTGGTAGGGTGTAACTTTTCTATTACGCTGCCAGAGCTCCTTGTCACCACGGTGACGTTCCTCCTCCATCTCGAAGTATGAAACCTCTCTATGTTTTGACGCTTCCTTATCCTATAGCTGCTCGCTTGTGGTGTATCCCTTTAGTTTGTAGGGCAATCTTTCTTCAAGTGAGAGGGAGTAGCAAGAGGAGCGATGATTCTAGCTTTTCATATTCCAGGTAGATAAGACTCTCTTCCCGAGTCAAATTATCTGATTGCTTCTTTTATCGAGGTTTTAGCCCATCAACTAGCACTTTAACTCTTGCTGTCGCCTTGGTGAGTTCATGGTCTAGAGCCGCCTAGATCCTTCCCTATTTTACATACCATGTCTTCAAGCCGTAAATGAAGAGGCAGGCCTTTGAGGGATTTCACAATGCTAGAGTATCGTGGGATATGGTTACAAAGACTAAGCAGGAGGGGGGACTTGGTATCAAAGACCTAGGAGTTTGGAACAAAGCTTGTTGTTTGAAGTTGATATGGCTACTATTTTTCCAATCAGGGTCGGTGTGGGTCGCATGGTACAGAAATGAGGTTCTTAATGGGTCTATCAACAACTTCTGGACTGCGAAAATAAGCCCTAGGAACTCTTGGCTAGACAACAAACTTCTAAAGCTAAGAGGTGAGGTTTATACCTGGATAAAAGTGTGTGTATGAGAGGGCACTCATTGTAGATTCTAGACAGATAACTAGTCGCCATATGGGTCACTACAAGCCTATCTCCTCAGATCTTCGACTTCAAGGTTGGGCATACCAATTACAGCAACTCTGTCGGGCCTCTATGAGAATGGAAACTGGATGCTGCCTCCTGCACGTACTGAAGAATTATTTAACCTTCAGGTTTACCTTACTAGCATCACCTTAACTACAGAGGAAGATCACTACGAATAGGTGCTAGAAGATAAGCCAACAAGTAACTATGTGACAGGTGATGTCTATACTAAACTGAAGGGAGTGTCTCCAACGTTATCTTGGACAAAAGTCGTGTGGTTTAATGGCGGTATCCCAAAGCACAGTTTCCTCACTTGGCTCTTTGTCCTTGATAGAAGTCCGACAAGAGATCGTCTTCTTCACTGGGGCCTCCAGACTGATCATAACTGTCTTCTCTGCAATGGGGCTGAAGAATCCCGTGATCATCTCTACTTCCTCTGTCCTTATGCGTGGACTCTTTGGTTCCTTGTGGCGCAAAGATGTGGAATAACTCCTGCTAGACAATGGGGGCAAGTCATTAACCAACTACAGTCGATATCAGGTAACAAGCATGTAAGAAGAGTTACCTTGCTAGGATGGCAATCAACAATTTATTGGACTTGGAATGAAAGAAACAATAGGCTCCATCGTAATTCCTTCAGAACTGTTGATGCACTGTTCAAATTTCTGGATAGGCAAATCAGAGACAAGTTACTGAGCATTAGAGATCGCAACCCAGGTTTAGCTTCCAGTCTCATGCAAATCTGGCTGACTGCTCCTTCACCAGCTGACTGATCGCCTCTGTTTCTCCGTCGGTTCTCCTTTCACTGGGCCCCCTATTTGGTTCTTCATGATCTTTAACTATTGGGTTGTTTATTGGGTTGTTATGTAATGGCATGGACCGGTTAACTATAGTTTCTTGGACTTGAAACTCTTTTGTTTCTTTTTCTACAATTTAAATATGAAAGCCATTAGTCAAAAAATCCACAATATTAAAAATATCGCAAAAACAGTTATAAAATGAAAAAAGAAAGAATATAAATGTAAAATATTCTAAAACTGATAATAATATTTTGTGATTTTACTTTTATTATTAAATATATGCATATATATAAATCACAATAACACTAAACCCATTTCATATTTTATTATCATCTTTATACACTATTTTAATAATTCCTTTTTATTATATACTGACTTTAAATAATTACATTAGATAAACATATATTTACAAATATATTTTTTTTAGAATCGGAGGCTCCATCCCGTTCAAATGTTTCACTCAACTGTGGTTAAGACCAGCTCTTACACTGTTACACACACCTCTTGCGGTCCCAGATCTATACATTCGACCGTTACCTTGTCATAAACATTTATTAAAATTTATTCACTATAACAAATTAACGTATATCTGTTCGTGGAATGTGATAACTGGCTAACGCAGTCTAACCCAACTGCTATTAGAAACTTGGATCTTGATTGTGTGGTACCGAAATAAAGATCCTGTTACATCATTAGCTTATTCTATTGCTCCTTTTTCTATTCTATATTAATTGCTAAAGATCTATGTGCATCTAATAACACACACAGATCGAACTAATATAATGTATATATTTCCTTAGTTATTAGTATATTACTTGTTCCAGAGTCTATGTGTCTCTCCAAGTTAGGTCGTAATTTGCTACCGGGTAAGGAGCAGCGCGAAACAGGAAACCTCTTGGCCATCTGCAAAAGTCGTGCAACACACAACATCTTTTTTTTTCTACACCAAAAAAACACAACATCTTTAATATCGGACGGCTATTGTTAGATCACAGTATTTATAATCCCACGGCTGCAATTTAAACTGAACACCCTATATATATATATATATCAAGCTAGAGCCTAAGCTCATCACATTTTTGTGTAAAGTGTTCTTCTACTGCAAAACACTCTCTATTAATCTAAGACTATGGCTACTATCACTTCTGTTAAAGCTAGACAGATTTTCGACAGCCGTGGAAACCCCACCGTTGAGGTTTGTTTTTCTTCTTATATATGTTTACATGACCGGTTTTATGTACTGCCGCATGAAACATTTGTCATGATTCCCAATTTTAAAAAGCTATTATTTCGTAAAAGGTTGATTTTTAAACTAAATTAACATAAAAATGTTTAAATAACCCTTTAAATATCAAGTCTAGTGCTGCTTACATTGTTTATTCATGGTTGATCTCTTTGGGTGATGATTTGAAAACAGAAAGAGGGTACAAGTTAATGTCTTGATAATTTTATAGGTCGATGTCCACACATCCACTGGCGTTAAGGTCACAGCTTCCATTCCTAGCGGAGCTTCCACTGGTATGTTGCTTTTTTTGTTGTTCTTTCTCGATAAGTCTATATTTCTGCCTATACTACCATTAGCTTATGACAGTTGGACATGGATGTTTGGTTAGATTAATCAGGCTTGTGGAAATCTTCTACTCTGTTTAACTTTTAATTATTATTGCAAATATGCCATAGGAATCTATGAGGCAGTTGAGCTAAGGGATGGAGGATCTGACTACCTTGGAAAAGGTGTCTCAAATGTGAGTATATGTGTTTTGTTCTTGATTATTAACTGGTTTTCAAAACAGACTTTAAGTTTTTTTTTCCTGACCGTGACATGTTTTCCTATTGATGTCTATAGGCTGTTAGGAATGTTAACTCAATCATTTGCCCTGCCTTGATTGGCAAGGTAACACACTTATTAAACCCTTTCTTCATGAAACCTTTATACACGTTATTGATCACTTTATATTGGTTCTTGTCTGCAGGACCCAACTCAGCAGACTGCTATTGACAACTTCATGGTTCACCAACTTGATGGCACTCAAAATGAATGGGGCTGGTGCAAACAAAAGGTGTTTATTAATTATACTTCTTGTTTGTGTATACATTTGGGCATGTGAGATGATTTTTAACTAGCTTGCTTCTTATTTTTTGTTCATAGCTTGGAGCCAATGCTATTGGTTCTGTGTCTCTTGCTGTTTGCAAAGCTGGTGCTGTTGTCAGTGGAATTCCTCTCTACAAGGTTTCATGATCTTGCAATTGTTTAAGTTATTGCTCTGTCTCTTGTAGCTTTTCTAACTCTTTTACTCTGCTATGCATCTTGTTGCAGCACATTGCTAATCTTGCTGGTAACCCCAAGGTAGTGCTACCAGTTCCTGCTTTCAATGTCATCAACGGTGGATCCCATGCCGGAAACAAGCTTGCAATGCAGGTATGGGACATGTTTGTATTTTATTTCATTTACATAAACCAATACTCTAGTTGATATGCAACCTGCGTTTGCATAGGAGTTCATGATTCTCCCTATTGGAGCATCATCTTTCAAGGAAGCCATGAAAATGGGTGTGGAAGTCTACCACACCTTGAAGGTAAATCTTGATTCATTTTGATTTACATGTAAACTCACACATTACCTTTATGTGACTTGTTCTTCTTCTTTTTGAACACATCTATCTTTATGTGACTTATTCATGTGTGATATTTCAGTCAGTGATTAAGAAGAAGTACGGTCAGGATGCAACAAACGTTGGTGATGAAGGTGGCTTTGCACCAAACATTCAGGAGAATAAGGAAGGTCTCGAACTTCTCAAGACTGCCATCGATAAGGCCGGATACACTGGCAAGGTCTGTACCCAATATACTTTACACAGTCCCCTGTAACCAAAGCTTAAGCAGTGAAACTAAATGGTTTTGGTCATATTTAACTTCATAGGTTGTCATTGGAATGGATGTGGCTGCATCCGAGTTCTACACATCAGACAAGACCTACGACTTGAACTTTAAAGAAGAGGTAAAGCAGTCTTGTTTACCTTACAAATCCTAAACTTTCTTGGGAAGCAATCAAGAACATTGCGCTCATTGTCTATCTCCTGACCTATTTCTGTATTTTCAGAACAACGATGGCTCGCAAAAGATTTCTGGAGATGCTCTCAAGGACTTGTACAAGTCATTCCTCGCAGAGTACCCCATTGTATCCATTGAAGACCCATTTGACGAAGACGACTGGGAGCACTATGCTAAGATAACCCGCGAGGTGGGCGAGAAGTATCAGATTGTAGGTGATGATCTGTTGGTCACCAACCCCAAGGTATGCAACAGCTAATCGAAGTGTTTTTACCTTGCACCTTAGAAAGTGCTTATATCATATATCTAACACTCTTTTCTTGAGCAGAGAGTTGAGAAGGCAATCAAAGAAAAGTCCTGCAATGCTCTTCTTCTGAAGGTAACATCCTCAGCTCACCTTATTTTGAAAGCCTTGAAACTGTGTTAGTAAAATCATTTGTTGAATTAATGAACGGACAGGTTAACCAAATAGGATCTGTAACCGAGAGTATTGAGGCGGTTAAGATGGCTAAGAGAGCTGGTTGGGGTGTGATGGCTAGCCACCGTAGTGGAGAGACCGAGGACACCTTCCTTGCTGACTTATCTGTTGGTTTGTCAACCGTAAGTCACTCCTTATTACGATAACATGTTGAAGTCTGCTTTGAAATAAAAATACTGAAGTCTAGTGTGTATTGTTGTTATATCACAACAGGGGCAGATCAAGACCGGGGCTCCATGCAGATCAGAGCGTCTTGCCAAATACAACCAGGTTTAGTATACAATGATTGATTTATATATGATCACAGAGTATAACTCATCAAACTGATTCTTGTGTAATGTTTGTTAAAGCTATTGAGAATTGAGGAGGAGCTTGGCGCAGAGGCAGTGTATGCAGGAGTCAACTTCCGCAAGCCTGTGAAGCCATACTAATGAGAGACTCAAATGGAGCTGAGAGTTTGATGATGTGAAGATTTGAGTTTTTTTTTTTTTTTTGAAATAAAGAGAGTTGTTTTCATGTGATGTACCAGCTAGCTACACCCACTTAACCACTCGGCAAACCTGCAATTTTAATTTGCAATCAGCCTTAAAAGTATATCATTGGTATACTTTGGCATTATGTTTTGTTTCTATTATTATAATAAAAATCTTTGTGGAGATTGTGATTTCTTTCTTTGGTTGGTTTTCTTGAATATGCAATCAACCTACAGAACAATTACCATGCAAATTAATGTTGCCTCAAGTACTTTCTATTAGGGACAAAAGGTTTCATATCGGGTATTGGAAGGGATCTTTAATAGTTTCACTTATCACCAATTGGTTTTAGGTTGGAAATCCATCTAGCTTAATATGGTATCAGAGCCCGATCCGAACAATCCAACCCGATCCATTATCGATCCAGCCCAAAGTCGACCCATCGATCCTTGCCCAAGCATTCCGAGATTGACGCTCAGAGAGCCATCATCTTGAAGGGGCGTATTAGGGACAAAAGGTCCCACATCAGATATTAGAAGGGATCTCTAGTAATTCCACTTATCACCAATTAGTTTTAAATTGGAAGCCCATCTAGCTTAACACTATCTAGAGATGCTAAACTTATTAGTTACAACACTAATCATAAAACGACATGGTAGTTTTCTGTGTGTGAGTGATAAAATATATATTTGCAGGTAAACTGTATCTTGGTAAAATCTACAGATTTACGTTAGGGCCGTGTCTCTCACTCTTACATGAATGAGAGTCTAAATGAAAAAAACAAAAATGCAGGCTGTGGGGTTCGAACCCACGCGCACTTATGTGCAGAAGAACTTAAGTCTTCCCCCTTAACCTCTCGGGCAAACCTGCGATTCCGTAAATGCAACATATACGTGATTCAAATGCAACATATAAAACCTTATTTATTAGTCGTGATTCAAAATCATAATAACCTTCTCTGCATTGTGGTTTCTTTGTTGGTTCACCACAGTTCCTGTGTAAGTAGCAACTGTAACGACACAGCAATTGCAGTACAACATCATTCCCAGGTTTTATTTATGTTTTACATTAATAGGTTTTTATTTTGCATCCGCAAAACATGTAAACCCAAACTGACAAAAGAGACAAATTGTATGTATGAAACTTAGAATAATATTAAAGAAAAAAAGAGTTGTTTCACTTCATAATAGAATCACATCTTTGAGCGTTTCAAGTAAACAACTACAGCTACGCTCGTTATCACCACAGCTCCTGTGACCACCACACCACCACGCCATGTAACCTTCCCGCCTCCCTTCCCATCCAGAGAACTGAGTTGACCCGTTTCAGACCTCAAGCTCCTTGTTGTTGTCGTCTCAGTGAAGTCCAGATACAGCCTCAACACCTTCAGTCCTGTAGACCTAGCAAGAGCAACAGCACCAACCAAATCACTATCCGATGTAATCAACACCTTATCACCTTCATCATCCTCATACACAATCTGAGGCCTCAGTTCCACGTCATCAACACCGATTCTTCGCATCACAACACCCATCAGCTCTTCGAGGCTTTCAGCACCCGAAGTAAACCGATGCACACGTCCCTTGAGATCCTGAACTTTGAAACAAAACGAGTTCCCCAGCTCCGGAGAATGGTACCCAATCATCCCGGACATTTGGCTATGAGTGTCCGAATCATGATCAACCGGGTCATCTAACGCAAGAGCCGAGTCCCAAAACTTCTGCATCACGTTCACAGCTCCAGAGCTGTTCTCGACCATCGAGATAGCCGCGTGAGTGATCTGCAACACGTCGACACAAGCTGCAACTGAACCGTCTCTGTCCAGCACCGGAAGATGCAAGAACTTCCCGTCGTGCATCGTGTGCAACGCGTCGAGAATCGTCGTCTCTAACGACACGGATTCAGGACTCGGCGTCATCACTTTCTCCACAAGAATCGTCTCGGGAGACAAGTTCTGCGCGACAACTCTCATTAGAATGTCCTTAGAAGTCAGTATCCCCTGGACTCTGCTCCCCATGGAGATGATCACAGAGTTAACGCGCAGATCACGCATCCTCTTCGCAGCGACGTAGACAGAATCTGATGGTGCAACGAGGACGACTTTGGAGCTATCTGTGATGATCGTCGACAAGGAAGGCTTAAACATCACTTCCCTCAAAGCGCTGGCTTGCTCCGCGGCTTTCTCCATCCTCGAGATAGCATCGTATAAACACTTCGTGATGTCTAACAGAGCGATGACTTCGCCGTTCTCCACGACGGGCAAGTGTCTGAACCTCCCTTGGACCATTTTCTGAAGAGCTTCCAAGGCTAAAGAGTCAGAGGTGACGAAGACAGGGTTTCTCGTCATGACTTTAGAGACGGGAGTCTGGTCCGGTTTTAGCCCTTCGGCGATGACTCTTGTGGCGATGTCTTTGTCTGTGCAGATGCCGGAGAGGAGGGAGGTTGAGTTGGTCAGGAGAATGGCGCCCACGCGACGGGAGGCCATTCTCCGACACGCGTCGAAGACGGTGGTTCCTTCGGGGATGGTGATGGCTTTGGATAAGCGGAGGCTCTTCACTGTTCGTTCTACGTTGGAGGGGGGTTGAGGTGAGTTTGGTCCGTTGACGAAGCTTCCGTGCTCTGATTGCTCTGGTTTCTTGGAAGGTGGTGGTGGTCCTCTCCTCCTCCCTGAGTTTGAAGAAGTCCCCGTGGCTTGAGTACTCATACCGATCGATCTAAGGCTTGCAAGAAGAATAAAAAATAATCAAATCAAATGCACAAATCTGAATAAATCCGATGCGATGAAGATGATCAATCCGATGAACATGCATACATACACGAGCAAAGGAATTAGGTCGAAAGAGGATTTATGTGAAATGATGATGAAAAAAAGGAGAAAACTTGAGACCCAAGAATGCGATTAGGGTTAGGGTTTACCTTTCCTGGAGAACTTGTCGTGTCTCTGGTTTGTTGTTCCACGGCTTTCAGCAATTGTCTTTAGCCATTTTATCATGTTCAGGGGCGTATGTGAGGAGGTCTTCTTCTCCTTCTTATTTAATTTAGTCAAACAATATTAAATCTGATAATTAAGAAATTGAGAACTAAAATGTATTTCCGTAAACGAAAAAGAAATCAGTGAAATTAAATTTTGCATGTGGCATGGATTAGCAGGAAAATGGTCAAAATAATAATACAAAAACATAATGGACAAAATTATTCTACGTGTGCAAGCATGTTATAGGTTGCTTCTAGCCATTTGACCCAATGTCACTTGACAATGATACAGTAAAAGTAAAAACTCTATCAATTAATTTTAATACTTTTTAACAATATATTTTGTTCAAAATAAGTATTATTTTATATATCAAATATATGTATCATAAAATATAAATATGTGTTAATAGAATAATACAAAAAATTGAAATGATAAAAGATAAAATAAATATAGTGATAAGGAAAAACAAATAATATAATTTTTATTTTATTTACATAAATTTTAATTTATGATACAAATGAAATTTATACACATAAATTATTCTAATATTAAATTTTTGTGTTTATTAATTTTATCAAATATTAATTTATAAAAGTTATATTATAACTCAATTCATTCTCAACAGAATGTTTAGTTTATGGATTTTTTTTTCATGTGAAATTAAGAGTACAAGCGTTGTTTAGCAATTTGTCTCTAATTTTTTTTTTTTGAACTATTTGTCACTAATTAAACAATCGATTTCGAATGCTTCATCGTCTACGTTGAATCCACAATGCTAGGTATGGATCTCCGTCTTCTTCTACCAACTCTCATCCGCCTCATCGCAATCTGTGAGCTATCTCTCTCTCTCTCTCTCTCTCTCTCTCTCTCTCTCTCTCTCTCTCTCTCTTTGTACCTTTGAGATTCAATTTCGCAACTCTTCTTACGAACTTTAACTACCTCTTCTGATCAATTCGTATTTAGGTTTACGTGCTGGCGTTCTACTACGTCTACTTTTCCGTGGCTGGAGAAACTCTCCCCGGAAAAGTTATCCGCGGCGTCGTTTTATCAGATGGCTCCCACCTTCGTTACCGATGCAACGGTAAGCGGCGTCGTTTTCGACATTATCGGAGCTCCTCTTCTGATACAATTCGTATAAGCTTTGCCTGAGAGATTATTCTGAGCTCAAAAAAGATTATTTCTCAGGTCTATTAGCATCGTCATTGTTGATTGCTATATTGGGAATCTCTGCAAATTCTTCATAGTATCACCTCTTGTAAGTCAATATCTGATCATCAAGAAGAAGAAGATATGCACTTGTGTTTGTATGTATTCAAATTGATATAGTTTTCTTTTGATTAGGTTGTTGCTGATAGAGGACTTGAGCTACTCTCGGCTACTTTTATCTTTTGTGTGTTTAGTAAGATTGTTTCATCCTAATTGTGGTTTCTCGTTTTGATCTTCTTCTTGTTTTCTCAGTATATCAAATGTGTGCCTCTTAGTGTGTTGATTTCTTTAATATTCCCAGGTGACATTTGTGTTGTATGTTACTGGCGCGGCGCAGTTCCTCGGATAAGAGTTCTTCTTTAAAGCCTCATGTCTCATGAAATCTTGTACATGACTGGTACTGACTTATACTATACATGTCTACATCTGATCTTTTCTTATCCCACAACTTGTGTTAGATTTATGTATTTTCTTACTCTAGCAAGAGCTAAGCTAAAGAATAATCCATAGTCTAGTAAACTATATATTATGAAACAAAGGATAAGAATGTTAATTTCTCCTCTCGAAAGACTGAAGATTTCTCTTTGATCTTATTAACGAGAAGTGACTTAGCTTTTGCACTTCTCTACTGAAACCAAAGTTCCTTTTTATGTCTTTTACTTGCATTTTCAAACAGCATCTTTGATTTTCCTTTTCACATCTTGTTTGTTTCATGTGATAGGTGGTTTGGAATACAGCTGAATCCTCGGTTTTTGAGCATAGATCTCAAGTATTCGTCTTTCTCTTTTTTTCGGTTCTAAGAACTGTTTTTGAGCTTTCTAAGAGCAGCTCCATCGGGACTTCTTAAATAGGGTTCCAAAGAAAAAAGTATAAAAAAATAAATGAAAAAGAAAAAGAAATCAGAGTACCGCTCCTTTAATTGGGATTTAAAGGATTGGTAAGGAACTTTACGTGTCACTTTCCCATTTGACGTCGATGTATGTTTCTCTCTCCTTCGTCGAGGTTTCACGCAAAATCCAATCTTTTTTTTCATCCTCCTTCTTCGATCTCTCCATCTTCTCTCTGTCGATTCTTCGATCACTCCATCTTCTCTAACGTATCTCTGTCGATTCTTCTATTTCTCAATCTTCTCTGTTGATTTCTGATGTCGATCTCCTTGGGTGAGTCTATGATGAAGATCAGAAGAGAGAAGCATGCATGGATCGAGGCAAGGATGAAACTCATACAAGAGGCGAGATCAGACTGTAAGTACTCGAACATCCCTTGTCTGCTTTCTTAATAACTGTTAAAAAATGATGTTGATGGTGATTTGTCTGTCGAAAATATCGAAACTTTAGGATAGAAACAGAGTTTGGGTTTGTTGATTTTACCAAATGATGATTAAGATTCGTTTAACAAGTGATGATGAGGACCTTGTGTGGTTTGTTGATTTTAACAATTGATGATGCTTCTGTTTCGAAGTGAAATAAGTTTTGAAATTTAGATTCATTTAAAATTAGTGGTGAAAGTCAGAAACTGGTATCACAGACTGCATATCTCTTGAGAAGAACGGCAAAGCTCTAGATATTTTTTTCCAGGGAAAGTCTCATCTGATCGCATATCTGCTGTAGAGGACTGATCCACTAGGAAAAAAAAGAACGCTATATATGTGTTTTAAAGATTCTTCTTCTCTCTGATGGTTTCTTGTTAATGTGGAAGCAGGAAGCTTACAGGAGTATGGCATCAGCGCTCTCAGAAGATGGAATTATTGACTACACTGACCCTGAAGAGGTATGTCCTAGGTCTTGTTAGTCACGACTCTTATAGACCTTGATGCAATGGATGGTAAGAGTAGTGCATCTCGTCTATTCCACATACACGGTGAGTGCTCTCTCTTCCCCTGTCCTTTCCATCCTCAATTTGATTCCAAATAATTGTCTTGTGTGCTTTTGGATTTCGTTGTGTTAGGTTCGTTTCTGCATCAAGTGGCTGGAGGTATCTCTCGACAGACTCCAACAACTGAAAAGGTACGACCTTTATTCAGTTTCTGTGGGAATCTCACATTGCAATTTGTGTCCATGATCATTATTTTGTTTCCTGACAGCTACTTGTCCTTGGTGGAAATGGGGTTTGTGGGATCACATGTCTGTAAAGAAGCTTTAGATCGCGGCTTATCTGTCTCTAGCCTTTGTAGGTACTCTGTTTTTTTTACTTAGATCAAGTTCAACTTTTGTGGCTCACTGTTGAAGCTTAGCTAATTTATGTCATATGTTGAACCATTTATATGGGTGTTATAGATCAGGTAGGTCGTCTGTACAAGAGTCATGGGCTTCCAGAGTTACATGGCATCAAGGTACTTGTTAGATCACCTCAACATGTTTTAGGAACTAGAGTGTTTCCTCTATGGACGAAACAGAGAAAACAGTTTGTGTAGTCATGTCCATTTGCTTCTCGTGTATTTGCTTCTAAATTATATATCTTCTAAAACACTTCCATCCTACCAATTGGTTTAATTTCTAAAAAAAAAATATTAAGTACCTCATAGAGGTTCTCCCAATGGACCGTCTAAAAACTAAGTACAATATTAAGGGTTCTAAACTACTAAAAGTACATAATAAATAATTAAATTAATCTTAAGGACCCATTAAAGGTTCTAACCAATGGAGGTGGTCTTAGACGGGACATAATTGCAGAGGTTGGGCTTCATGCTGGTGTTTGGAGATCTCCTGTGGATTCCTTTCACTTTTAGCATTCAGGCATGTAACTGCGTGCTTGATAACAAACCATACATACATAATTCTTTTATCTTACTGACAGTGTCTTCTTGGCATGTAAACCTTTGTTTTCAAGAAAAAAGAAAATCTCTCTTTTTTGAATGTTTGATCACTCTGCGACTGGATTTTCTTCTCTTTGGTACAGGGATGGTGGTTTTTGCACAACAAAGTAGACCTAACAGTTCCTGCTATGGTAGCCAACTGCTTTGTGTTTTTGATAGTGTAAGTTTTGTGTCATTGGGTTAGTAAACATTCTTTGAAACTAAACAAAGAAGCCCACATATTCGTTTGTTGGTAGCTACGTAGTTTTTATAGGGGCTAACAAACAAAAACATATCTTTAAGACGACCCTAAAACACCTATATGGGGTAAGCCTCCACTGGTGGAAAGTTGCTTGCTTCAGGCTTGGTATGGTCTTTTTTTTTCTCTCATTCTCTAGTTTCTTTGCTTGGTTTTCACTGTCTATGTTTTCTATTTCTCATGTTGGGAATAGTGAACAATGCTACACTTCGATATTTTAGTTGCTGTTTTAAAAAAATTACAGGGGAATCGCAAGGCACTGTAATTACCTTGGCGGCTTAATGCTTCTCTGTCCTTCAGTGTGCCCTGTGGAATAAGGTAACTTGTTCTGCTTGAGTTCATCTTACAAATACCAGTCATGTTAGAAAATGTGTTTGGCATCTCGTTTAAAATATCAGAAATGGAAGAAAGATTGAGAAGAGATGAAAGATTCAAAGGAATGAAAAGGATGCAGTTTAAGAGACAGTACAGGGAGAGTTTGTACGGTAAAGAAGTCAGAGTTCATTTAGTAAAAGGCCTCCACTCATTGTGGGAACGCCTTAGTAATATTTGATGGGTAAGAAGAGTATCCAGTCAATAAGATGCTGTTAGACCAACTCCATTGGTTAGAGCCCTTAATGGGTTCTTAAAATTAATTTAATTGTTAATTGTCTACTTTATGAAGTTTAGAACCCATAGTTATGTAATTATTTTTGATAAGGTCCAATGGGAGAACCGCTATGAAGTTCTTAATCGATATCCATTCAGTTAACTATAACTAAAACAACCAGAAAGATTTGAACATGACACTTACCGGTTGCAAGGGTACTCAGGAGCTGCATATCCGTGTGTACCCATGACTCGTGTAGAGACATCACTTTCATCTCCTATTGGCCCATCCTTGGCCAGTCCAAAATCAGAAAGCTTTGCGTTATACTCCTGCAACCATCCAAGATACAGTTACTATCATAAAGCTTGAAACTTTCACAATCAAAAGATGAGTGAAAAAACTTTAAAATACCGAATCAAGAAGGATGTTAGAAGTCTTGAAGTCTCTGTATATCCCTCTTGTCTCGGAGCTGTGAAGGAAAGCAAGTCCCTTTGCAGCACCAAGAGCAACTTTTAAACGCAGTTTCCAAGATAACGGTTGGAAATATAACCGTCCTGCAACCAAAAAAAATATTCATAAACGTCACAAACAAAGCCATAAGAGTCATAAGACAAAGGAAGACATACTCCTGAAAAGATGATTCTCTAGGCTACCACGAGGCATGAACTCGTAAACAAGAAGACGGTGCTCATCCTCTAGGCACAGAATGAGATTCAAGAGAGAAGGCGGAGTGATCGAGAGTGAAGGAGGAACATAATTGATTTCTACAACGCAGCGACGAGGGAGAGAGAGATAGACATTAATGGGCGTCCAATAACAATGGGCCACGTAAGGGCTTCTTACCGATTCTAAAGTGCCCACATTAAACAGGGGTTCTATGTATTTTTGGTCTTTTTCATTTATTTTTTTTTCTCACCCGCTTAGAACCGGTGTTAAGAGCTGTCGATGGACTTGCTCTTATTATCGGCTTATGTTCATTTATGTGTAGGATTAGTTGCTTTATACGTAAAACTTTTACTGTCAAGTTTAATATTAAATTTTTCTGCAAAGACGGATCTACTCTTTTCACGCTGAATCACAGAGTGGTGTTGCTCAGTTCGTCGACAAAGGCAGAGTAGTTGGCCTCTAACAGATGTTGCATCAGAAGTCAAAGTGGATAGACACTGTGTTTTAAATGGCACATGGCGATTGACTGTGTGCCTTGCGCCTTGCGCCATGGCGCAAGAAAGCGCTCGCCTTGAAGACCCACTTGAAGAATAAGTTAGTTATGTCTTGTTATGTATCCGTGCGTAATATACTAAGTTCATTCACGTGATTTTATCTTTAGTAAATAGTTTTTATCAGAAGAAAGCCCCATGAGATTAGAGAAGAGAGTATGTACTAACTTAATGCAAAACACAGTCCGTGAGATCCATGTTTTGTTAAGTTTTTAACTTTGCTTTTATAAAAGACCAAGCTAGGGTTTTGATAAAGTGTTAGACGTTTGGTTTTAAGTTTGGTTTAAGGTTTGTCCATTTATTAAATTAGGGTTTTTACGTGGTTTAGTGTCGGTTAACGTCGTAGTCTCCATGGCGCGCCTTTGCGTCGCCTTTTAAGGCACTGCCTTATGACCAATGCGCACCATGGCGAGCGCCTTACGGACCATACCCTTGCCTTAGAGGTTGATAGAGATAAACTCGGTTTCTCTCTATGAATCAAACTACCGTTCAGTAAACAATAGTTTGTAGATCAAACGTATAGAATCTGATCGAAGAAAAACTCTAAAACGAGTTGATCTGAGAATTACACAGAATGTTCAAGATTCTAGAGAAATTTACACACACACTTTTTTTGAATGACCTCACAAAGCTATCGAAACAGAGCTTTATACTCTGATTCGTCGATAACAGACTCAATAACCGACTCTGCCACGCGTTCTCCTGCTATCCGTTAACTTCTAACCGCTCCAACGCTCATAACGAACTTGCCACATCACCCTCCTCTGTTTCTCTGTAACAAATCTCCCCCTTCAAAGAAATTTGTCCACAAGATTCAACATTGAAACGTAGGAAACTTCTTCTATAAATCAAAGAGTAACTCCCATGTAGCTTCCTCCTCATTTTGTCCCGTCCCTTTCACCAACACTAATGTTGCTGCCCTGCCCTGTCTCTTCACCATCTTCCGAGCCAAAATCTCTTCTGGTGTTCTCACCGTAATGTCAGCTACTATCGAAGGTAATTGTGTTGATGAAGATACGTCCCCTACTGCTCGCTTCAGTTGAGACACGGAAAGACCGAAAGTGAATTGCGGATGCTTTCGTAGTCTCAGCTTATAAGCGACCTTACCCACCTTATCCTCAATACAATAAGGACCAAAGTACTTTGGTGATAGTTTATGATTACCCCTCTGCACCACTGTGTGTTGTCGATACGGTTGTAGCTTCACATAAACCCAATCTCCCACTTCAAATCTTCTCTCAGATTGATGCAAGTCAGCTTGTTGTTTCATCCTATGTTGAGCAATCTCCCCCATTCAAAAAAACTTGTCCACAAGATTCAACATTGAAACGTAGGAAACTTTTTCTGTAAATCAAAGAGTAACTCCCATGTAGCTTCCTCCTCATTTTGTCCCGTCCCTTTCACCAACACTAACGTTGCTGTCCTGCCCTGTCTCTTCACCATCTTCCGAGCCAAATCTCTTCTGGTGTTCTCACCGTAATGTCAGCTACTATCGATGGTAATTGTGTTGATGAAGATACGTCCCCTACTGCTCGCTTCAGTTGAGACACGTGAAAGACCGAGTGAATCTGTGATGCTTTCGGTAGTCTCAGCTTATAAGCGACCTCGCCCACCTTATCCTTAATACAATAAGGACCAAAGTACTTTGGTGATAGTTTCTGATTACCCCTCTGCACCACTGTGTGTTGTCGATACGGTTGTAGCTTCACATAAACCCAATCTCCCACTTCAAAGCTTCTCTCAGATCGATGCAAGTCAGCTTGTTGTTTCATCCTATGTTGAGCAATCTCCCCCCTTCAAAGAAACTTGTCCACAAGATTCAACATTGAAACGTAGGAAACTTCTTCTGTAAATCAAAGATTAACTCCCATGTAGCTTCCTCCTCATTTTGTCCCGTCCATTTCACCAACACTAACGTTGCTGCCCTGCCCTGTCTCTTCACCATATTTCGAGCCAAAATCTCTTCTGGTGTTCTCACCGTAATGTCAGCTACTATCGATGGTAATTGTGTTGATGAAGATACGTCCCCTACTGCTCGCTTCAGTTGAGACACGTGAAAGACCGAGTGAATCTGTGATGCTTTCGGTAGTCTCAGCTTATAAGCGACCTCGCCCACCTTATCCTTAATACAATAAGGACCAAAGTACTTTGGTGATAGTTTCTGATTACCCCTCTGCACCACAGTGTGTTGTCGATACAGTTGTAGCTTCACATAAACCCAATCTCCCACTTCAAAGCTTCTCTCAGATCGATGCAAGTCAGCTTGTTGTTTCATCCTATGTTGAGCAATCTCCCCCCTTCAAAGAAACTTGTCCACAAGATTCAACATTGAAACGTAGGAAACTTTTTCTGTAAATCAAAGAGTAACTCCCATGTAGCTTCCTCCTCATTTTGTCCCGTCCCTTTCACCAACACTAACGTTGCTGCCCTGCCTGTCTCTTCACCATATTTCGAGCCAAAATCTCTTCTGGTGTTCTCACCGTAATGTCAGCTACTATCGATGGTAATTGTGTTGATGAAGATACGTCCCCTACTGCTCGCTTCAGTTGAGACACGTGAAAGACCGAGTGAATCTGTGATGCTTTCGGTAGTCTCAGCTTATAAGCGACCTCACCCACCTTATCCTCAATAAAATAAGGACCAAAGTACTTTGGTGATAGTTTCTGATTACCCATATGCACCACTGTGTGTTGTCGATACAGTTGTAGCTTCACATAAACCCAATCTCCCACTTCAAAGCTTCTCGGATCGATGCAAGTCAGCTTGTTGTTTCATCCTATGTTGAGCAATCTCCCCTTCAAAGAAACTTGTCCACAAGATTCAACATTGAAACGTAGGAAACTTCTTCTGTAAATCAAAGATTAACTCCCATGTAGCTTCCTCCTCATTTTGTCCCGTCCATTTCACCAACACTAACGTTGCTGCCCTGCCCTGTCTCTTCACCATATTTCGAGCCAAAATCTCTTCTGGTGTTCTCACCGTAATGTCAGCTACTATCGATGGTAATTGTGTTGATGAAGATACGTCCCCTACTGCTCGCTTCAGTTGAGACACGTGAAAGACCGAGTGAATCTGTGATGCTTTCGGTAGTCTCAGCTTATAAGCGACCTCACCCACCTTATCCTCAATAAAATAAGGACCAAAGTACTTTGGTGATAGTTTCTGATTACCCATATGCACCACTGTGTGTTGTCGATACGGTTGTAGCTTCACATAAACCCAATCTCCCACTTCAAAGCTTCTCTCAGATCGATGCAAGTCAGCTTGTTGTTTCATCCTATGTTGAGCCCTCAACAAGTGAAACTTTAGCATCAATAATATCTTCTCACGATCTTCCAAACACTTAGCAACCACTTGTACCTTGCTCTCCCCAGGTAAATACGGTAAGTGAGTGGGTGGGCTCTGTCCATAGACAATCTCATAAGGAGTAACCGGAGTCGCTGTATGATAGTTCGTGTTGTACCAAAACTCCGCAAGTGGTTACCATTTACTCCACATAGTTGGTGTTTCATTTGTCATGCAGCGAAGGTACGTCTCTAGGCATCTATTCACCACCTCCGTCTATCCATCACTTTGTGGGTGATAACCTGTGGACATGTTAAGAGCACAACCCTGAAGCTTGAATAGTTCTTGCCAAAACTCGCTGAGGAATACTGAATCACGGTCACTGACGATGGAACGAGGGAATCCATGGAGCTTGAACACATTATCCAAGAACACTTGAGCTACAGATGCTCAGTATAAGGATGTGAAAGTGCCATGAATGTGCAGCTTTACTCAGTCTATCCACCACCACAAAAATCACCGTCTTCCGAAAAGAACTTGGTAACCCATCCACAAAATCCATCGAGATGTCAGACCATACTGCTTCTGGAATAGGTAACGGTTGTAACAGACCCGGTTAAGCAGCCACATCGTATTTACATTGCTGACATACGCTACAGTTACGGAGATAGGCTTGGATATCTTTGATAAGTCCCTTCCGGTAGAATAATCCTTTCACCCTCTGCCTTGTAACCTCTCTCCCCGAATGACCTCCTTGACTCGAACAGTGTAACCATTCCAAAATCATGTTCTTGATCTCGTGAACATTAGGTACAACGATCTTGCTACACCTTCTTAACACTCCCTGCACCCATGTATACTTCTTCTCTGCTTTTGGATTACTCTCCAACCTCTCAATCTTCTTCTTCGTATGATCATCCCCTTTATTCGCTTCTTGTATCTTATGTAGTAAGTCACACTCCAATACTGACATTGCCATATGCAATATCTCAGCTTCTTCTACGCAAGACAAAGGGCAGCTGCAATGTTATCCTTCCCTTGTTTGTATTGAATTTCGTAATCGAATTCCAACAACTTTGGTAACCATTGCTGCTGTATAGGGGTGTTGAGTCGTTGCTATGGCAGATATTTCAACCTTCTCTGATCGGTTTTGATGACAAAGTGGTTGGTCAATAAGTAATGCCTCCACTTTTGAACTGCAAAAACCACTGCGAGTAGTTCCTTCTCATAGATGGATAGATTCAACTGTTTTCCCTTTAAATGTCTACTGATATACGCCAGTGGTCTTCCCTCTTGCATCAAGACTGTCCATATCCCCTGTTTGCAAGCGTCTGTCTCCACCACAAACGGTCTATCAAAACGGGGAAGAGCTAGTACTGGTGTTGAACATAAAGCTTGCTTGAGGTTTTGGAAAGCTTCCTGTGCTTCTTCATTCCAACTAAACGCATCTTTCTTTGTCAATACTGTTAGTGGACGTGCTATAATACCATAACTCATCACAAATCTTCGGTAGTAACCAGATAAACCCAAAAATTCCCGAAGAACTTTGATGCTACTCGGAACAGGCCAGTCTGCAACAGCTTTCACCTTACTCGGGTCAGTAGAAATGCCTGTAGCCTCAATGAAGTGACCAAGGTATTCCACTCGTCCTGTCATGAACTCACATTTACTTCTCTTTGCAAATAAGTTGTTCATTAACATCAACTCAAACACCAATCTCAAATGCACCAGGTGCTCTTCTTCTGTGGCACTATAGATGAGTATATCATCAAAGAAAATGAGTACAAACTTCCTTAGATAGTCTCTGAACACATGGTTCATCAATCCCTGGAAGGTTGCAGGTGCATTCGTAAGTCCAAATGGCATTACCAAGTACTCATAGTGCCCACTGAGAGTTCGAAAAGCTGTTTTGTGTATGTCCTCTGTTTCCATACGCACTTGATGGTAGCCAGCCCGTAGATCGATCTTAGAGTACACACGAGATCCCCCTAGATCATCCATCAAGTCCTCAATCAAAGGAATGGGAAATCGATCTTTGACAGTTATGTTATTGAGCTTCCTATAATCAACACATAGACGCCATGAGTTGTCTTTCTTCTTAACCAAGACTACCGGTGATGCGTAAGGGCTGGAACTTGGCTGGACAGTACCGGCTTTAAGTAGTTCCAGCACCATCTTATCGATCTCATTCTTCTGATAGACTGCGTAGCGGTAGGGTCTTTGGTTCACCGGATTAGCACCTTCTACCAAAGCAATTTTGTGATTATGGTGCTCTCAAAAAGGTGGCAACTCTTTAGGCTCTTCAAATATCTTCCCAAACTCTTCTGTTAACTCCTTCAACTCTTCCTTTACAACTTCATTTCTCGGCTCCAACTCTTCTGTTCTCAAACTACACAATTCTATTGGAGATTCTTCACAAGCGTATATCATTTGCAACTGCATGTCTGTCTCTTTAATACTCTCCAGTCGTTTTGCTTTAACTTCCCTTACAAACCCTGCTTTGATCCTATGCAACATAACTCTCTTATTATGCCATCGAAAAGACATCTCCAACTCCTTAAAGTCCCATGTTATTGGACCTAATGTCGATAACCACTGCACTCCTAGCACCACATCATGACATCCCAATGGAATAACCATGAAATCCGCTTGAAACTGATAGTTCAAGAAGTTCCACTTGGGGTTACTTACTTTCCCACACACAACAATCTGACTGCCGTCTGCAACTGCTACTTGTTTCCTTCCTGCAGGTTCAACTTTGCACCCCAACAACTCTGCAATCTTCGTATCAATGAAATTGTGAGCTGAACCAGAGTCTAAAAGGATATACAACGACTTCTTGCCCTTTGTCCCACTCACTCTCATTGTTGTGTAATCTGTACTACCTACCACTGCATTCAATGAGATTTGTGCTACTTCTACATCTTGATCATTCTCTTCCCACTCCTCTTCTTCAATTACTTCTTTCTCTTCTACATCCATCGCATACAACTGTATCTTTTTATGAACCTTTTGATGTTCCGGTGAGAACTTTTCATCACAGTAATAGCACAAACCATTCGATCTTCGCTCATTCATCTCAGCTGTTGACAGAAAATGTCTCAACTTTCCTGTGGTCTCCTTTGCTTTCATCCCTTCATCCTTCTTAAGTTGTAGTATACCCTTCTGTTGGTTACTACTATGTTGGTTATTCTGATTCGACCACCCAAAGCTTGGTGCTTTTTTTGGGGCAGCCATCTCATATAACCTCCCTAATACCAAGCACTGACGTACGGACTGAGGCTGAAACATTCGTATATGCATCTATGTATCCAGACGAAGTCCATCCAAATAAGCACTCATCAAATACTCTTCTGTCATACGCAGTCTAGCTCTGATAAGTTCAAACTTCGCATGATATGCCGTGATTCCATTCGTCTCTTTCAACTCTTTTAACTCTGCCATCGGATCATCAAGAACTTCCTCAAAACGTTCTTTGAGTCTGTTCTTGTATGCTCTCCAGTTCCTCAACACCACAGCGTTCTCGTCTTCTTGCTTCACACCCAAATGCCATGTTGATGCTTCTCCTTTGAAGTGAATAGACGCGATACTGACTTTCGATTCTCAGGTGTATTATCCACTGCAAAGAACTCCTTTGCTTTACTCAACCATTCTTTCATCTTACTCCCATCAAACTTTGGAAAATCAATTTTCGCCATCCTCGTCATATTTGCACGACTGTTGCGATGACGGTGACCCGCATCGTTCCGATCATGAACGAAACCGACACCACCACCTATGTGATTCCCCTCTCCACTCATAGAAGCGTTTCGTTGTAACTGTGTCGTCATCACGTTAACTGCGTCTAGCATCGTTTGCATTCGCTCGTCCATTTGAGATGTTTTCTCGTTCTGCTGAGCTATCGCCTTCTCGATCGCTTCGATTCGAGTCGCCGTAGTTCCGTCTGCTTCACGCGCCGCCCCCTTTGACCGTGTTTCCGCCATTTTTACCGATCAAAGGTCCGTAACTCCGAGGTCGATTGGCTCTGATACCACTGATAGAGATAAACTCGGTTTCTCTCTATGAATCAAACTACCGTTCAGTAAACAATAACTTGTAGATCAAACGTATAGAATCTGATTGAAGAAAAACTCTAAAACGAATTGATCTGAGAATTACACAGAGTGTTCAAGACTCAAGAGAAATTTACACACACTTTTTTTGAATGACCTCACAAAGCTATCGAAACAGAGCTTTATACTCTGTTTCGTCGATAACAGACTCAATAACCGACTCTGCCACGCGTCCTCCTGCTATCCGTTAACTTCTAACCGCTCCAACGCTCATAACGAACTTGCCATGTCACCCTCCTCTGTTTCTCTGTAACAGAGATCCATGGCGGTAGATCGTCGCCTTAGTCGCCTTAGCCTTAATAAAGCTTCGCTTTTTAAACACGATAGACATGCTTATGTTTGAACTTGGTCGTCATTCCTCGCCAACTCTAACAATGTATTGTGATAATATCGAAAGTATTTCATTGATAAGACTTAGGGAAATCATACAAGGGCCAACTTAGAGGACCACACCACGAAGTTGTTCTGGGAACACATAAGTTGTAGGATTCGATTAAGTTCCTCCCCATTTCCTCAATAAACAAAATTTAATACATGTTTGGTTGTTTGTACATACGTCATCTATTGTATTCCCCTAAAAAGAGAGAACTTTAAGCGATAGTGGAAACAATTGTCCTTGCCGAAATTAGATTTGCAGACTGGTCAGAAACGTGGTGTCACATCTACAAAGTCAGTAGAAATATTGATGCTTAACCTGATTATGTAAAAGAAGAGTACTACGTAGTTTTTCTTTTCTCGACTGAAAAAACTAAAATGGGTATCTGACTATACGGATAGATAGTCTAAAAGTAGGTTTTAAACCCGGAAGGCACCTGTCATATCATCCAAACCAACATTTAATTTTTGATCGCCTGAGGCTCGCAGCAACCGTAAAAAGAACATGGATCACATGGAAATGAACAAATTCTGAGGTTTTGTTCGAGATGTTATGACACCTTTGAGACTGTTTGGGGGAATTTCGTTTTCCTTCATGAGCTCTCGATGTAATGTTTTCATTCGAGAGCTCTCAAAACATTTATCTTACGGATTTAATTATAAGAAAGCACACCCAATTAATATAATGTATAAACATGTCGTCAAATGAAAAAAAAAAGAAGAATATATAGGCCTGTGGCAAAGAAGAAAACAGCATGTTCAAAGCAAAAGCAATCGCACGACTCATGCCATTCCCTAAGAGTCATTAAACCAAAGCACTTAAACAGTAGAAGGATTTGTAAGATTCGCATGGAAATGTAAGCTCATCGACACACTCAATCTTACCCCAAATCTCATGTCCGTCGCTACTTCTTTCCAAAGAAATCTTAGCATACCGAATCTTGTTTTTCAGTTTGATATTAGAACTTCCCCACATAACCATAAGCTTCCCACCATAGTCCTCCACTGCATACGCACTTGCACTTCTTAAACCCATCTTACAGTCATCTCGCAATCCTCGCAAACCCTTGATCTCTCTCCATTCTCTACCCTCATGATCCTCAGAGTCACACCAGAACAAGTCTCCACAGAGAGTGCAACAGTATATAACATTATTTATCCAACTCGAATCCACTACGTAGTTGCCTATGGAATTTGATTGCTCTCCTAAAAGTTTCCACGTACCGTCGTAAGTGTACTCCCTTTTCTTTATCATTACGAAAAACTTTTCGTCGGTCACATTAACTAAAACATAACTGTTTTCTTTTAAAAGAAGGCGTAACTCAGCACCAGGCCCCGGCAAGACTGTCCAAGACTGAGTCTTCGTATCAAACACCACAAAACCATCTAGACTCGTCAATCTTACAACCTCCCATCACTTATATTTTCGCATGGTTAACAAACATGCATGGATCCTCCCGAGCTACGGTCATGTTGGGGCCGTGACGCCAAGTATGACTTCGACAATCAAGGATCCAAACAGAGGAAGAGGGCTCCTCCCAGGGTCCACCGATTATGTAGATGTCCGGACCAACCGTTGCTGTGGGCGACTGACTTTTTATGTGAGGATAATTAATATGTGTCGGAACAACCGAGTTTCCAGTTGGATCCTTCTTAAACCTAATCTTTCCTCTATGTTTGGTTAGGGTTTGATTAGGTTTCGACCATACACTATACCAGTTCGGATATGGTTGGTTGGGTAAATGTAAGCAGACATATACGCTTGTTTCTCTGGTTCCGATTTGAGATCGCGTCTTATAGATTTCCATAGAAGATAGGAGAGAGCGGAATCTCTTTGAGACGAGAGAAAGCGAAGGATAGTTCCATCTCGAAACACGGGCAAGAATGTTTTCTGTGATTTCATCTGGAAGTGAAGAAAAAGGTGACAGTGGCTGAGAAATCTTTTTCTGCTTTGGCTCAACTTCTTCGAAGGTCATGATCATGGTCAATTGCTGTGGGGAAAAAAATATGATAAATTTTAGGGTTCATTAAATTACGATTAGGTCTGTCCAAAATTTAACGCATAAATAGTGTTGGTATCTCCATATAGAAAAATTCTATAAATTAATAACGTTAATAATAAATTAGAAATTTGCCTATTCTAGATTTATATAATTTAAATTATTCTTATAAAAAAATTTAAAATACTTTATTTTATGGTATATGTATTGATTACTAGATAATTTTCCATTGCTCATATAAATATTAATAAAGTAAAATTTATAATAATTTATTAAGATTTTATTTTCACTTTAAATAATTTTTAAATTTATCAAGTAATTAATATGTATGATTTATTTAAAATAATATATGTTATTTTAATTAAACGTATGATTTTGGATATATAATATCTCGTCTATTTGGTTTTTATTACGATATATTGGATAATATCTATTTTTCCAATTTAACCATAGTATTTTTTGTTCTATATTAAAAATTTTGATTAATTTTTTATTTGCATTTAATTTTATTCTTGTCTTAGGTTTGTAAATATATCTTATTAAAATTATGTATATTTCAATATATGTTGTTTTCAGTGTAAAATAGTAAAAATAAACTATCGATTCAAAATTACATAAATGAATATAACAACAATAGTTTTTTGAAACCACATGCATATATATAAATTATACAAAAGAACTTATTTGGAATATTTGGTCAATATCATTATAATATTATTTTAGAATTTCATATTGATTTATTATGTGTTGAGTCCAGTTACTCATTTTGTAGGTATATTGTGTATATTCTTTCAAATTAAAGTACAACTATTTTAATGTAATTCAGATAAATCGAACTAATTTTATTTATTGTATTAGTTTGGTTCTTCATATTAGATGTTCAAGTATTTTTTTGCTTTTTAATAATCTGGTATAAGTTAATTTCCAAAAATAAAATTCGAAAAAATAAAGTGATGATCGGTACAAAATAACATAAAAAATAACCGATAAATTTCAAAAGAGAAGATTTTATTTACTTTAGTACCAAGATTGTTTTTGTAAACTTTTTTATGAAATCAAATTATAAATAAAAATATTTCGTTTAAAATTTTATAAAAATCTTTTAATTATAAATGTTATTTGCAAAATATGAAAAAGAAACTTAAAATTTTTTAAAAAATGTTTTTAATTATTAAAATATCTTAGTATATGTTATTTAAATATTGTTTTGTAATAATTTGAGAAATATATTTACTTAAATAAATACTTATTACTTTTTAAAAATACATTATGTTGTTTAAGATTATCTTTTTAAATGGAATATTTTTCTTTACTTTAAAATCAAAGTTTATTTTGTGAATTTTCCTTTTTTATGAATCAGATTATATATAAAAACTATTTTCATTTTATAAATTTTATAAATAAAATATAGGTTATTTGAAAAATATAAAAAATGAAACATAAAAAGTAAAAACAAATGTCATCGTAATTAACCATCGTTAGAATTAACGTGATCGCGACATATAATAAACTCATTTCTCAAATAATATTATAGTTATGTTTTACATATACAAATTTTATGTTATTTCTATTCGACTATTTAATGTATAGAAAATGTGTACCTTAAGCGTAAATAATTTTAGATTTATAATGACAAAATAACGTCAATATATTTAGAAAAATTAAAACAAAGTTTAGTGTGAATAAAAATAAACTATACAATATTTTTCTTATATATTTGTATAAACTTTATATACATGAACTATTTGTAAAAAATAGTTTGATCTGTTTTCCAATACTGGTGATGTATGAAGATTATCGATGACTAGCATAGATGAAGTCGACAAAAAACACTATAGATTTTTTTTTTCTTTTTGATCGTAGAATTAAAAATAACACTTATACATTGGTTTAAATAATTTATGAATAAATTATTTTCTTTTAACTTATAACTTAAATTCTACTGCAACAACATCTAAAATCATAAAAACAAAAAGATCTACGATCTTAATTTTATAGCAAAAAAAAAAAATCTAAAGCTATTAAATCATCTCCAACCTAAGACTTTATTTTGAGCGGAGCAAAACTTCAAAAAAAAAATTTGATGGTTGATTACTCATCCATAAATCTTCAAAATAATCCTTAAAAGTTTAGCTTATTTGTTTTATAGTCCTTAACATTAACAAAAGTTACTAATTTAGGACAAAAATTCACAAATACATATAAAATATATATTTAATATATTATACAACACACAATATTCAATATTATATAATAAAGATGATATAGATTAAATATATAATAAAACAACATACATACATAAATTTTTTAGAAAATTACATTTTAACATTTTATATAAAATGTCACTTGTAAGATATATAATATTTAAGCGTTTATGTAATTTTCTTTAATTTTTGCTAAGTGTTTTTAATGTATTTTTATTTTGTGTGAATTTTATTTAATGTATTTTTCTTGGTGTATTTAAATAATTCTAAATTAAGTTTAATATATGTATTTGTTAAAAGAAATAATTATAAGGACAAAAAAATAAAATATAGGTTTGAGGTAAAAACTCTAAGAAAATTCAAAGATTTGAGGTCGGATCGGAAATGCCCTAAAGTATGTTCTCTGTCAACATTAAGCCCAATTAAGAACATTAGGCCCAATAACGACGGAGCCTTCTAGGTTCAATCCTTGTCTACTCAACATCCCGAAAAGTCACAATCCTGAGTCACTCACAGTCACAGACCAAACACACACACAACATTACATCTGAACCACTAAACACACTTATCTATCAAAACCATGGCGACTTCTCTCTCCGTCTCCAGACTCCTCTCTTCCTCCGCCATCTCCGTCGCCAAACCGTTACTCTCCCCAACCTCCTCCTTCGCCGCCCCAATCTCCTTCTCCCGCTCTCTCGCTCCAAACCTCTCCCTCAAACTCCGCACCCGCCGCAGCACCTCCATCTCCTCCACCAGATCCTTCTCACCAACAACCGTCTCCGCCTCCATCTCCGTCGGAGACAAACTCCCCGACTCCACCCTCTCCTACCTCGATCCTGCCACCAACGACGTCAAAACCGTCACCGTCTCCTCCCTAACCGCCGGCAAGAAAACCATCCTCTTCGCCGTCCCGGGAGCCTTCACCCCCACCTGCTCGCAGAAACACGTCCCCGGATTCGTCTCCAAGGCCGGAGAGCTCAGATCTAAAGGCGTCGACGTCATCGCGTGCGTCTCCGTGAACGACGCGTTCGTGATGGAGGCGTGGAGGAAGGACCTCGGGATCGACGACGAGGTGATGCTGTTGTCTGACGGTAACGGAGAGTTCACGGGGAAGCTCGGCGTGGAGCTGGATTTGAGGGATAAGCCTGTGGGGCTCGGGGTTAGGTCGAGGAGGTACGCGATTCTGGCGGAGGATGGTGTGGTGAAGGTGCTGAATCTCGAGGAAGGTGGCGCTTTCACCAACTCTAGTGCTGAGGATATGCTTAAAGCGCTTTGATTCCGATTTGTCTTCACTTTTGTTTCTCTGTGTTGAATTTTCTTTTATGTTTTAAATCTTCTTGAAGCTTTCAGATTCTGTTGTATCAGTCTTCGGATCTGTAATGGAATAAAAACACATCGGAATCGTTTTTGTTTGTGAACAATCGGAAGTGTTCGAATCTCTAGGCCGTATGTTTGTTTCGGATGGTTGACTTCTGTGTTTTGACTTTTTTATGTTTGATTGATAAGTATTAAGTATCATCTAATAGCGTACTTTGTTAAATTGATTTACAAGTGGAAATCCACATTTTTGTCCACTGACGAACTTAGTAAAATATCAAATCTAAGATGAATATGAGTTCTTGATCTTTTATGTTCGTTCAAAATTGGTATGTTCCATCTTCAATCAGATACCAAAATTTCCCACTATCAGCTTTTAGTTTAGGCACAAAATATTTTTATCTTTATACTATATACACCAAAAATTGGTGTTGATTTAGCTTTAAGTACCACCACAACTTTATGTTGATTTGACATTTTTGAAGTTGTTTTTGTATTTCAACTAATAATTTCATAAGTTGGTACGTGGACACTGAAGAAACCAAAAAAGTTGCTTATGTGAACACAAAAGCCCACATAAAATGGTTTGTAGAACAATTTATTTTTATTGTATATTATGACGTGATTCTTGTCATTAAAATTTTTTTTGACTGTTTGTGTGGTGTCTAAGTGCCACGACAGGTTAGCAGCTCCAAACTAATGAGGAAACAAACACGAACTACCACTTTTGATATTCTTACCTACTTGGCTTCTCCTCAATGACTTCTAGCTAAAAACATACAGTGATTATACATATTTTTACAACAAAATGAATTTTTTTTAAATGATCACTTTTGTGGCTTTCATTATTTGTAGAGGAACAAGCGGAACACGAACAAACATAGCGATTGAGCTATTCGTCGGATGATGTGAACAAAGAAGACATTGTTATGAACATAAACTCTAATGATAAAACAATAGATGGTATGAAATGAATTTGATATAACTAACAAATGCATATTAGAAATGGTTTTTACGATGATCACATTATGTATTTTCATTCAGGTGGACGCATTGTGAATGTTTGGCAATGAAGTCATAAATCTATCAGAGAGTTCATTTTCTTTTTCTTTTTTTTGGAAGAAGATTTGATGATTACATAATTAAAAAATAACAACTAACCAAAAAGAAGAAAAATATGGGAGCATAATATAAAAGGTTATAAGCAAGTCCAAGAAGTATAAATTTGTATAATCAACTAATTTTCTATCAACAAATACATTTTTTCATTATATTATTTGGTCTTTAAAATTTAGTCGACTGCATGGAGACTTTAAGTTCTCTTGCAATAACAATAACAAAACAAATAAATAAGAGACACATTATAAGGAGTTGTTTGGTTTAGCCACAGTAACATGAATCAATCAATTTAAGAAATATAAAAATACAAGTTTTGAACATTTATGTTTTCTATTTGTTATGAACTTTTTTTAAGTATGCTATATCAAATTTCGTTGTATCATATAACAATGTTTATATATGTTTATGGGCCGTTCTGCATATTCTAGCAAATTTCGAGGTCAACAAGAAAACATATATGGAAATAGTCTTAAGATACTGAACACAAATATATTGGGGGTAAAAATAAAATGTGAAAATAAACATGGAAAGAAAGTAAACTATAAGAATAAAATAATAATTTAGCCATGGTTTTGGGATTGCTCTTACATGGTACATGTTTATGTCACAAGTGGCGAGTTTTCTTCTTGGTACAGAGTAATGAAAAAGATTGGAACTCGACACATCTACCTTGGATTGAAGAACTCCTGCAAGGAGAATCCTATTTGCATCAGAAGACAGACTGGTTTCATGTCACTCTCTGAGACAGTGAGACACCAGCTCGCGTGTTACAGCGAAGGAGAGATCTCTTCGATGTCGATTCTCTACATTCCCAGGATGGAAGCTTCCTTTGATAAGGCATATTCTGATTCTGCCAAAGCATACACACCTGTCATCTTTGCCTCAGTCTCCGCCTTTCTTGGTGGTTCTTACACTGCTGGAAAGTATGCCTATGACACATATGAGGATAACACGAAGTTTGACATCATCAGAGGTAAATTTGGGGTGAGTACTAAGAAGCTAAATGTCCAATTTGAAAAGTTGACAGATCTGGAGAGGGCTCTTCTTGAGGAACAAGAATCCTCAGAGAAAGTGAGGAAGTTGCTTGGTGCTCTGAAAGAAGATATGATGAAAGAAACTGCTCTTGTCCAGCTGGAAGTGAAGAAGTAAGTTTGTGTTCTAGAGGAAAAAATCGAATTGTTTGCTGAGGAAGTGAAGAAGAAGAAGAAGTGAAAGGATCTGCGAGAGATTAATATGTAATAACTTTTGAGTCTTTTGTAATGGTCTGGAGAAATAGAGATGAAATTCTTTTTCTGCAATCATATCGAGTTTTCGGATGATGTCGTCGAGATACATCTGCCTCGGCTTGGTCATGTTCAGGTTGGTGCACTGCTTTCCCGATCGATGAGACCTCATGTGGAGGAGAGTCGATATTGCTCCACAGGCTCAGTCTGTTATCTCATCGGCATGGCGAATACCGATTCGAATCTCATCGTCCGAGACACGGACTCGTGTCAGAAGGAGTGTTCCATAAGCGAAGACTTGCTTGTATTTTATGCATGGGAATTCTGATTCCATAAACACAACATCTCGAGTAGAAGACCTTCTTGGTTTCAAGATTAAAACTCTCCATCCCTTCTTTCCATTTGGATATCCAAGGAATACTAGCGTATACTCCGAAGCAAATTTATCTCCCTTGTGATTCGGTTATGAGCAAAACAGACAACCAAAGGTTCTCAAGTGATGCACTGGTGGAGAACGATTATGCAATTTTTCAAAAGGTGTCTTTCCATTCAAGACTGGTGTAGTTACTATTAATCAGATGCGGTGTCCGAGATGCATTCACCCCAAAACTCAATGGTGAAGCCTGAAATCGCGATGAGCGCCACATTCAAGATGTGTCATGTTTCCTTTACGCTCGCCATTCGTTGTGGTGTTCCCACACATGACATCTCGCACAATGCCTTTGGACTTAAAGTAGTCGACATACATGTGAACTCGGTCGTTATCACTGCAAGAAGTTTTGACATGCGATGGCCGAGTTTCAACCATGGCGATGAACTCTGTATGGTTTGTGAAAAACATGTTTTGTCGACATGAGATACAACCACACACTTCTTGTATAGTCGTCGACCAATGTCAAAAATATCTTGCACCAGTCGATTGTGAGCGATCGGTCCCCACAAATCACAATGAATCAATTCAAAAGCATCGAAGTTTTATTAGAACTTATAGGAAAAGAACAACGAGATTATTTAAGCGAACACAAATCTCACACGCTTTATTTTGAATGCCTTATCGGTAGGCAAGTTGAAATAGATAAAAATCCAAAACTCTGAGAGAGAATTCTAGCGTTGATGCCAAACATCTCGAGCGGCTCTGTCCGATGCTGCGGCTCCCTGAAATTCCATCCCTCGGAGAAAGTATAGCCCATTCTCCAACTCAGCCACTCCAATCAGCGTCTTGGTAATGCGGTCCTGAATCAAGCACAGCTTATCGATGTCTGAAACACACTCTGTTGCTCGATTCAATTGAGAGACTGAAATGAGATGGCGGTGCAAACCATCCACAAGCAACACATTAAAGCTCAATGCGAACTAACAACCACAGTTCCTTGTTTAGATGCAAAACTAAATCTCCCATCCGGAAGTTTCACGGATACCGGATATGTCTCGAACATTTGACAAAAATCTAGCGAACATGTCATATGGTTTGTCGCTCGAGTCAACAATCCAAGAGTTTTCAAGAGATGTACTGTCGAAGCGAGGATGAGCCCATTTTCTTGCGATCATTCAACAGATTCACCAACGTGTTCCAGCGATCATCACTAAGGCCGTCAGTTAAATGCGATCCGCGGCGACGATCGTGTTTGCCTGTGAATACGGTCGTCGATTAATGCGAACAGCATTCACAGAGGAGTCTCGATCTTGCACGTGTCGAACCCGTTCCGCGTCCGTCGAAATTACCTCATCCCTTAGGATTCCCTGTCCACCATTCAGGATATCCAATTGTTTTAAAACAATTCTCAGATGTATGACCCTTTTACCACAACTAGAGCAATCAGAGTTAGCTCTCTCTTCTTTCGATGGATAACTCCGAGCAGCACTCGAATTTTTGCTTGTCCTCACGGCATGAACCATTGTCTCTACTGTATCATTTAGAACTCTTGAGGTGTGTTTGGAATCCTCATCCGAAGTAGAACAGCTTGAAGCCGTCGAAGATGGCAAAGGTTCCCTGAAGCAGAATTGGACTTCACCGAACCGTACATCGATTCATCCAGTCCTTCGAAACTCATGAAGTTTGTCTTCTTCCGTTCCTTCTCAAGATTGGCTCCGGCAGGCGAGCATGTCTTGGTGCTGTCAAAATTCAGCCATTGGCGTCCACGGCTTCATCAATTTCCCATAGTACTCTTCATGGAAGATCCTTGTTGTTACACATTCAAGCTCGGCTTTGATTCTCACGAACTTCGCTGTCCATTCTTTCTTGAAACGACGGCGTATGTGTTCCCGATAATCGCTCGCGATCTCAATATGAGACAAGTTCGAGCACACTCCTACGTTATCGTCGGCTTGATCCAAGAGACCACCAACGATTATTTGTCCACCAATCCTCCAAATCTTGAATATTCATCGGCGGTGGTATTGTGCCATCCACGAACCCGAATTTCTTCCCTGGCTTTGAGCCATTCTCAAATTTTCTGCCCACTCATTGTAGTTTGGTCCGTTGAGCAGAGTGAGATCGCGATCACGGATTGTCACTCGACGAGGTCATATGGTGATATCCTGCGTCTCTGCGTTTCAATCCTCGGTTTCGTCGAGCTTTTGTCGTAGAGCTCAAGTCTGATTCTTCATTCTTTCCATCGTTGCCCCATCGTCTTTGGCAAGAGTTTGGTCGAGTTTATGATCAAGAAAAAAGCGAGCGGTATGATGTGATTCGCTTTCGATACCATGTCAAGAAAACTGTTTTGTATAAGGGTTTTCTTGTTTTGCTCTTAGTCGATGACCTCATATATATACATCGTTAGTTTCCTAACTTTCCTATATTGAGAATATCGTAATAATAGGAAACCGATCGCTTTACATATTTGTGTATATAAGAATATATTCTATAGATCCATATATATCCTTAACACTATCCTTTCTGGAGATTGAAGAGGTTGTGGCTGCTGGTGATGATGAAGGTTAGCTGCTCGTGGGGTTAGTCATCCTCGGAGAAGCCAAGCATAGGCCGAGGAGCCTGCAACATCTCTGTCTCCGTTCTGCGGCTCGTGCAACATCTCTGAGAGCGGAGACAAGGAGTTCCAAAGTTTTTGTAGAACAAATTGGAAATTAGATGCATTTCACGTGTCTATCCCAGCTTCATCCTCATGGATCCTCCAAGCGAACCTGACCAGCATCTGATATAGGAAAAATAGATTCAACTAGGTGCATGGTGTTTTGCTCTTATTATGTTTTTCTTTTTTTTGAACTTCTCACTTTTTTAATTTCAAAATAAATGAAACTACGTCGTTTCATTCATTTGTCTTTAATCAGACAAAGAGATGAAACGACGTCGTATTCTTCAACACCCAAAATTAACGTCATCTAAATTATCTGTTAACTCTATTAACGGTGGGATAATTTGGTTAGTCAATCGTAACGTTCTTAATAAACTGTAAAAGTCAATGAGAGTTTGTGCTTTTTTTGGCTACCGAGTATGTCCATGTTTCTTTTGGTCATTCTTGACATGTTCAGTATTTTTTTGGCCGAATTCCCAAATATAAATCCAAGAAAACGTGTTTCAAAAAAAAACCCCCAAGAAAACAAAGCTTTCAGAGAAATCAGATATGCATATGATATGTTCATATCTCATATACATTTCTTGAATCAGACCAATCATATTCTGAATCCAGTTCTCATTATAATTATCAATGAAGTGCATATAACAAAACTCTTAGAAAAATTATAACATACTAACACTTTTTCCCCATATAGCAATCTGAGAGGAGACAGAAAAAAGCAAACACGAACAAGTAGAGAGAGAGATTTATGTTTCCTGGAAACCAAGTTTCACTCCAATAGATGAACCGATCACGTGCTAGTCCTCTGTATGTTGTCGTGATTCACGTAAAATAGCATGGTGGGGGTTAACAGTTATCAAATAAACGTACGGGTGAAAATTGCATTAAATTGAGAACATTTGGATCTAAAAGGTGAAAAAAAGGAGCGAACTACGACTTTAATTTCTTTTCATTTTATAACGAAAGATTCGACAGTCCATCTCAATCGCATAAAAGTAAAATCAAACCAAACCTCTTTTTCTCTCCGATCGAATCTTCCGCTCCGTTACGCCGTCGATCATCTGAGATCTCTCTCTCCCCACTACTCCAACAAAGATGCATTCGAGTCATCTCCTTCTCGAGGAGCCGATCAGGATGGCTTCAATCCTCGAGCCATCCAAATCCGTAAGCAATCCACTTCACATCTACGTTCGTAAGACTGTTTCTGATCTCTATTTTGATTGTATAATATTCCTCAGAGTTTCTTTCCGGCATTAACCAAGATCGTCGGAACTCTCGGTCCCAAATCCAGATCCGTCGAGACACTCTCCGGCTGTCTCAAATCCGGCATGTCTGGTAATAATAATACCGACACAGTTTTTGACTGACCTGAAGATTCGTTTTTTTTTTTCTTTCTCACTAACGCTTTTGCAATCTGCAGTGGCTCGATTCGATTTCTCCTGGGGAGACGCCGAGTATCACCAAGAGACGCTTGATAATCTGAAAATCGCTGTGAAGAGCACTAAGAAGCTTTGTGCTGTATGTTTCTCTCAATCTCTTTTGGTTTTGATCTTTGCAATTTGCTTTAGTGTTGAGAGGTGTTTGGTTGCTTTAGGTTATGCTTGATACTGTTGGACCTGAGCTTCAAGTTATCAACAAGTCTGAGAAAGCTATTACTCTTAAAGCTGATGGACTTGTTACTTTGACTCCCAATCAAGACCAAGAAGCTTCTTCTGAAGTCCTCCCTATTAACTTTAATGGGCTTGCCAAGGTTCGTTCTTTATTAAATGAGATGATGTTATAGATGTAATCATTGGTGTTAGCGTTTACTTGTGTATCTGTGTGTGATGGGAGTTGGTTTTCATTGTTGGTTTTTAGGCAGTGAAGAAAGGAGACACTATCTTTGTTGGGCAGTACCTGTTCACTGGTAGTGAAACAACTTCAGTTTGGCTCGAGGTATAATAAAAAAAAGTTTATGAAGGTTACAAATGGTAGCTTTGGTGGTTTCTCTATGTTGAAGTTTTAGACATTTAAAGTTTATGTGTTGTTAAGACTAACTTACCGAACGAACCTGCAGGTTGATGAAGTTAAAGGAGATGATGTCATTTGCCTTTCTAGGAATGCTGCTACTCTCGCTGGCTCTCTGTTCACTTTGCACGCTTCTCAAGTTCACATCGATCTGCCAACTCTTACGGAGAAAGATAAAGAGGTCATAGTTACTTATAGTCTAGTGATTGCTTTTTTTCCACAGGTTATTGAGTATCTGACATATTGTTCTGATTTGGTTGTCATCTAGGTTATAAGCACATGGGGAGTGCAAAACAAAATCGATTTTCTCTCGTTGTCCTATTGTCGACATGCAGAGGATGTTCGCCAGGTCTGTATTGTTACGTTACCCTTCAGTTGCTGTGTTACTTCTTTGTGTAGGAGTTTCTTATGTACTTCTTTGAACAATAACCGATTGTTGTTTCGTAAACACAGACACGTGAAATGCTTAAAAAGTTGGGTGACCTCTCTCAAACACAAATATTCGCCAAGATTGAGAATGTAGAGGTAAGTATTGGTTTTTGCTTAATACTATGTCGCTGTAACTTTTCCTGAGAAAGCTGATGATGTTTTATTTAATTTAGGGACTAACCCACTTTGATGAGATTCTACAAGAAGCTGATGGAATCATTCTTTCTCGTGGGAACTTGGGTATTGATCTACCCCCGGAGAAGGTATGTTGGTTTTGGTCGTTTTTTTTTTCTTTCCGACACTCTTTTGTAATTTAACTTGGTGGGTTCGTTCTTGGTGCAGGTGTTTTTGTTTCAAAAGGCGGCTCTTTACAAGTGCAACATGGCTGGGAAGCCAGCCGTGCTTACCCGTGTTGTTGATAGTATGACTGACAACTTGCGACCAACTCGTGCAGAGGCAACGGATGTTGCTAATGCTGTCTTAGATGGTATGTTTACCTTCTGACTAAGCTTCTTTTTTTTTGGTGCTTCTAACGTTTTATAGCTGAAGAAGGTAATAGTTTTTTATTTTCTTATTTTACAATGTACTCGTCCTGCAGGAAGTGATGCAATTCTTCTCGGTGCTGAAACGCTTCGCGGTCTGTACCCTGTCGAGACTATATCAACTGTCGGAAGAATCTGTGCTGAGGTAAGCATATCTGTCTCTTTGCTTGTGTCTTTTTCCGCTTTGCTTTTGCATACTTAGTTTTCTATACAACTATTCATAGGCAGAGAAGGTTTTCAATCAAGATTTGTACTTCAAGAAGACTGTCAAGTATGTTGGAGAGCCGATGTCTCACCTCGAATCCATTGCTTCTTCAGCTGTAAGTTTGTCTTCTGTGTTGCAGAGTCGTAAGAAAATTTTAGATTTCTGGTTTTAAGACCATCACAGTTCTCTAATCTATAGCTTAATTTACATTTGATCAGGTAAGGGCAGCAATCAAGGTTAAGGCATCAGTCATTATATGCTTTACCTCTTCTGGGAGAGCAGCCAGGTTCATATCATTCTTTTTCTTCTGTTTGTTCTATTTATAGTTGTCTAATGAATTGTTATTTCTTTGATGTTCGTGCAGGTTGATTGCCAAATACAGACCAACAATGCCGGTTATATCTGTAGTGATTCCACGGGTTAAGACGAATCAGCTGAAATGGAGCTTTAGTGGAGCCTTTGAGGTATGTTTCCCTTCTCATCTCTCTAAGTCTAGAAACCACAGCCATGCCATTCTCTTGAAAGGTTACTGGATTTTAAAGAGACATGATACATAGCTATTACTTGTGGGCTTCTTTATCTTTACTTACATCTTGTCATCAATCTAGGATACTCTACAAAAAAAAAAAAAGACTCCTCAAAATTGATTATGATTGTTTGCTTTATAATATCAGAATTCTATTGAGGTTTCTTTTCATACAATAGTCACATATATGTAATGCATCTGATAGTTTAAGGTTATTAACCCGTGGGACTCTTTATCAGGCTAGGCAGTCACTTATTGTCAGAGGCCTCTTCCCCATGCTCGCTGACCCTCGTCACCCTGTAAGTCTTTGTTTATTCATTTCCTTTCAATTGGATAAACAGTCTCGAATGTGTTACGCTCGTGTCAGTCTTTAAGAACTAAGATTATTGTTGCTACAAATTGTGAGTAAGTTTGATAAATCTAATTGAACCAAATGGTCGTGTGTCACGGTTATGTTGTTGCAGGCGGAATCAACAAGTGCGACGAACGAGTCAGTGCTGAAGGTTGCGTTAGACCACGGGAAGCAAGCAGGAGTGATAAAGTCCCATGACAGAGTAGTGGTGTGTCAGAAAGTTGGTGATGCATCTGTGGTCAAGATCATCGAGCTCGAGGATTGATAGATTTGGAGGAAAACAGTTGCTTTTGCGTCGATCCAGTGCTGGACCGCGTATTCAGGAGATTTGATGTCTCTATTGTTTCCCATTTTTCTTGGCTATACATTTGGTTGCCTTCAGATTTAAGCTACGGTAAAAAAAAAGTATACAATGTCTAGCAATTATTCAATAAGCTTGTAACATCCCTATGTTTTTCTGTTACAAAAAATTATATACCCTTTGAGAGTAATTTCACGCTAAACAATGGAAGACCTAGACTCTCGTATCGTATGTGTAAGATTAAGGTGGTCTAAAAGATAGAATTATTGGTTTCGAAACTGAGAAACTAGGGTTTAACCGTAATTGTTTATTATTAATGTTTTTAGAGGCATGCATACGAAATCTTTTGACAGTTTTTATAAATTAACTTTAGGCTTGGGAGTTCCGATTATCGAAAAACTAATAATAATTCCATGGTTGTATTTTGCGTAAAATTGTATTTAAACTTTGATCTCTAAAAAAACACATCTTATTTAATCGAAAACAAGATCAAACAACACGTAACGGTAGCATGCCATTGCCATACATATAAACTTCCAAAAATCTACTATTATATATAGTCGTCTTTCATCACTCAAACGGTCATATTGTTTTGCATCAATTATTTCAAGTTCCACTTAATTAATCTATATGGTCGCTTTCAATTAAATATTAATTGGCTTTGCATGCTAAACTAAACATCGGGGGACCGACGTTTTTGTGGTAGCCTGGTAGGCTTGACATTTAGTCGGGATTTTTTCTTCCTTGTCTAGAAAAAGATAGTCATTCACGCTCCATCATGAGTTTTGATTCACGCTTTTTCATTGACTTGCCTTTGATTCTTTTTCTCGAACTCTCCTATCAGATGATCGTGTCGGAAATGATAACGATGCTTCTAAACTTTACAACAACTCGTTGTAAATTCTTATCAAATCAAGCGGCCGTCTCAGTCTTTAGATTTATGATGATCTCGATCCTAATGTTAATCACGTGGAGTAACTAGATATCACAAGACTAAAAAGGACCCAACATGAAGATATTAACTACATTTATGTCTACATGTAAACAACTAAGAGAATGCTGGTTGTCACAAAGATTAGAAGTTTAGTGAAAACATCTACAAAATAACAAAATACTATTCCAAAATGAAAGATTGGACGTTAAATGATAACATGGATACTAGCTATATGCTAGTTAGCATGTCAAATATTTGTTCATAAAATCTGGAACATTTAATCATCTTCTTAAGTTAGATTATTGATCAACATTATAAAAATTTTAATTATTTTAATCGTAGACAACTTGTGGTCATAAAAAGGAAAATGGCCAAGTTATGAGCATGAATAACAAGTAGCAGTGGGCAATTAATCGAGAGGGAACATATATAACAAGTGTAAGTCAAAACATGTAGCTCATGTCTTTTACTAAAGGCTAATGCATTCCACTTGTCATCTATGCATTATCTGATAAACAACTAAAATTAATGGTAAGAACCTTGTAGAAAGAGATTAATGATTTTTCGCTTATAAATATATGTTTTATTCCATTTTGAAAACACATCTCAAAACATACTAATTCTTGAAGAAAATTTTTGAAGTTTGAACAAAGAAAAAGCTTAAACTCTTACTCAAAAATCAAGCTTTCGACTTCAACTCAAGAAACCGTTTATGAAACTTCATCTGCTTTGATAGACAGAGGTAATCCAGTAATCTTTACTGTATATTTATTATATGATTAATTCAAAAGTTTGAAGTCTTAAGCAATTATGTTTTCACTTTTCACCAATTGGCACCGAACCACTTTGAATGTATACAGTGGAATAGTGGAATGAGAAAAACACACCATGAAATCGGAAATATGTAACAATTCAACTAATCTTTTATAAAAAATAATGATAAATTATAAAAAGAGGAGCGGGATATACTGTGCTGAACCGCATGTTAGTTGAGAAGATAGTCAAAAAGTGTGGTTAAAGATTCTCATATTATTATTTTAATTGTTAAAAAAGATAAAAATAGATATTCAACCACTAATATTTATTTATATTATATGCAGAAACTATATTCCAAATGTGTGTTATTTAGTTAATAAAATTAATTAATGTATTATTATATATTTAAATAATTTTAAATTAATACAAACAATTAATATTGTATGTATCATACATGCCTATTTTAAATTTTACATAATTTATATAAATGATTTATCTATATAAATATAAGTTTATCAGATAAATTGAATTTATAATTTTAGACAGTGCTTTATTTAAATTTGTTAAAATCAATGTTTAGACTTTGTTTTTTACCATTTATATTTTTTTAGTATTTAAATATTTGTTACGATGTAATATTTTTACCATTTATATTTTTACCGTTCATATTATCTGATTAGCCGGCACCACTTAAACTATTATCAATAATTCTGAAACAGTAAGACTGCTGAAAGTGTTTTGAAATGTAACTATAAGTTGGCAGTGATGTTCTTACCTATATATTCAAAGTTCAATTGTTTTGAAATGTAACTATAAGTTGGTAGTGATGTTCATACCTGTAGATTCAAAGTTAAATTAATTGAATATATGTAGCTAATCAATTTAAAGAAGCTGGCAATTGCAAAATTGGATCTAAAATTTATGGGAATTAAAACAATTCTATGCTAAGTTATTACTTCCTCTGTTTTAAAATAATACATGTTTTGAAATTTTCACACTTTTTAATAAAACATATTAAAATTTAATTATTAATGCATAGTTTTTGTTATTTTATATTTCCTATATTTCTAAACCAATAAGATTTCAAGAAATGCAATTAATGTTTTTGAGATAAATTGAATTTATAATTTTAGACAGTGCTTTATTTAAATTTGTTAAAATCAATGTTTAGACTTTGTTTTTACCATTTATATTTTTTTAGTATTTAAATATTTGTTACGATGTAATATTTTTACCATTTATATTTTTACCGTTCATATTATCTGATTAGCCGGCACCACTTAAACTATTATCAATAATTCTGAAACAGTAAGACTGCTGAAAGTGTTTTGAAATGTAACTATAAGTTGGCAGTGATGTTCTTACCTATATATTCAAAGTTCAATTGTTTTGAAATGTAACTATAAGTTGGTAGTGATGTTCATACCTGTAGATTCAAAGTTAAATTAATTGAATATATGTAGCTAATCAATTTAAAGAAGCTGGCAATTGCAAAATTGGATCTAAAATTTATGGGAATTAAAACAATTCTATGCTAAGTTATTACTTCCTCTGTTTTAAAATAATACATGTTTTGAAATTTTCACACTTTTTAATAAAACATATTAAAATTTAATTATTAATGCATAGTTTTTTGTTATTTTATATTTCCTATATTTCTAAACCAATAAGATTTCAAGAAATGCAATTAATGTTTTTGAGATTCACAATTTTTCATAATTAGTTAACAAAAATTACATTAAAAATGTGAAAATACATCTTTTTGAAACAAAACAATTTCCTAGAAAATACATCTTTTAGAAACGGATGGAGTAGTATATATATACTTCTTCCATTTTCAAAATGTATATTTTGGAGTTGTTACACATATTTATAAAATATTTCAAGTTTTGATAACTGTAATGTGGTAAACTATTTACCATAAATTTTAGCTAATCAAAATTCAATAAACATAATTAATTTTTTTTTAAATAGATATTTAAAGAGAAGAAAGATTTATTTAATTATTAAAGAATGTTTAGTTCGAATATATTCATTGTTGAGTATATTAAAAAAGTTATTGAGTATATTAGAACAAAACATTCTATACTGATCAGGTATCAGGTATGGCATAACAAAAGCTTCGTAAAAAGCCGTTAGTGATTAAAGATGTGAGGTACTAAAAGTCCTCCACTGTAAACTCCTTCAAAATGCTCCCTAGATTTGATGAGAATATAGTTGTAAACCTTCGGAAAGCAGCTTTTTATACATTATTTGGCTCTGTGGAAGAATATTTATGTTGGATTGACATAACAATAATAATTTACATCCTTGCATTGCTTTACACCAAATCAAACGGACTTTTTCACAAATTGTTCGGCGCCGCCACGTGGCGACAATACCTTTCGTTGATCTTAGCTTTTCCCACGTCACCCTTTTCCGCTCTTTATTTTATTTAATTAATCCCATTTTATTTTACCAGTCTTTAATATCTCTCACTTTCTCCGTTTTCTCGCCTCCGTTCCAAAGATTTTCCCAGAAAATTCACCTCAATATATACATATATTAGCGTGTAGACGCGTATAGACGATTTCGTTTCCTTGTGATATAAATATAAATACACCTCACGAACCTCTGTGTGTTTGTTATTGTGATTGTGTTAGTTAGGTCAACTATTTTGAAACGAGAGAGAGGTATGGGTTCGTCCTTGTCGAATCTCGACGACGAAGAGACGAATGATTCGTCCATGGGACCTAGCCTCGGAGATATACCGGAGAGCTGCATCGCCGCCGTGTTCATGTACCTCACGCCGCCGGAGATTTGCAATTTAGCCGGTCTTAACCGTTCGTTTCGCGGCGCGGCGTCCTCGGATTCGGTCTGGGAGAAGAAGCTCCCGCCGAATTACCAGGATCTGCTCGATTTGCTGCCGCCGGAGAGGTACCTTGGTCTCTCCAAGAAGGATATCTTCGCGGTGCTCTCTCGCCCTATCCCCTTCGATGATGATAACAAGGTTTTGGAAGTTTTGAAATTTGAATTTGGAATTTGGGGATTAGGGTTTCAATGTGATGATATGATATAAAGTCTGTGTTTTTTTTTGTTGTTGTTGTCAGGAGCTGTGGATTGATAGAGTTACGGGACGGGTTTGTATGGCGGTTTCGGCGAGAGGAATGGCTATAACTGGGATTGAAGACCGGAGATATTGGAATTGGATTCCTACTGATGAATCTAGGTATCACACTATTTTGCTGAATTGAATCTTTTTATACAGTTCTTTAGAAAATTGCTGTGAAGATCATTGTTTTACATGTCATTTGATTTGAAGTTCATGAGCTGTAAATCCTTGGTTTCTCAGGTCGTTCTTCAACAAATTGAACTTGAAAAGTTACTGTGAGGATTAGTGTTTGATAAGTGTGTCTCTTTGTTTGTGATTGTTACTCTGCTTTTCTGTTTTGATGAATAGTTTTTATAGACATTTGAGTGTTCTTGCATGATCTTCATGATTCACCAAAGTAAAAGTTTTGAAATTTCTGTGGTAGAGCATGTGAATTGACATTGACATTGAGATCGTCTTAAGGCATAGAATATGAGACAGGTGCTTAGCTTAGCTTTTCATAAAGATTCCACTTTTACTCGATGTAAACAATGTTATCAGTTTGTTTTTATGTTTGTGGTTGATGGACAAAAGAATGTAATTTTTTTTTCTGTATCTTCCATTGAACAGATTCCATGTTGTAGCCTACTTACAGCAGATTTGGTGGTTTGAAGTTGATGGGACAGTGACATTCCATCTCCCACCTGGTATCTACTCTCTTTCATTCAGAATCCATCTAGGGGGATTCGCGAAAAAGTCAGGGAGACGTGTGTGCAACTACGAACACACTCACGGTTGGGATTTAAAGCCGGTAAGGTTTTCGCTTTCAACCTCTGATGGTCAAGAAGCATCATGTGAATACTACTTGGATGATGTAAAGAGAGAAGAATCACACGGGCACCACAAGCGCGGTTACTGGATCGATTACAAGGTTGGGGAGTTCGTCGTGACTGGATCAGAACCATCTACTGAGATCAAATGGTCCATGAAACAGATTGACTGCACGCACTCCAAAGGCGGGCTATGCGTTGATTCAGTCTTCATTAACCCAATTGGTGATTTGAAAGATTACAGAACGAAATCTTTTTGTGAAATAGATTGAAGAAAGAAGATTCTCTGAAGGTAATTTTCCTTTTCTTGTTGTGCGTTGCATCGAGTTTTGTTTTTTTACTTCATATTCATTTTGTTACATAGTTTAGGCGAGAGAAATCTCTTTGTGCATTCCCATGTTTATAAGTTTGGGTTTACTATGACTGTATCCAAAAGTTATATCTATATTCTGTGTATGACCACCAATTCTAATTATGTTTTGTCTTGTGCTTTTCTTTTTTAATCATATCCAATGACAGATGGTATGCATTGGATATGATCGAATCATTTCAAGCTGTATTCCCTAAATATCATAAACAAGTATCCAAAAAAATGTTAAGGTAGGTCCAAAAATACTATAAAAAGAATAGACAAAACATAACAAGGACAGAGAAGCCAGAGAGTGGTTTGGCTGAATTGGGAATAGCCAAGAAGGCATCAACCAACATCTGGCCAAGGCGGACCTGAGAAGACGTGGTCAGATGGAGGCCGTCCGGTTCAAGAGGTAGGCCCTTTGCATCAACGCAATGCACGTTCTCAAGACCTGTCTCCAATTGTGCTTTTCTTACCGCGTCAAGGTATGGTCCTGCGCCTGTAGCAAGAGCCACCTTTTGTTGTTTATTGTCCAAGCCAGCAAAGAGACGCAAAAAGATATTAGAAGAATGTAGAGAAGTATTATTCATATATACTAATATTTTTTGGAAAAGACCAAAAAGTCAAATTGAAAATAAATTGAAAACATTGCAGCTGGACTGGTTCAGTACAATTGCTACAGCCTGGATATTAGTACAATGAAAAATCACTAAACAATACCAAAAGATAACTGAAATAAATGCCTAATAGAATAGTGACATGGTGTTCCAAAAAAAAAAGAATTGTGCATGCATTCAATAAATTAAATCCCTATTTCAATTTGTGATAAAAAAAAAATTACATCGAAGCCAAGCCACCCCATTTATTTTTCCAACTAATTAGGTTTTCTTTATCGCAATGATTTCTCAATATTATCCATCATTACCAAAAGTGTTATGACAAAAATGATGAAGTTAAACTTTCCACAACATTGATTTTTTTTTTTTTGTGAAGTCTTGTAACTATTCTGCTATTGTTATGTTTTTACCAATCATAATTTTACTGCAATGTTGCAATAAGTGCATTTTCAATAAAAAATTCTCGAATAATAATTGAACATAAATAATATGATAAAATATCAAAAGAGGGAAAAAGTGTGAGAAACAAAATTCTCAAATGAAAATTTATGAGAATTTCATTAGATACCATGAAAAATGTTCTTAACTAAGTGGCGTAATTTCTCTCTTTTGGTGATTAAATATAATTACATAATCAAATTATATAAAAATAATATAGTATACTTTTAGAATCTTAAACTTGAGAACCTCTCCAATGAGGTTGCTTCTTTACTTGCTCATGTAGGCTAAGTGTTAGCTTTCTCTTTTCTTATTACACTACTTGCTACCTTACATTTAGAATACCTCTAATTAAAAACGGTCACTTTGGTGCAACGTACCTGAATAATAGGAAGATTTGGATGTTGTAGATCATTTCGTAGATCACTGAAAAACTGAACTAGTCTCTTTTTATATACTGAAGCATCCACCATATCCACCGTATCCGACTCACCTTGATACCACAAAACCGCCTGGTACGACCCACCTCCACTAGCCACCTTCGCAGCTTTAGCTCTCCTCACCGTCTCCTCGTACAAAAACTCACCCTTTTGCCATTGGCTTAGTTTAGTCCCACCGATAGAGCACGGAACCAAACCCACATAACCAAAACGGTTAACCACCCGGTTAGCAAATGGCATCCCCGGTCCAACACCATTAGTCTTGTTAACGTCTATATCAGCATGGAGTGGTTCGTTAGCTTCTTCCCACTCGAGCTTTGCTGTGAGGCGGAGGATCGAAGGGTTTGATCGACATTCCCGTGGAATAACGCCGTCCCACACGGTGATGTTCTTGGCGGTGTCGTTATAAACGCCGCCTCGACCCGCCATGTTGCTTTGACCGGCTAATATGAAAATACTGATGTTTCTTGGGATGGTTTGAGATTGGATTTGTAATGAAGATAGACTAAACATCATGATGAAGAGGAAGAAGATCATCTTGTTCATTGTTTTTTTGGGAGTTGGATGGAGTTCGAGATCGAGATCCAAATAAGAGTGGAAGTAAGATGCAAGAGAGAATAATAATGTTGTTTTTCTTCTTATTGATTTGTCTCTTTCTTCTTATTTAATCACACTCTTCTTTTACACTCTTTTTTCCTTTACACACAAAGAAGAATCATTTGTTTGATACCTTTTCATGCACAAGTTGAATTTTTAAAATGAAACTGGTTTTGTGCTCGATACCTACACCTATAAAGATGACTTAATTATTTAATAGCGTAGCATAACGGTAAAATCGTGACATATAATATACTATTCATAAGCGAATCATGTAATTTCGATAGAACCAAAAAGAATCATTCCAGTGTCAAACCTCAAACTTAGATTTCATTATAAAAATAAAAAATGTATATTGGAAGTCAAATATTTTTTTAGCATATTACATGAAAAAAAATCCCCAAAACAAACTATCTAAACCACAACTAAACCTAATCAAACCCAAAACTAAGCAATAAAAACCAAAAATGATGGAAACTATGATTATAACAGAGAGATACATGCTTTATGTCTATAACTTCATGGACCTTACTCTGTCTTAATCGCCACATGTACAAATGATTCACATGTTTTGGTTTCTGACAGATCTGTGATATTTCCAAGACATTTTGTGAGATAAACACAATAACAAAAAACAAGGAGAAGCTGATGATGAGTGAATATGCAAGGCGGCATTGGGAAAGAAATGATGTGTCCTTCACTTTTATTTTTGTTTATATACACTTTTAATATATATATATATATAATCATATCATTACTGATATCATTCCAGTGAATAACGTTTGTAATGGAGCTTATTCTCGGTTAATACAGAGCTCACATGAAATTGGAGAAAGCATTAGTCAAGGTTAGTATTTAAAAAGGAAACAGAGGATGATGAATCTTTGATGCAGCCCTCAAATTACAATTTCGAGAGAAGGATCTCAACATAGTCTGAATACGTTTTCCCAAAACCTAAGGACTTATGTGATTTTCCAAATTTCACTCCCTCCATTTGGAAATGTAGGATGTTTAAAGAATTTTTGATATTCCAATCTTATAAGATGTATCATATTTTTAGGTTTATTTTAATTTCATCTTAGTTTATAGTTGTTTTTTAATCGATTGAACACTTTATAATTTAATAGTTTTAGCGATACTTTATAGATAAAATGTAACTTACCTAACATATGAATATACGTTAAGACTCACGATTACAGTGATTAAGACATTGATGAGGCAAAGAGAGCAGTGAAACAAATTTATCAAGTCTGTGATTATATGAGTTGCAAAAAGTAAAGAGAGAAACGAAAGAAACGAAAGGTGTACGTTCTGCGAAGTATTCTGAAATCAACATTAACTGAATAAAGCAAGAAAGACAAAGTGAAATGGTTTGGGCTCTTCAACGTTTGCCACCACCACCTCCCAACTTGGGACCTCCCTTGGCAGCAGCTTTGGGGATCTTAGCCTGAATCTTCTGTTGCTTTGAAGCAAATTCAGCCTTCTTTGCCTTCTTCTCATCCTTTGTCTTCTTGATTCTCTCCTTGATATCACTGTTAGGATCATCACAATTCATTTGACTCAATCACTTATTTTCTGAAATCTAAGAGTAGGTTCTAACTGAAAGCATCAAAAAACTAACCGAAGAGCAGCTTCTCTTGCTGCATCACGGACTTCAGGCTTCTCAGCTCTCTTCTTCTGAATCACTTCCAAGGTAGCACCAACAATAGACCTTGAGTATGGCTTCTTGGTAGCACGTCTCCTCTTCTTCACAGCCTCTTGAGCTGCATCCTACAAAAGATTCATAATTTTCAAACATGTTCATTATCGAAATCAAAACGCAGGCTCTTACAAAAACAAGAACTACTCAATCCACAACACAAACAAAGTGAGTTTATTTACCTTCTTGTGCTGCTTTCTGTACATGGTTGTCCATGCAAGCTTGGAAGGCTTCAATTTGTTGTGAAAGTAATGCTTACACTTAGAGTTGATGAACAAGAACACCTTATGAAACAAAAAAAAAAACGGTAAAAAGAGATTAGAGAGAGACCGTATGTAAACATCAGTTTAACCAGTAATCAAGAAAGATTAAAAACACTACCTGAGAGTCAGATCGGATAAATCTGATTCCTCTTCCTGGGTAAATCTTGTGGCCACTGAAACGACAAAGCTCAGTCCTGCAGACAACCACAGAAAGAGACAAATCATTAGGTTCTCAGACAAACATGATAGAAATGATTCACACAAGACCAAACAGAGATCCCTAATAAATGTATACGACTCTTAGGCTATGAGAGTCATAAGTTACCAAACAAACATATAGGAAAATGGATTATAAGACATGACACATCAAAGAGCAGCAGAAACAGATCGAGTTTACATCAGAACATACACTCATCCTCGTACAAGAAACACTCAAAATCGATCCAGCCTAAACGAATCAGTGCCTGAGCTAATTCATTTAGGAAGCAGGAGTCATGAATCAAGAAAGAGAGAGAGAGAAGGGAAGATTCCATTACTTGAGAACCATGGTTGCTGCTGCTGCTGGCTGCTCCTCTTCTTCCTCCTCCTGAGACTAAGAAAACCCTAATTCAATCATTCGCGGCGAAAGGCATTTTTGGTATTTATAGCATTATCTTCATTTCGTTCGGCCCACACACTCTCTAGCCCATTTACTAAAGCCCATAATTGTCGGCCCATTGAGTTATAAAATGATGACGACAGCATCTCCTCAATCATTTCTTGCCTCAAAGCCGCCGGTAGAAGGAACCGGTAGCTTGAAAACGGTGACGTATCATAAAGGTAGATGAAAGTTTGAAGACAAGTAGCTAAACCTCCCCGTCTGCACAAGCTTCCAGAAGAAAACAAAATCGAAGCTATAGAGAGATCCACAAAATTGGATTCAGTCATCCCGCCGGAGAGTAGTCAGACTGAGAAAGATAGTTCTGTCTCTTCTCCTTGCGGCTAGATCGGTCAATTATGGAGGCGGAGAAGTGGAGCAGCGACGGTGGCGAATACACGTCGGAGGACGAAGGCACCGAGGATTACCGCCGCGGCGGTTACCACGCCGTTCGGATCGGTGACTCCTTCAAGAACGGCCGGTACGTTGTCCAGAGCAAACTCGGTTGGGGCCATTTCTCCACCGTCTGGCTCTCCTGGGACACTCAATCCTCTGTACGCATCTCGCCAAATCTTAATACATATCACTTTAATCCAATATCAAATGTTCAAGAAATTGCTAGGCCCCAAGATTATTGATAGAAAAATGATTTCGTTGTCAGTTATGGAAACAGTTCAGTTTGTTATTTTAAAGATTTTTTTAGTGTGATTATCTTTACTCATATTGATTTTTCATCAAATGCAATGCAACAGAGATATGTGGCGTTGAAGGTGCAAAAGAGTGCACAGCACTATACCGAAGCAGCCATGGATGAGATAACCATATTACAACAGATCGCTGAGGGAGACACTGATGATACCAAATGTGTTGTGAAGCTTTTGGATCATTTCAAACACTCTGGTCCTAATGGTCAGCACGTATGTATGGTTTTCGAGTACTTGGGAGATAACTTGCTAACGCTCATTAAGTATTCAGACTACCGTGGCTTGCCTATTCACATGGTCAAAGAGATTTGTTACCACATGTTGGTTGGTTTGGACTACTTGCATAAAGAGCTCTCGATTATACACACTGATCTCAAGCCTGAGAATGTGTTGTTACCCTCGAGGATCGATCCGTCGAAAGATCCTAGGAAGTCTGGAGCTCCTCTCGTTATCGCGAGTGGTAAGGAGACGACTGTTGACTCTAACGGAGACTTCGTCAAGAATCAGAAGAAAGTTGTTCGTAGAAAGGTGAAGCCAAGTGCTGCTGCTGCAGAAGAAGACTGTCCTTCTACTTCTTCTGCGGCTGATGGATTAGATGGCGGCGGCGAGGAAGGAGGTAAGAAAGGGAGTCGAGCTAGTAGAAGGCACCTTGTGGAATCTGCTGATCTCAAGTGTAAGCTTGTTGACTTTGGGAACGCGTGTTGGACTTATAAACAGTTCACGAGTGATATTCAGACGAGACAGTATAGGTGTCCGGAAGTGATACTTGGATCTAAGTATTCTACATCGGCAGATCTTTGGTCGTTCGCGTGTATATGCTTTGAACTTGCCACTGGGGATGTACTTTTCGATCCCCATAGTGGAGACAATTATGATAGAGATGAGGTATACCTGCATATGTTGCTTTTCAACGATTATGTATGCGAAGCTAATTCGACTTTGTGTGAATAACAGGACCACTTGGCTTTGATGATGGAGCTTCTTGGAATGATGCCACGCAAGGTTAATAGAATCATTACCAGGTTACCTTTCAAGGCCTTCATTAAACTGTTGTGCGTGTTTTGCAGGTAGCTTTAGGAGGCCGCTACTCCAGAGATTTGTTCAACAGGCATGGTGATCTTCGACACATAAGAAGACTGCGTTTCTGGCCAATGAACAAAGTCCTTACCGAGAAGTACGAGTTCAGTGAGCAAGATGCAAATGAACTGAGCGACTTTCTTGTTTCGATTCTTGATTTCGTTCCCGAGAAACGACCAACTGCGGCTCAGTGTCTTTTGCATCCTTGGATCAACTCTGTCCCTCGCTCTCTTGAACCGTCTCTCTCACCGGAAGGCAAGCTGGATTCAGAGAGAAAGAAGAGAGAGAAGGAGGAGCAAGAAGCTGTGGTGGTTAAAATGGGAGACGTTGCGATATCATCCCCAAAGTCCAAACCAGGTATGAGCAAAAGCTCCTCTCTTAAAGCAAGCAATTTGATTTAGAGTGAAAGGGGGAAATGTGATATTTAAAACTCTGCCTCTGTGCTAGTAAGAGAGCTCGAGCCAGAACCAGCTCAAGCTGTTTAGTCGGGGAGTCTCTCGACAATTTCATGTGCAGGGTGGTGTCTTGTTGTGTGTACTTTTACGAATCGCAATACGAATATTGACATTCAACATGTATTTTTATTGAATATATCATCTTTTTATGAAATCACAAGACTCGGATGCCAATGAAATCAGTAACTTCTTGGTTCATAATCTTATTATTATGTTAGACCTCCGAAGTGTAAAAACATGCATCTCGTTTCTTGCAAAACTGCTTCAAAACCAGAATCCTTTATGGAACACCAGCCCACCTTGGGACAATAATATCGCCTGTCCAACCGGTATTAACTTTCAGAATATGGTGAAAGTAAAGTTTGTAACCACCACTATCAGTATAAAGTTCTGCAATGTTGTCATTCTCAATAATAATACCCAAGAGAGTAGAAGGGTCCCTTTTAATTTAAAACGCCAAGATTTTGACAACTTCTATTTCTTCTTTTCTAGTTCTTTGATGATTTTGTATGGTGAGACAGGAAGTTCAAACACCTGAAATTCACAATCATGCTTAAGATGTCAGCCAAATTCGATGGAAGACCATATATTTCATCTTATTTTGAATGAACAGCAAATGGGAATGGTTGAATGAACAGACCACATTGTGAACCTAAACAGCAAAATCATTTTTTTACCAGATGTGATAAGAGTTCTAGGACATAGAAAAAGACTTTGGCTATGATTTCTGTTCACTGTCCAAAAGTTTTTCAAGTTTCAACTGATGCTTGAGGTTTTAGCAGCAAGATGAATTAGTGCTTGTTGATGATAGGTAGTACGCAGCTTCTTGTCTTTCTGTACATATGCTGCTATATCAGTCTCCTTCATCTGCCTTATTCATAGCCTTTACAAAACAAGCAAAAGGTGTTGTGTAGAAGTGACACAAGTTACAGTACAGATGAAGAATTGTAGTTTGTTTAAGTTTACCGTGAAGTCTTATGAAGAAGAGAATCAGTGGAGTCCACTTTTTGTCTCTCCAGATCATTGAGCTTTTCTTGAGCAGTTGTGAGCTCAGTTTGCATTGTAGAACGAGTAACACAAAGGAAAGAAAGATAAAATTTGCATTGATACTAGGCAAGGAGAAGAGCGGTTGTTCCGTCACTTCACAAGAGGTATTTTGTCTGCGACTGTGGACAGAGTTATTCTGCAAATGTGCAGAGAGGCTTGTTGAGGAAGAGCTGTAAACATGGAAGAGAAGTTCTTTCAGTTGACTCTCGTTGTTACTGATCTCAAGTCTCAAAGAAGCTGAGCTTCGTTCTACTGGTATTCTACCATATCGGAAGGCAAGTTTTGTGTGTGTTTCACTCGTTTGTTTGATTCAGTATACTTTGGATTTCTGTTAATTGAGAGGCAAGTGTCAAGTGTGCAGTTACGAGATGATCTTCTCTCAATGCTTGTTGTAGGTACTGGATCTGTCCTCACTTGGACACTTTATCTCCTAAGTAAGGTATCTTCTACTTTCCTATGACACACTTGCAAGGAAAACTCTCTGCTTCAATTGATGAGTAACCCTTTTGCTTCTTCTTAACTCAGAACAGAATTCATCTGCATTGGAAGAGAATTAACCAGGCTTATGAGGATATAAAGGAGTTGAAGTACATCACTCGTTCTATAGATGAGTCTATGCGTCTCTACCCTCATCCTCCCGTAACCAAGAGAGAGTTAACTTTGGGAACAAGCAAAGCTTCTCTAATCTTCATGAACTTAGTTTCCTGGTAGGTTTTTGTTTCCTGATAGGTCTAAACGTTGAGCTAGTTCCTGATCAGACCATTGGCATGACCACTGGAGGAACCATACACACCACTAATGTATGAAGGAAACTGTTTTCAGTGTTTGTTTTTGTTAAGAATGATTTGTAATTTGTCTGATGTTTGTTTTTATTTATTTACTGAAGGGGATTGTATTTGAAAGCTAAGACGCAGATGAAGTTCGAATCTGTTTTCATCTGTATGTTCTTTATGATTACTGATTTTGTCGTTACCATCATGATTCATTGTTACAATCTTTCTGTCTCATTGTATTGAATCCTAAACTAACGATCATGCTGTTGTAACGTTTCTAACCTAATTTACCAAGAAATGAATTCATCCTAGCATGTCCTCGTACCATAACATTATATCAATCACTTTATTTTGGGTCATGAAATTTAAGGGCAACCTTGATGGCAAATATCTAATCAAGTATCATTAAACAAATTTTTTTAAAAATTGTCAAAGGTAAAGAGAGCAACAAAAAAGTTCGCTGTTAAAACCTCAACAAAAATAATGGAGATACTTTAATGATTAATATTTTACAGAGAACTTTTTTCTGTCAACCACAATTGGTTTTACTTTCTTTTTATAATTTAAAGACTTTTTTCTGTCAACCACAATTGGTTTTACTTTCTTTTTATAATTTAAAGTTTAACCATTAACTAAATTATATTACAGTATTAATATTTTACATGTTAGATATCTTTGTTGGGTGACAAAAAAAAATTCTTGGTGAGACATTTATGAAGGGACTTGCTCTAAGAGCCATATTTTATTTTGGCTGCCAAAATAATGTACCAAGAACAATAGAACATGTATATCCCCACAAATAACGACAAAATACAGATAAAAACAAAAACAGTCTCAACTATTTTGTATCTTAGAGCACCCGGAATCCTTTAAGGGGGAGTCCTTAGAGCATCTCCAACCCAACTTCAAATCCTCAAATTTTGAGGTTTTTGTCATTCCAACCGAACCTCAAATTCTCAAATTTTGAGGTTTTGAATAGTGACACCTCAAATTTGAGGTTTCACTATTCAAAACCTCAAAACTACTATTCATTTTCTTTTTAGTCCTTACAATTATTTTATTTTACAAATATATATACTAAATTTATTTTGAATAACTTAAGTACACCAAAATAAAGTAAAATACAATAAATATTACATAACATTAAAGTAAAATTCAAACAAAAAGAAAAATACATTAAATAAAACTCACACAAAATAAAAATACACTAAACAAACTTAACATAAATTAAAGCAAATAAGCACGTATGAGAACATAACGAAAATAATTCTTGAGTTATTTGGTATTTTATATGTAATTTTCTAAAATTTGTGTGTATGTGTATTATTTTATTATATATGTAATTTACATTATTTTATTATATAATATTGTAATATTGTGTATTATATAATATATTAAAAGTATGTTTTATATGTATTTGTGAAATTTTATCATTATTCATAACTTTTGTTAATATCAAGGATTATAATGCAAATGAGTAAACTTTTAAGGATTTTTTGAGGTTTTATGGTTGGAGCAACCAACCCTCAAATCCTCATTTTGAGGTTTTGCTCTCCTTAGAATAAGGTTCTGGGTTGGAGATGCTCTTAGGAAAAAAATAATTAAATAATTAATCGACCCCACCAAAAGTTAAATATTCATTCCCGAAAATCCTTAAATAAAAATTCATTCTTAGTGAATCCTTACACTATTTGCGGGTCTTGCGAGATGTGTCGACCCACAACTGGTTGATATTTTTAATTTTTTTTATTTATAAATTTGAAAAAGAAAAAAAATTAATAATTAAAAAATCAAATTATAAGGACTCCAATAGGTAACATCATCGAGAATGCTCTTATGTTTTCGAACTTAGATTTCATATCTTATGTTGTTGTAAAAAAGATTCTCTGTCTCGAAATCGAACAACTCCATTATCTCATATCTTTATTTTGTACTCTTTCGAGATTCTCGATATGGAAGTCAAGAAATTGAACAACTCCATTATCACAATCCGCGAAACTCTCCCCTTTTAACTTGCAGAAGCGGTTTGGGTATGTGGGGTAGATGTGGATCAGACGAATTTAGACTACTGCAAACTCATAAATATTTTTTTTCAAAAGGGATTAACAAAAATAATTTCCTTTAAAAATATAAAATACAAAGATTTATGTAATAGTAAAATAAATATACAGTTTTATTATACCCTTTTAAAAATATAATTTAAAGTAATTTTATTAATTAAAATTATTTGCCAACTTGTGGATTACCTGCAAAGTTCAGCGGAACAGATGCTGATTTAATATTTCTTTTACGAATTAGATAAATCAAAAATAATTACTCAACCCGCTGTAGAAAATAGAAAGGTTTTGAAACAAAAGCTTTAAGTTAGCACTTTCTGATTAGAAAGGTTCTGAAAATAGACCTATGTATTAATTAGTTATTGGTTAGTAAATAAATTACTATAATAATCATAATTATTTTTCTTTCAGCAACTCTTATGATTAGGGGTGGGCACGGATCGGATAGTACCATATTTTTTGGTATTTGCGATTTGATTCGTATCTTACGAATATTTGATTTTCCGATTTGTTTTGCTTGAATCACGGATATTCGAACTTTTAAATATTCTGAATATTTCGGATATTCTGGGATATCTTATACACCATGTTTTATACACGTAAATCTAACAAAATTATACATGTTTTTGTTTTTTTTTTAAAAAAAATATTCTTACATAATGTTAAACAAAAAGTGAAAATTAGTGGAATTATATGTTCCATACTTTTTTTATAATAAAATAATCTTTTTTTATAAAACACATAATTTTAGAAAATTGTAGTTTTTAGAAAGATTTTATATTATTTCCTTAATTTAATACATTATATATTTTTATAAATAACACAAATATATGTTAAAGCAAAAATTTATACATATTTAATTGTAGATATTCATTTATTTGTATAAAAACCGGAACGGATCGGATATTCGCCTTTAAAAATTTTAGTATTTGTGATTTTCTTCGTTTTTAACGGATATTGAATTTTAATATTTGCTTTGATTCGAAAACTTACGGATATTCGAATTTTTCGGATCGAATAGAAACGAATAACGAATCGAATCAAATTTAACGGATAAAATGCCCGTCCCTACTTATGATGGTATGCTTTAATTGACATAAACCCTTTTCTATAAAAACTAGTCCTGTTTGAGAAGTGGTCTCTCTCTCATTCACTCACGGACCAGAAAGAGAAAAGAAAAATGGAAGAGGAAAGCTCCGAGAGTAGAAACAAAGCTCGTCTCGCTATCATGGAGCTCGCTAACATGATAAGCGTTCCAATGTCCCTCAACGCCGCCGTCAAACTAGGCATCGCCGACGCTATCTGGAACTCCGGATCCAACTCTCCCCTCTCCGCCTCCGAGATCCTCCCTCGCCTCCTCCTCCCATCAGCCGCCGCCGCCGGCGACCCCGAGAATCTCCAGCGTATACTTCGCATGCTCACAAGCTACGGCGTCTTCTCCGAGCACCTCAGCGACGCCGCCGGATCCGTAGTAGAGAGGAAATACTCTCTCACCGACGTCGGCAAAACGCTCGTCACCGACTCCGACGGTCTCTCCTACGCCGCCTACGTCCTCCAGCACCACCAGGAGGCGATGATGCGAGCGTGGCCGCTGGTTCACACGGCGGTGGTGGAGCCGGAGACGGAGCCGTACGTCAAAGCGAACGGAGAGGCGGCGTACGTGCAGTATGGGAAAAGCGAGGAGATGAACGGTCTCATGCAGAAGGCGATGTCGGGCGTATCGGTGCCGTTCATGAAAGCGATAATGGACGGCTACGATGGTTTTAGATCCGTGGAACGTTTAGTTGACGTGGGAGGGAGCGCAGGGGATTGTCTACGTATGATCCTTGAGCAGTTTCCTAGTGTCCGTGAAGGGATTAACTTTGATTTGCCTGAAGTTGTTGCCAAATCCCCCAAGATTCCTGGTGAATATATTTATTTATTTGCTTTTATAAATTTTCATCATTTTGTAAAGCTTTATATTATTTTCAGTTCTTTAATGCTGTTTGTGTTAGGAGTGACTCACATGGGTGGAGATATGTTCCAGGCAGTTCCTAGTGGTGACGCAATCTTTATGAAGGTTTGTTGTACCATTGTTGTCACGTGAACAACTTACTTTGTAGGTAGATAAGTCACTACGAACAAATTAGTGCCATGTGTGGACCTGCTAAATATAGGCCGTGATGTGATCATGTGATTGGTGATTTTAAGATAATTTAAATTATAAATTTATAATATATTTATCAAGTTTTGTTTTTATATACCCTTTATTCGAAGGTTTCTTTGTGTTACTTTATTAATTGGTGGTAGTATATACATATCTATTATTTGTGTACCTTAATTGTTGAAGCCATGTATTTGCTACCATATGATAAAAAATATAATGATTGAACAATACAAACGATTACATATTATTTGCATATCTATCCCAATTAAAATCTTGTTATGTTGTGTTATCTGAATGCACAGTGGGTATTAACGACATGGACAGATCAAGAATGCAAGCAGATAATGAAAAATTGCTACAATGCTTTGCCGGTTGGAGGAAAGCTAATCGCTTGTGAGCCAGTCTTGCCAAAGGAAACCGATGATAGCCACAGAACCCGTGCGTTGCTAGAAGGCGACATCTTTGTTATGACAATCTATAGGACCAAAGGTAAGCATAGAACTGAAGAAGAGTTTAAAGAGCTGGGTCTCTCTGCTGGATTCTCTTCTTTTCGACCTTTCTACATTGATTACTTCTACACCATCCTAGAGTTTCAGAAGTAATGTTAAGCAATTATCTTTTACATTTCGAAAAACTTCAAAATTATCATATACCTCTTTGTTAATCTGTAATGAATAAATTTATGTTTGCTTCTTACATTTCTAGAAGCTTTGAAATTATCATATGCCAACTCACATTTTAAACCCTCAAATTATCATATCACTTATAAAGTACAATTTTCATGATACTAGTATTACATTTTTCTGAGTTTAACATTGTCTTTTACATTAGCTTATAGTATTTAGAATTTTCTATTCGAGACTCAATTTCTCCAGGACATCTTGGATCAACAATGAAACGTTAGTACTGGAAGATCCTTTCAATTCCACAGCCTCTCTCGCCATTACTGAAAGTTCTTGAATGCTTTTCCTTCTTCTCAAGAATTCACCATCTTCATTTCCATCCTCGTCCATCAAAAGCTTTATAGCTTTTACAACACTATGTTTCTTGACAGTCACTCCAACTCTTTCCTCGTCTCCCCATCTCACAGGAATCTCCACACCAACCCTAACCCCAACCTTCAACACCTCCACTACGAGTTTCTCATTGAGAAACTGCTCAGCGAACATCGGCCATGTGATCATTGGTACACCAAAAGATACCCCTTCGCTCGCCGAGTTCCAACCGCAATGAGTCAAGAACCCTCCGGTCGAACCATGTGAGAGTATCATAGCCTGAGGACTCCAACCCTTTATCACTATCCCTCTACCTTTAACTCTCTCTTCGAACATTTCAAGTTTTAGCCATTCTTTTAGCACATTCATGTGTTTTTCCTCGGTCTTGATCACCCAAATAAAGGGATTTCCAGATTCTTCTAAGCCTAACCCTAGTTCTATCAGTTGATTTGGCATTAGTCTACAGAGGCTACCTAGACAAACATATAAGACAGACTTTGGTCTCATGGAATCCAGAAACTTCAAGCATGCGGTCTCACTAATCGCAGTGTTACAGTTGTTTCCTCTATCGAATAAGTCCACCATACGATCATTGCATAAAGAAACGGGTCCAACGAACCATACCTTTTTCTTGATGGCCTCAGCGTAGGCCTCTGCATAGCCAGGCTCCAATTCTTGGAAGCTATTAACAATAACTCCAAAGGCTTCTGCTTCAGCTTCACGCATCTTCTCGCGGCGAACATCATCCCTATTTGCTTGTTTCCTAAACGCACCAGATAACTGAGATCTAGCTATCTCGACCCTATGTGGCATTGCGGGTATTGTAAAAGGCTCTGAGTCTGAAGAAACGGATAGGTGCGGGCTATGAAGATGGAGGTTGTGGGAGCTTAAAAGATTGAAACAACACATTCCGTGGAACAAAATCCACGGGATGTTGAACTTTTTTGCGGTTTTCGACGTCCAGAAAAGGCATTTGTCGGAGATTATGCAACTTGGAGGGGCTTCTTGTTCCTGAAGAAACCTTTCTAAGGGCTCCTGGAGTTTTTCCACAGCGTCGTAGAACTTGCGTAAGAGGTCTTTGGAGGGCAAAGTGTCGAGAGACTCACAATTTTCAGGAAGACCAAATTCTTTGTAGGCAATTGGGAATGTCACCACGTTGATTTGGAGACCTGACTCTGATCTCGCACGTTCAACTGTTTTCGCAAATCTTGAAGCATTTTGAGGGGTTGAAACTAGGGTAACGATGTTGCCTTGTCGCGCAAGAATCTTGGAGATATCAACCATGGGGATTAGATGCCCTTGAGCCATGAGAGGGATCAAGATAAAGTGAAGTCTTTTGGCTTTTGAAACCATTTTAGTTTCCATTTTTTGGGGTTTATCAAATGCTTAAAGATAAAGAGTATATGAAGGATACACACAACCTGCTAATATGTATATATATATATATATACATGTGTGAATGAATCTTGTAGTGGAGTGTTTTTAGTATTGGGCAAGTCTTGAAAAGTTGTATATATTGACTTTGAATAAGTCATCGAAACTATTGTTTAGAGAACCAAACACGCATCATTAATGTTTAAAATTTTGATCGAGGACGAAAGTTAGCAAGTCACTGTACATGACAATTAGGGCCGGACATTTTATCCGTTAAATTTGATTTGATTCGATCCGAAAATTCCGAATATCCGTAAACTTTCGAAGCAAAGCAAATACTAAAAATCAATATCCGTTAAAATTGAAGCAAATCACAAATATTTAAATTTTAGAAAGCGAATATCCGATCCGATCCGACATTATATAAATACATGTATATCTTGATTATATTTTAAAGTTTTAAATGTATAAAAATATATAATTATTATTCTAACATATGATTTGACAAATTATATTCACATGTTATTACTTATATAAAAGTATTACATAAAAGGAAGAGAGAAAATTTATGATAATTATAATTTTTCTTAAGTTTTGTGTTATTATAATTGTTAATTAAGTTTAATTTTTTTAAAAAATATGTAGATTCACTACTTATTTTAATTTTTATTTTATATATCATGCAAAAAAATATTTTATAAAACAAACTTGTATCGAATTTTTAAGATTATTTTTATTAATCAAAACAGATTAGATATTCGTAAGTATTAAGTAAATATTAGCAAATATTTATTTATTTTCGAATATCCGTTTTCGAATATCCGTATTTTTCGAAGCAAAGCAAATCGAAAAATTAGATATCCGTGATATTGAAGCAAATCACAAATACCTTAAAACCGGATATCGATCCGTGCCCGTGCTAATGACAATAGTGAGCTACCTCATTTTTTCAAGAAATGTATGAGGAAATTGAAATCCTTAACTCAGCAACGTACGCACATACACAGTACAATTTTAAGTCTGAGTTATTTTATCATTTCTATAATTTTTTTTTTGAAAATTTCACTGACATTTACGAAAAGGTAACCTCGTAGAAGCAATTTTCTTTTAGTTATTGGTTATGATATCAGTGTAAAAATACGGCAAGGTCAAGCATCTGGCCAAAATATGAAGTCAGTGAGCGTATCTAAGAAGGTTGTACATAAACGTAAAGGTCACGTTTGATCCAAAAAGAAAACGTAAAGGTCACTGGGAGTTGGGGTCAGTTAACCTCTTATAGTTTTCGTGACACTTCGTTGGTATATAGTAGAATACTTAATAAGTTAATATAACTAGTTTGATTTTTTTGAACTACAATTAATTTGATTATCAATATTATTAAAGTGTATTTATTTTCTCAGTCAAATAACAAAAATGAATTTTAGAATTAATCGTGCTTAATCTAAAATGGTGGAAAGATGGATGAGCTATCAGAAAATAATTTGTGATATCGTATGAAATGTGAATGATGACTAAGCACGGAGAAAAATAATGAAATGATCGCAGAATTAGTCATGAATTTCAAAAAAATTAATGCACAAAATATAACACGTATACCAAGTAAATCTACGTAGGAAATCCATTAGATGTGATGGTCGAGACGTTACAGTTTTATCTCTTTCTAGACATAAGAATTACCCACTTTACCAGTCAAAACTTATTTTTTCTATATTTGTAAATATACTAATTTAAACGGAGAAAACCCAATACATTAGGTTCCAGAAAAGCCAATTCAACGTTGTAAATTATTTATATACCAAAGATTTTTTTGGGTATAACTAGACCACTCATAATGGGGGTATTAAATCTTATATTCAAATGTTGAACCTCTTCTAATGAGGATGTTGAAGTTTGAAACATATCTATGTGCAGTGCCGGTCCGGATTGGTGTGGCCTAAAGCGTACCTAAAATATGATGCCCTTTAGTCAGTAATAAATTTTTGCTATATTTTAATTTTAAAATATGTAATCTAACAACAATGTGTTATCAAAACTTATTTTTTCTTCAAAAAGAATACAAAATAGAAAAGTATTATTTATTAAAGTAATTTTTGAGATAAGTATTTTTAAAATAGCTTAGTGTTTTAGCCAACTTGTGTGTTTGATGATATCAGCACAATTCATTTAGTTGATGTTCTATTGTTAGTAGCATTTTCTACAAACCTAAAAAATAAGAAAAAGCATAAAATGTGTAGTATAGCATCATAAAATCATGTTATCGTTAGCATCAACATAAATTTCACTTTGTGAAATGCCTCACATAATATTAGAACCAAATTTATGATAATTCTTTTTTTCAGGTTTTAAAAATTCTTTTAAAATTTATATAAGAACTTACAAAAGAAAAAGAAAAAAAGTGAGAGAGAAAAAAATGTTACGTTGGAGACCTAGAAACACCAAAAAACATATCATTTAATATAACTTTTTAATAAAAGAAACTAAGTTCTTTTTAATTTATTACTGGATCAAATCTTTAATGGGCTGTTATTACTATCCCCAAAAAAGTCCTAATAAGAAAGAAAAAAAACAGGTTAACCAAAGTCGAACTTGATACCTGTCGTGGAATAAGTGATTAGCCAAAACCAATAAGCTAAAGGAACCAAATACATTTTGGCGCCCCTATAATGTATACAAACTTTGGCGCCTAAAGCCTTTGCTTTATGGGCTTTAGTCCGGCACACCCTCATGAAGATCGTGTTGTAAACTTTCAAGAGTTGATTACATAATAAGTCACTTTTGAGTTTTCTTTCTTGAGGTCACTTCCCACTTAGCACACATTTACGGAAACCAAGAAAATTTTGGACTATTTTGCCCTTAATGAAACAACTCCATATTTTTGGTGTGGATACTATCATGTCCACGGGATGCTTTCGTATTCACATAAAGATAGTTGTGGTTGCTCAAATTTGTGGATGGGAAAACGAAGCTAGCGTCCACAGATATATTTGTGAGCAAACAAGAATAAACATAAACCTAACGTCAATATAAATATAGTACAGGAACTGTCTAGTCTCTTAACAATAGAAAAAAGCGTCTTGAAAAATAAGCGTATTCATGCGCCAAACAAAAGCTGGATTAGATTAGGTAACATATATTACAAAGCCAAAATTTAGAAAACTCCTGTCAGTGATCATGGAAGGGTGGAGCATAGTAAGCAGAGAAGACAATAGAGAAAGTTTGTGAACAAGTATCTTTATTAACTTGCAGATCTCATCTTTGATGTAGGTGTGGACATGGACACATGGATGTTTGTGGACGATGATTTGAAACTCCATCCTTAAATGTACTGCTCTGCCTCCTAGGTCCACAGATCGTTACAACAAATTTGTAAACGAGGAATCACTACAAGACATTCAGTGAGTGACCATTGGTTCCTGGTCAGAATTCATTAACCTTGGTGAACACAAGCTTCCTAAAAGCTGGTGATGCCTTAGCCACTCTTAAAAGCAAACCTAAAAATTAGCCATAAAGAAACACACTTTGCTCATATCAGAACCAATAACAATCCAATTCCTAAACAACGACAATCCATAAGATACGATAAATTGAATTACTGTGATAAAGATGAACACTTTAATCATTTTTCAATCCCAACAAACCCATAATTACGACAATCTGGATTTGTAAAACAGTAACATCGATACAAAACAAAGCTAATCACACCAAAAATGTAACCTTTTGACCCAATACATTCATGTGAACTTTCAAAGCAAAGGAATCAATAAGCCTTTTGTGGTTATCTTAGAAAATAAATTATTTTGCCTCAATCAAAGAAAAGTCCAGTTTCTAAAAGACTTGATAAAATAAAGCTTTAAGAGAAAATCATCTTAGACAAAAAGGTCCGACCAGACAGTAAACAACAATGGTATTTTAGAATACACATGAAAAATCAGATCTTTGAATCAGATAGAAAACAATTACCCGAATGTTGAAGAAAATTGAATTGACAAGTCTCAGATCCATCCATCTAAGAGAGGGAGAGCAACATGTCTTCAAACTGAGAAGATCGGAGAGCGTTTGAGACATAGGAGAGATGTTCTTGACGGAAGCCTTGATGCCGCCATGTTCCTAAGGAGAAGGGAAGCTCGACGAGGTCACTGAGACAAAAGGGAGAACAGCGACAGGACATACAAATCCATACGGAGAGGCAAGACAACGACGCACAACTTCCGGAAGAGGCATGCTTCACAGATCTGAGGTGAGAGCCTGAGAGGGGATTAGGGTTGATGAGGTGAGAGAGAATGGGAAAGTGAGTTTTTTTTTTGGATTGCTTTAGGCGAGATATGGTTTATGAGGTGAGAGAGAGAAGGAATGCTAAAGTGAAACCGCTCTCGTGACTAGAGTGTTTAGCATAAGAAGGACATAATAGACAATGCACAGCACAAAAGTATCGCCAGTGACAAGTCGCTTCGTGTAATTGATAAGTCGAAAAGTGACTCTATGTGTAAATTTTTCAACTTTCAATAGCTGAAATTTTCTTTGTGTAGACCAGTGTTGACACATGGCCTTAATTGGATTGGGAGAAATTGTTGGACAGTTTTTAATTTTTATTTTCACCCAATAATTCAAACTCATTTATTTTATAACATAATTATTTTTTAAAATAAAAATTATATCAAAATTCATGATCTATAAATAGAGACTAATTTCATTTCATTTGGATATAGAGAAAACGTCATTTTCTTATTATAATCAACTATCTTATTTTTTAATAATACTAATTTTTCATATTATCTTTTTAAAAGTGATAGGTATATAAATAAAATATAAATTATGAAAAGTTATGTTATTTTAGTTTTAAGTTAATTACAATCAAATTATTAATATGTAATTATTATATTGCAAGGAAGTTTTCTCGGCTTAGAGATTATTCATGTACCACGGCGAAAAATTTGAAGGCGGATAAACTAGCGAAGTGCGAGAAATCAATCGTCTTTTGGCGTTCACATGGATCTGAGCTATCGGTGTTGTTTGAGTCGGTATGAGTGCGTTTTAAAGTGATGGCAAAAATATTGCAAAAGATAAATACAGAAATTAAAAATAGTGGGATATGGTGTTGAATCTTTTAAACAAACCATTGTAGATGTTAAAATGAGGTGAGTATTGAATAAATTAGGTTGAAGAAAGAGAATATGATGTGGAATGTTAAAAGAAAGAATGAGGGTGTTGAAAATGAAATCTTATATATTAAAGCGAAGTCACAACCTTAATTCATGTGTGATTTTTTTAAAATTGACCCTCACTAGAAATCGGTTATAATTTATTTATTACTAACAATATGACTTAATAATATCATTCTCATATAACCATAACCATCAATGCCTACAAAACATGATTGGTTAACATAGACATATTTGCTTTCTTAATAAATTATAAATAGATATTCCTAAATTTTCTCTTAATTACATCCGAATAAAATCTTTTCAAATCTTTTTATTTACGATATAAATATATATATTTGTATTTATTTAAAATATAAATGTATATTTTGCTTTTCACTTAAACAATCTTTTAAATATTTAATTAATTTCATAATTAATAATATAATAGATGTATATTTCATTTTTATTAAAATAAACCTTTTAAGTATCTAATTAAATTTGTAATTATATTAAACCATGTAAAATTTTGTGTTAAATTTGTGATATTAATTTAATATAATATTTTTCAATTAGATCTTTGATCTCTAACAATTAAGATTTATTAATATTTTTACCACATTGTTGAAAAATATGCCATCAATATGAATAATAAGTCTACAAATGCTATTTTGAAAGTGCATTCATTTTATGTTATTAAATATAGTTGATGGTTTTATTTTATATTTCAATATTAGAAGTATATGGCTGCTTCATTTACAAAAATATAATCAAGCTTATTTTATATATACTATATTCATATATTATTCATTAATGAGATTGTTTTGTATCTTTTATCTTGTGCAATTTTGAAAATGCAATAAATATTGTACCAATTTTTGTCATTAGCATAAATTACACTTAATGTAGGTTATTCAGTCAAATATTTAAATCATAAAAATAATTCGATTAACATATACGTATGATCTAAACTCAAAATACAAGTATAATCTTAAGGAAAATAATATCTAAGTTAATATTAAGTTGAATGGATTTTTTCGTAAATATCAAAGAATGTAAGATTTTAGTTAGTGTTCATATTTTAATAAGAGATACCACTAATAATTTGAAACAAAAATAAATAAATTATTGCACTTGAGACTATAAAATTGTTGTATTTTGAAAATGTTATAATAAACTATTAATAAAATGGTAAATATTAAATCTATATATCAATAATCATGTAAACCAAATGGTTACATGTATAAAAATGAAAATAATTATCCGCTGTTGTGTGGATCGAGATCTAATGGGTATTTAATCCATCGTACATGATATTAGATACCAAAGATATAGTCATTCAGTGGTTGATAGTACAAAGCTTTATTTCATTGTGCCATAAATTGATTTTTTCATGCATAAATGATTTATGTCGGAGGACCGTCTCGAAATGGACAGATGAAAAAATGATTTACGTCATATCATTTATTAACCACCATTTATAAATCCACAGAAATATAGAGATTTCAATCCTAAATTTTACGTTTATAAAAAGGAATAGGTAGAAACATAAGTAATTTTATGGGCTCAGAAGTTAATAGTTTCAATAACAAAAATAATAGTTAACAGATTAATAGGCTCAAAATTCCCAGACTTCCACCTTCGTCAAGTCAATTTCACATAATAAACAAAGGAATTACTGAAAACTTGGGAGAAAATAGGAAGCTTGTGTTTTTAGTCCAAAAAAAGAAAAAATAATAGGAAGCCTGTATTACGCCTGCTTTGCCCTAGAGCTCGGGCAAGATCGTATACGAGCCTATACAAGGAAACTGATCAAAATTTGTTTTCTAGCCATTACATAAAAGAAACGATTAGGCCTCCTGAGTCCTGACTGTGAGTCGTGACCAGTAGCGGAGCTAGCTTAATCTGAGGGTGGTCATATGGTCCATATGAATTTTATCAAAAGATAAATTTTCTTTGTATTTTGAAACAAAAACTGGAAAAATGTTAAAGAGTTTTAAGCTACTGACCCGTGTAACATAATAAAATTTGTAAATAACCCTAGTGAAAGGTTGAGCTGGCTCGGCCACAGGTCGTGACTTGTGTAATACTATTTGTGCCTAGATCTGTTCCCACCAATTTTGGGTTAGAAAGAACAAGAAAATTGGACTTCTTCAACAATGTTGGGCCTTAATAGCTTATTGTAAGAATAATTGATTTATTATCTTTGTATTTTTTTCATACACTCATTAGTGTTAATTAGCTTTGTTTTGGACAGAAGGATAATCTGGGTCCATCCTAATGAAAGATTAGTTTTGGCTCCCAATTTTTAAAGGTTTTATATACTGAAGTCCCCCAAATTATTAAAAAAATTTATAAAAATTCTTAAGAAATGTTAATAATCTTCAAAATCTCAGATTGATCTTCGACAAAAGCTTATTTTTTTAACATGAAGATCAAAAATACATTTAGAAACAATACCTTCATAACAATGATATAACTGAACTCTCCTTTATTTATATTTGAGACTGTGATTTCTTCTTGATGTCTTGAATGAGCATTGTGATATTAGAATGTGAAGATCCTCCTCCTTCCAAAGCCTTATTTGCCAAGTCACTAAGTTCTTTGACTCTTCCTCTTCTTTCTTGTGCTTCTTCACTATCACCCATCAGCTCATCCACAGCCTTTCTCACACTTTCTCTACTCACTATCACTCCTATCTCTTCTTCTTTCCCATATTGCATGGATTTCTCTACTCCTATCTTTAATCCTGCTTTTAATATCTTCACAACTAACTTTTCATTGTAGAATTGTTCCGCAAATAAAGGCCATGTCAATAATGGAACTCCAGCAGTAATTCCCTCTAGAGTCGAATTCCATCCACAATGAGTCAAGAATCCTCCTATTGACGCATGTGAGAGGATGAACACTTGTGGTGCCCAACCATTGATCACAAGTCCTCTATCTTTGATCTTCTCCTCAAATCCACTTTCTTGAATCCATTTTGCTAGCTCTCCATATTTCCCCCATTCTCTTATAACCCAAACGAAAGGCTTATTAGATTCCTCAAGGCCTAGTCCTAGTTCCTTGAGCTGAGCCAAGGTGAGATTGCATAGACTACCAAGGCAAACGTAAAGCACTGAACCCTTTTCTTGCGAGTCAAGCCATTGAAGGCATTGGTCTTGACCAATTGACGCCTTGTCTCCTCTCTTAACTTTTCAAACTCTATGTTATTACACAAAGCAACAGGTCCTACACACCAAACTTTTCCACCTCTTGCTTTCTTATATTCTCTTACATAATCAACTTCTAACTCTTCAAAGCTGTTGACAATAACCCCATAAGAGTCAATATCTCCTTCAATAATCTTGTCCGTACCCTCTTTCAAAACTCCTTCAACAGGCTGAAGCACTGAGATCTGAGGTTTAGTGAACTCAAGTCTATCAGGAAACCCAGGCAAGTCGAAATACTCGTCGTTAGATTCCACATCTTTCAGGATCCCACTTTCTCGAACCACGTGTATGCATGCAAGGCTGAAACAAGAAAACCCATGGAAGACAAGTTTGGGAATCTTGAGTTTCTTGGCAAGGCTTGAAGTGAAAGGAAGGCTCATGTCTCCAATGATGCAGCTCGGTGGTGGGTGAACCATCTTTTCCATAGCCTTTTCGACTTGTTCCTCAAGCTTGTTTGCTGCGTTAAAGAACTTAGCCAAATCGGCCGTTGAATCTAACATGTCTACGCTCTCGCACCCTTCAGGTACACCGGCTTGTTGAAAGGGAAACTTAACTTCAACGATGTTGATAGACGAAGAGGTAGAGGAAGAAGAGAGTGAGGTCTTGATCCTGGCTACGTTTTGCGTAGTTGTGATGATGGTGACAGTCACGCCTTGGCGCTGAGACAAGAGCTTAGAGATGTCGACCAGTGGGATCATATGGCCTTGAGCCATAAAGGGTATTACTACGAAATGAACAAGATCATGAGAAGACATTGCGGTAGATCTTACAATATTTGAAAGAGAAAACTAAATGTTTTTGGTAGTGAAAATCAGGTAATTTTCTTACCAATGATATATGTAAATATATAGCTACGAATAGAGTTTATATTCACCATTTGTTTTGACCCATCTTGAGAGCCGACGTACGAATATTAGATTTTACTTTTCCAAGAAAACTCTGAATTGAATTTTGCTTCTCGATAGTCCCAACCTAAACAAGAAAATAAATAGTGTGTGACAATGATTTACTATATATGTCGTAAGTAAATTACATATACGTGTCGATATGAAGATCGAATCAGAACAAGGCTCGTAACTTCTCGTGAATAAACATCATGCAATGGGTCAAAAGACATATTTATTTATAAAATAGCGGGTCAAAAAAGCCTGCTTAAACATATTTGTATAATATTATCACAATCGACGACTATTTTTTTTTCCGATTTAGCTTTGAAGAAAAACTTAATACTACAGAATAGTAGACCGTTTCAAAATTAATTTGAATTGATACATAGATCATTTATCACTAAAGACATTGGCTTGTTTTCCGCTATCATCTGCAAGCGCAATTTTTGCGGTCGCGGTTGTTGATATTTTGCAACAATCATAAAGCGCTACAAATCATTTTAAACTGCTTTAAATCTCTAAAATTTAAAAATTGGTTTCAGTTATTGTTTGCGGTTGCGACAGTTGAAAAAGGGTAAAACAAAATTATTTTTTTCCAAAAAACTATATAAATAAAAAAGTAAAAATATTCAATTAAAATTTTAAAGTGACATAACAAGAAAGACAAAATATATATTATATTTTAATTTATCTTATTAAACTTTTAAACAGAATTTTTCTATAATTTTTAAAAATTAAAAATATAATTTTATAAATAGAAATATTATATGTATAATAAAATAATTTTAAATATTTATAATTATAAAAATGTAAATATTTTAATATATTATTTAACGACTGATGTATTTGGTAGTTAACAGGTCATAAGTATCTCATAAACTCATCAATTTCTAACGGTTGTACCAGTTGTACATATTTTTAAAAATGCTTAAAAGCTGCAATCATCGCATCCGCCAACGTCCACAACCGCACCCACAACCGTTTCGGTTACACAAATCAAACCTAAATTACCATATATAAATTGCTGAGGTCAAACAAGTATTTTAAAATTCAGTCTAGATCCGTGATTGATGTAGTGATCTAATATATAATTTGGTTTGAATTAAAAGCAACTATATTTAAAATCCAATAAAATTCAGAATCCGATAAAATCTGATTGAACCAGTGTATAATTTTTACTTATTTTTATCATATATAATATCGATTAATTTATTTTATTTGTAACTCTTATATTTTAATAAAGATTTCCTTATGTTATCTTATGAAGTGAACTAAGATAGAGAAAACCAAAATTAGTTTATGTAATTAGATATTAGTTTATTTTTGTTATAGACAATATATTAATACTTTGATGTCACAATGGAAAATCTTCCATGTAAAAGTAATTTTCTAACGCGTCTACACAATTCAATATCTTTAACAATTTTTTTTAACATTCAATTCGACATCTTCTATCCCAAATCAATATATGTAAACACAGGATCGGCCCTGGGCTAAAGCCCATAAAACAAGGGCTTTAGGCGCCAAAGATTATTATAATATAGGGGCGCCAAATTGCAGAAAGTTCACTTTAGTCTAGTGTCTTTTGTATCATCATCCTAACTTGAGCATACAGGTTCGATACCCCGCTTCCCGTTTCTCCTTTGATGACAATAACATTTTTGTTCCTTCCTTCCTTCGATAATAATAACTTGTTTTCCTGTTTTGATAATCGCAGAAGAACAGAAGATTCCATATAGACAATTTATCTTCTTTCTATATTTTTTTTCTATGTTAACAATAAATGTTACAACAAATAACTTGAATTATAAATTGTGCATATTCTATATGTTTCATTGTTTCATTGTGATTGGTTTAAACTTTTAATAGTAATAGCTGAATTTCCTTTTAAATACTTTTATTATTCCTTATTTTTCTTTTTCTTTTTGTAAGTTTTTGTAAATTTGTAGAAACTTTTGAAAGTCAAACAAATATATAGGGTTCTAATATTCTATGAGACTATCAAAACATGATAAAAATTTACAAACTAAAATTGAATTTAAAGTGATTATTATCATAAGTTTTGCTCTATTTTATAAATTATATTCTTCTTTTTATTTATATGCACAAAAATCAAAAAATAGATCGAAAGTTAATCAAGTAAAACTGCAAAAAAAAAAAGATGAGCTACAAATGATGTTTTATTTTTAAAACAGCTTTAAATTTTAATAATATTTGGTAACTATTTTGATTATATGCTTAATATATACTTTAAAAATTACGGTTAAGGGGCAAAAAATCTCTGTCCGCTTTAAGTCCCACAAGTCGGACCGGCACTGTGTAAACACACAAAAATAACATTAAAATACTCGGAAATATTCAAAACACATATTTTGACTCGATAAAAATTCAAAATATAAGTTATAGAATAGCATAAATACCAATATATATATTTATATCAGCCCCCAGTGTTCATCAGTGGAGAGGATCAAACTTCTCAGTCTTTTCCGCCATATCGATTTCTCCTTTCGTTTCTTAGTTTTTGTTTGTAGATTTTTAATCAAAGCATTTGTAATCTACTACTGTTGTTTCTCCGTTTCACCGGCGATGTATGACTCAGGGGCGGACGTACAGCAAGACGTACGGGGTCACGTGCCCCGTCTCATTTAAATTTTTCTTTTATGGTGTCTATGAAATGTCCCCAACTGAAAAATAGATATAATGTATGTGCCCCATCTCAATATATTGCTGCATCCGCCCTGCTGATATCCCCTTTATGGATTGATTTTAAATGAATTTAAGTTTTTTTTTAAAGAAAAGAGGAGATGCAGAAGGCCATGTCCGGTGTATCAGTGTCGTTCATGAAACTATATTGGACGGCTACGATGGTTTTAAATCTGTGGAGCATTTAGTTGACGTGGGAGGTAGCGTCATGAGATTGTCTAGGTATGATCCTCAAGCAGTTTCCTAATGTCCGTGAAGGGATCAACTTTGATTTGCCTGAAGTTGTTGCCAAAGCTCCCAAGATTCCTAGTAAAAATACTATTTGCTTTTATTTTCATGATTTTTAATTTTTTGGAATAAGTTACTTTTTGGAAAGCTTTATGCTATTTTCAGTTCCTTAATGTATTATAATTCTTAATATTGTTTGTATCAGGAGTGACTCACGTGGTTGGAGATATGTTCCAGTCAGTTTCCTAGCGGGTGACTGACAACTTCTATTGTTAATAGGACGAAATTTAATTTATATAAATGGTTAGTTTATTGAAAGTTGATCACGAAAATTCTTAGTTTGTAAACATAAGTCACTACGGACAAATTAGTGTTATGTGTGGACCTGGTAATATAGGCTATGACCATGTGACTGCTCACTTTTATTTATCTTAAGATCATTTAAATAATAATGTATCTATAAAATTTTGTTTAATATACCCTTTATTCGAAGGTTTCTGTGTGTTATCTGGTGTAAACTGATTACAGATTACATATAATCGACATTAGTGTCTATGATAATGGTGCTACACCGTATACAACTCTAGTTGTTAGAACCATATGGATACAAATATGATGTCTACAGATAGAACCATTCAAAGGGTTACATATGCATATCTGTCCAAATTAACATCTTGCAATGTTGTCTTGTCTGAGTGTATAGTGGATGTTAACGACATGGACGGACAAGAATGCAAGCAGATATGAAAAATTGCTACAATGCTTTACCGGTTGGAGGAAAGCTAATCGCTTGTGAGCCAGTCTTGCCTAAGAAAACCAATAATAGCCGCATAACCCGTGACTTGCTAGAAGGTTGATGCAGATAGATATTTGGATATATTCCAAATATTTTGATTATTTAGTTTGATATCTATCTTAATTAGTTAGAATTATCATTATTATTTTAGGATTTTACGGTGTTCTTATATATAGCCGTCTAAGTTTAAGTTTGTATTCAGTTTATGATTTGATTAATAAAATTGAGAGTTCTCTCTTTGTTCCTTGTTTTCGGTAGATCATTGGTGATCTCAACGAATTTAAGAAGACATTGATCTTAGGCATTGTTAGACTAAATAAGATCTGTATGATTATCTTAGTTTTCGGATATTCGAATCAACGGATCTCTAGTTCTATCCTATAAAGTTTCCGCTACATCAAAGGTGACATCTTTGTCATATTTGTCTTTGTCTGTCTGTTAAATTCCCTTCTTTTCGACCTTTCCATATATATCGATTACTTCTACACCATCTTAGAGTTTCACAAGTAATGTGAAGCATTTATCTTCTGACATTTCTAAAAGCTTCAAAATTATCATGTATGCTTCTTACATTTCTAGAAGCTTTGAAATTATCAAAAACCTCTTCTCTCTAATAAACACATTTTCATCAATATGTATGCCAACTTATATTTTTAAAAGCGTCAAATTTATATAGATCTCTTCGTTGATCTCATAAAGTAACATTTTCATGATACTAGTATTACATTTTTTTCCTTGTTTTATATGAGTTTAACATTGTCTTTGACAATAGCTTATAGTACCTTAAACTTTTCTATTGGAGATTAAGTTTTCAAAGACATCTTGGATAAATAATGAAACGTTAGAACTCGAAGATCCTTTCACCTCCACAGCTTCTCTCGCCTTTACTGCAAGTTCTTGAATGCGTATCCTTCGTCTCAAGAATTCACCATCTTCAATTCCATCTTCATCCATCAAAAGCGTTATAGCTTTTACAACACTATGTTTCTTGACCAACACTCCAACTCTTTCCTCATCTCCCCATCTCACGGGAATCTCCACCCCAATCCTAACCCCAACCTTCAACACCTCCACTACCAGTTTCTCATTGAGAAACTGCTCAGCGAACATCGGCCATGTGATCATTGGTACACCAAAGATACCCCTTCGCTCGCCGAGTTCCAACCACAATGAGTCAAGAACCCTCCGGTCGAGCCATGTGAGAGTATCATAGCCTGAGGACTCCAACCCTTTATCACTATCCCTCTACCTTTAACTCTCTCTTCGAACATTTCACGTTTTAGCCACTCATTTACCACACTCATGTGTTTTTCCTCGGTCTTGATCACCCAAATAAAGGGCTTTCCTGATTCTTCTAACCTAATCCTAGTTCTATCAGTTGATTAGGTATTAGTCGACAGAGACTACCTAGACAAACATATAGGACAGACTTTGGTCTCATCGAATCTAGAAACTTCAAACATTCAGCCTCACTAATCGCAATGTTACAGTTGTTTCCTCTATCGAATAAGTCCACCATACGATCATTGCATAAAGAAACGGGTCCAACGAACCATACCTTCTTCTTGATGGCCTTAGCGTAGGCCTCTGCATAGCCAGGTTCCAGTTTGTGGAAGCTATTAACAATAACCCCAAAGGCTTCAGATTCAGATTCACACATCTTCTCGCGAACGTCATCCATATTTTCTAATTTCCTGAATGCACCTGGTAACTGAGATCCAGCTATCTCGACCTTATGTGGCATTTCTGGTATAGAAAGGCTCTGAGTCTGAAGAAACCGAGAGGTGCGGGCTATGAAGATGGACGTTGTGTGAGCCTAAAAGAGAGAAACAACACATTCCGTGGAACACAATCCTTGGGATCTTGAACCTTTTGCGGTTCTGGACGTCCAATAAAGGCATTTGTCGGAGATTATGCAACTCGGAGGGATTTCTTGTCGCTCAAGAAACCTCTCCAAGGGCTCTTGGATCTTGTCCACAGCGTCGTAGAACTTCCTTAAGAGGTCTTTGGAGGGCAAAGTGTCTAGAGTCTCACAATTTTCTGGAAGACCAAATTCTTTGTAGGCAATTGGGAATGTCACCACGTTGATTTGGAGACTTGACTCTGATGTCGCACGTTCAACTGTCTTCGCAAATCTTGAAGCATTTTGAGGAGTTGAAACTATGGTAATGATGTTGCCTTGTCTCGCAAGAATCTTGGAGATATCAACCATGGGGATTAGATGCCCTTGAGCCATGAGAGGGATCAAGATAAAGTGAAGTCTTTTGGCTTTTGAGACCATTTTAGTTTCCATTTTTGGGGTTTATCAAATGCTTAAAGATAAAGAGTATATGAAGGATACACACAACCTGCTAATATGTATATATATATATATATACATGTGTGAATGAATCTTGTAGTGGAGTGTTTTAGTATTGGGCAAGTCTTGAAAAGTTGTATATATTGACTTTGAATAAGTCATCGAAACTATTGTTTAGAGAACCAAACACGCATCATTAATGTTTAAAATTTTGATCGAGGACGAAAGTTAGCAAGTCACTGTACATGACAATTAGGGCCGGACATTTTATCCGTTAAATTTGATTTGATTCGATCCGAAAATTCCGAATATCCGTAAACTTTCGAAGCAAAGCAAATACTAAAAATCAATATCCGTTAAAATTGAAGCAAATCACAAATATTTAAATTTTAGAAAGCGAATATCCGATCCGATCCGACATTATATAAATACATGTATATCTTGATTATATTTTAAAGTTTTAAATGTATAAAAATATATAATTATTATTCTAACATATGATTTGACAAATTATATTCACATGTTATTACTTATATAAAAGTATTACATAAAAGGAAGAGAGAAAATTTATGATAATTATAATTTTTCTTAAGTTTTGTGTTATTATAATTGTTAATTAAGTTTAATTTTTTTAAAAAATATGTAGATTCACTACTTATTTTAATTTTTATTTTATATATCATGCAAAAAAATATTTTATAAAACAAACTTGTATCGAATTTTTAAGATTATTTTTATTAATCAAAACAGATTAGATATTCGTAAGTATTCGTAAATATTCGCAAATATTTATTTATTTTCCGAATATCCGTTTTTCCGAATATCCGTATTTTTCCGAAGCAAAGCAAATCGAAAAATTAGATATCCGTGATATTCGAAGCAAATCACAAATACCTTAAAAAACCCGGATATCTGATCCGTGCCCAGGCCTAATGACAATAGTGAGCTACCTCATTTTTTTCAAGAAATGTATGAGGAAATTGAAATCCTTAACTCAGCAACGTACGCACATACACAGTACAATTTTAAGTCTGAGTTATTTTATCATTTCTATAATTTTTTTTTTTTTTGAAAATTTCACTGACATTTACGAAAAGGTAACCTCGTAGAAGCAATTTTCTTTTTAGTTATTGGTTATGATATCAGTGTAAAAAATACGGCAAGGTCAAGCATCTGGCCAAAATATGAAGTCAGTGAGCGTATCTAAGAAGGTTGTACATAAACGTAAAGGTCACGTTTGATCCAAAAAGAAAACGTAAAGGTCACTGGGAGTTGGGGTCAGTTAACCTCTTATAGTTTTCGTGACACTTCGTTGGTATATAGTAGAATACTTAATAAGTTAATATAACTAGTTTGATTTTTTTGAACTACAATTAATTTGATTATCAATATTATTAAAGTGTATTTATTTTCTCAGTCAAATAACAAAAATGAATTTTAGAATTAATCGTGCTTAATCTAAAATGGTGGAAAGATGGATGAGCTATCAGAAAATAATTTGTGATATCGTATGAAATGTGAATGATGACTAAGCACGGAGAAAAATAATGAAATGATCGCAGAATTAGTCATGAATTTCAAAAAAATTAATGCACAAAATATAACACGTATACCAAGTAAATCTACGTAGGAAATCCATTAGATGTGATGGTCGAGACGTTACAGTTTTATCTCTTTCTAGACATAAGAATTACCCACTTTACCAGTCAAAACTTATTTTTTCTATATTTGTAAATATACTAATTTAAACGGAGAAAACCCAATACATTAGGTTCCAGAAAAGCCAATTCAACGTTGTAAATTATTTATATACCAAAGATTTTTTTGGGTATAACTAGACCACTCATAATGGGGGTATTAAATCTTATATTCAAATGTTGAACCTCTTCTAATGAGGATGTTGAAGTTTGAAACATATCTATGTGCAGTGCCGGTCCGGATTGGTGTGGCGCCTAAAGCGTACCTAAAATATGATGCCCTTTCGTCGTAATAAATTTTTGCTATATTTTAATTTTAAAATATGTAATCTAACAACAATGTGTTATCAAAACTTATTTTTTCTTCAAAAAGAATACAAAATAGAAAAGTATTATTTATTAAAGTAATTTTTGAGATAAGTATTTTTAAAATAGCTTAGTGTTTTAGCCAACTTGTGTGTTTGATGATATCAGCACAATTCATTTAGTTGATGTTCTATTGTTAGTAGCATTTTCTACAAACCTAAAAAATAAGAAAAAGCATAAAATGTGTAGTATAGCATCATAAAATCATGTTATCGTTAGCATCAACATAAATTTCACTTTGTGAAATGCCTCACATAATATTAGAACCAAATTTATGATAATTCTTTTTTTCAGGTTTTAAAAATTCTTTTAAAATTTATATAAGAACTTACAAAAGAAAAAGAAAAAAAGCGAGAGAAAAAAAATGTTACGTTGGAGACCTAGAAATACCAAAAAACATGTCATTCAATATAACTTTTTAATAAAAGAAACTAAGTTCGTTAAAAAGGTAATTTATTACTGGGTCAAATCTTTAAAGGGCTGTTATTACTATCCCAAAAAGTAATAATAAGAAAAAAAAAAAGTTAACCAAAGTCGAACTTGATACCTGTCGTGGAATAAGTGATTAACCAAAACCAATAAGCTAAAGGAACCAAATACATTTTGGCGCCCCTATAATGTATACAAACTCTGGCGCCTAAAACCCTTGCTTTATGGACTTTAGTCCAGGGCCGACCCTGTCTATGTGGCATCAGCAAGTGTTGTAAACTTTCAAGAGTTGATTACATAATAAGTCACTTTTTGAGTTTTCTTTACTTCCAGGGTCACTTCCCACTTGTAGCACACATTTACGGAAACCAAGAAAATTTTTGGACTATTTTGCCCTTAATGAAACAACTCCATATTTTTTTGGTGTGGATACTATCATGTCCACGGGATGCTTTCGTATTCACATAAAGATAGTTGTGGTTGCTCAAATTTGTGGATGGGAAAACGAAGCTAGCGTCCACAGATATATTTGTGAGCAAACAAGAATAAACATAAACCTAACGTCAATATAAATATAGTACAGGAACTGTCTAGTCTCTTAACAATAGAAAAAAGCGTCTTGAAAAATAAGCGTATTCATGCGCCAAACAAAAGCTGGATTAGATTAGGTAACATATATTACAAAGCCAAAAATTTAGAAAACTCCCCTGTCAGTGATCATGGAAGGGGTGGAGCATAGTAAGCAGAGAAGACAATAGAGAAAGTTTGTGAACAAGTATCTTTATTAACTTGCAGATCTCATCTTTGATGTAGGTGTGGACATGGACACATGGATGTTTGTGGACGATGATTTGAAACTCCATCCTTAAATGTACTGCTCTGCCTCCTAGGTCCACAGATCGTTACAACAAATTTGTAAACGAGGAATCACTACAAGACATTCAGTGAGTGACCATTGGTTCCTGGTCAGAATTCATTAACCTTGGTGAACACAAGCTTCCTAAAAGCTGGTGATGCCTTAGCCACTCTTAAAAGCAAACCTAAAAATTAGCCATAAAGAAACACACTTTGCTCATATCAGAACCAATAACAATCCAATTCCTAAACAACGACAATCCATAAGATACGATAAATTGAATTACTGTGATAAAGATGAACACTTTAATCATTTTTCAATCCCAACAAACCCATAATTACGACAATCTGGATTTGTAAAACAGTAACATCGATACAAAAACAAAGCTAATCACACCAAAAATGTAACCTTTTGACCCAATACATTCATGTGAACTTTCAAAGCAAAGGAATCAATAAGCCTTTTGTGGTTATCTTAGAAAATAAATTATTTTGCCTCAATCAAAGAAAAGTCCAGTTTCTAAAAGACTTGATAAAATAAAGCTTTAAGAGAAAATCATCTTAGACAAAAAGGTCCGACCAGACAGTAAACAACAATGGTATTTTAGAATACACATGAAAAATCAGATCTTTGAATCAGATAGAAAACAATTACCCGAATGTTGAAGAAAATTGAATTGACAAGTCTCAGATCCATCCATCTAAGAGAGGGAGAGCAACATGTCTTCAAACTGAGAAGATCGGAGAGCGTTTGAGACATAGGAGAGATGTTCTTGACGGAAGCCTTGATGCCGCCATGTTCCTAAGGAGAAGGGAAGCTCGACGAGGTCACTGAGACAAAAGGGAGAACAGCGACAGGACATACAAATCCATACGGAGAGGCAAGACAACGACGCACAACTTCCGGAAGAGGCATGCTTCACAGATCTGAGGTGAGAGCCTGAGAGGGATTAGGGTTGATGAGGTGAGAGAATGGGAAAGTGAGTTTTTGGATTGCTTTAGGCGAGATATGGTTTATGAGGTGAGAGAGAGAAGGAATGCTAAAGTGAAACCGCTCTCGTGACTAGAGTGTTTAGCATAAGAAGGACATAATAGACAATGCACAGCACAAAAGTATGCCTCAAGTGACAAGTGCCTTTCTGTGTAATTGATAAGTCAAAAAGTGACTCTATGTGTAAATTTTTCAACTTTCAATAGCTGAAATTTTCTTTGTGTAGACCAGTGTTGACACATGACGCAATTGGATTGGGAGAAATTGTTGGACAGTTTTTTAATTTTTATTTTCACCCAATAATTCAAACTCATTTATTTTATAACATAATTATTTTTTAAAAATAAAAATTATATCAAAATTCATGATCTATAAATAGAGACTAATTTCATTTCATTTGGATATAGAGAAAAAAACGTCATTTTCTTATTATAATCAACTATCTTATTTTTTAATAATACTAATTTTTCATATTATCTTTTTAAAAAGTGATAGGTATATAAATAAAATATAAATTATGAAAAGTTATGTTATTTTAGTTTTTAAGTTAATTACAATCAAATTATTAATATGTAATTATTATATTGCAAGGAAGTTTTCTCAGCTTAGAGATTATTCATGTACCACGAGCGAAAAATTTGAAGGCGGATAAACTAGCACGAAGTGCCAGAAATCAATCGTCTTTTGACGTTCACATGGATGCAGAGCTATCGGTGTTGTTTCAGAGTCAGTATGAGTCTGTTTTAAAGCTGATGGCAAAAAATATTGCAAAAGATAAATACAGAAATTAAAAATAGTGGGATATGGTGTTGAATCTTTTAAACAAACCATTGTAGATGTTAAAAATGAGGTGAGTATTGAATAAATTAGGTTGAAGAAAGAGAATATGATGTGGAATGTTAAAAAGAAAGAATGAGGGTGTTGAAAATGAAATCTTATATATTAAAACAGAAGTCACAACCTTAATTCATGTGTGATTTTTTTTAAAAATTGACCCTCACTAGAAATCAGTTATAATTTATTTATTACTAACAATATGACTTAATAATATCATTCTCATATAACCATAACCATCAATGCCTACAAAACATGATTGGTTAACATAGACATATTTGCTTTCTTAATAAATTATAAATAGATATTCCTAAATTTTCTCTTAATTACATCCGAATAAAATCTTTTCAAATCTTTTTATTTACGATATAAATATATATATTTGTATTTATTTAAAATATAAATGTATATTTTGCTTTTCACTTAAACAATCTTTTAAATATTTAATTAATTTCATAATTAATAATATAATAGATGTATATTTCATTTTTATTAAAATAAACCTTTTAAGTATCTAATTAAATTTGTAATTATATTAAACCATGTAAAATTTTGTGTTAAATTTGTGATATTAATTTAATATAATATTTTTCAATTAGATCTTTGATCTCTAACAATTAAGATTTATTAATATTTTTACCACATTGTTGAAAAATATGCCATCAATATGAATAATAAGTCTACAAATGCTATTTTGAAAGTGCATTCATTTTATGTTATTAAATATAGTTGATGGTTTTATTTTATATTTCAATATTAGAAGTATATGGCTGCTTCATTTACAAAAATATAATCAAGCTTATTTTATATATACTATATTCATATATTATTCATTAATGAGATTGTTTTGTATCTTTTATCTTGTGCAATTTTGAAAATGCAATAAATATTGTACCAATTTTTGTCATTAGCATAAATTACACTTAATGTAGGTTATTCAGTCAAATATTTAAATCATAAAAATAATTCGATTAACATATACGTATGATCTAAACTCAAAATACAAGTATAATCTTAAGGAAAATAATATCTAAGTTAATATTAAGTTGAATGGATTTTTTCGTAAATATCAAAGAATGTAAGATTTTAGTTAGTGTTCATATTTTAATAAGAGAGATACCACTAATAATTTGAAACAAAAATAAATAAATTATTGCACGCAGACTATAAAATTGTTGTATTTTGAAAATGTTATAATAAACTATTAATAAAATGGTAAATATTAAATCTATATATCAATAATCATGTAAACCAAATGGTTACATGTATAAAAATGAAAATAATTATCCGCACTGTTGTGCGGATCGAGATCTAATGGGTATTTAATCCATCGTACATGATATTAGATACCAAAGATATAGTCATTCAGTGGTTGATAGTACAAAGCTTTATTTCATTGTGCCATAAATTGATTTTTTCATGCATAAATGATTTATGTCGGAGGACCGTCTCGAAATGGACAGATGAAAAAATGATTTACGTCATATCATTTATTAACCACCATTTATAAATCCACAGAAATATAGAGATTTCAATCCTAAATTTTACGTTTATAAAAAGGAATAGGTAGAAACATAAGTAATTTTATGGGCTCAGAAGTTAATAGTTTCAATAACAAAAATAATAGTTAACAGATTAATAGGCTCAAAATTCCCAGACTTCCACCTTCGTCAAGTCAATTTCACATAATAAACAAAGGAATTACTGAAAACTTGGGAGAAAATAGGAAGCTTGTGTTTTAGTCCAAAAAGAAAAATAATAGGAAGCCTGTATTACGCCTGCTTTGCCCTAGAGCTCGGGCAAGATCGTATACGAGCCTATACAAGGAAACTGATCAAAATTTGTTTTCTAGCCATTACATAAAAGAAACGATTAGGCCTCCTGAGTCCTGACTGTGAGTCGTGACCAGTAGCGGAGCTAGCTTAATCTGAGGGTGGTCATATGGTCCATATGAATTTTATCAAAAGATAAATTTTCTTTGTATTTTGAAACAAAAACTGGAAAAATGTTAAAGAGTTTTAAGCTACTGACCCGTGTAACATAATAAAATTTGTAAATAACCCTAGTGAAAGGTTGAGCTGGCTCGGCCACAGGTCGTGACTTGTGTAATACTATTTGTGCCTAGATCTGTTCCCACCAATTTTGGGTTAGAAAGAACAAGAAAATTGGACTTCTTCAACAATGTTGGGCCTTAATAGCTTATTGTAAGAATAATTGATTTATTATCTTTGTATTTTTTTCATACACTCATTAGTGTTAATTAGCTTTGTTTTGGACAGAAGGATAATCTGGGTCCATCCTAATGAAAGATTAGTTTTGGCTCCCAATTTTTAAAGGTTTTATATACTGAAGTCCCCCAAATTATTAAAAAATTTATAAAAATTCTTAAGAAATGTTAATAATCTTCAAAATCTCAGATTGATCTTCGACAAAAGCTTATTTTTTAACATGAAGATCAAAATACATTTAGAAACAATACCTTCATAACAATGATATAACTGAACTCTCCTTTATTTATATTTGAGACTGTGATTTCTTCTTGATGTCTTGAATGAGCATTGTGATATTAGAATGTGAAGATCCTCCTCCTTCCAAAGCCTTATTTGCCAAGTCACTAAGTTCTTTGACTCTTCCTCTTCTTTCTTGTGCTTCTTCACTATCACCCATCAGCTCATCCACAGCCTTTCTCACACTTTCTCTACTCACTATCACTCCTATCTCTTCTTCTTTCCCATATTGCATGGATTTCTCTACTCCTATCTTTAATCCTGCTTTTAATATCTTCACAACTAACTTTTCATTGTAGAATTGTTCCGCAAATAAAGGCCATGTCAATAATGGAACTCCAGCAGTAATTCCCTCTAGAGTCGAATTCCATCCACAATGAGTCAAGAATCCTCCTATTGACGCATGTGAGAGGATGAACACTTGTGGTGCCCAACCATTGATCACAAGTCCTCTATCTTTGATCTTCTCCTCAAATCCACTTTCTTGAATCCATTTTGCTAGCTCTCCATATTTCCCCCATTCTCTTATAACCCAAACGAAAGGCTTATTAGATTCCTCAAGGCCTAGTCCTAGTTCCTTGAGCTGAGCCAAGGTGAGATTGCATAGACTACCAAGGCAAACGTAAAGCACTGAACCCTTTTCTTGCGAGTCAAGCCATTGAAGGCATTGGTCTTGACCAATTGACGCCTTGTCTCCTCTCTTAACTTTTTCAAACTCTATGTTATTACACAAAGCAACAGGTCCTACACACCAAACTTTTCCACCTCTTGCTTTCTTATATTCTCTTACATAATCAACTTCTAACTCTTCAAAGCTGTTGACAATAACCCCATAAGAGTCAATATCTCCTTCAATAATCTTGTCCGTACCCTCTTTCAAAACTCCTTCAACAGGCTGAAGCACTGAGATCTGAGGTTTAGTGAACTCAAGTCTATCAGGAAACCCAGGCAAGTCGAAATACTCGTCGTTAGATTCCACATCTTTCAGGATCCCACTTTCTCGAACCACGTGTATGCATGCAAGGCTGAAACAAGAAAACCCATGGAAGACAAGTTTGGGAATCTTGAGTTTCTTGGCAAGGCTTGAAGTGAAAGGAAGGCTCATGTCTCCAATGATGCAGCTCGGTGGTGGGTGAACCATCTTTTCCATAGCCTTTTCGACTTGTTCCTCAAGCTTGTTTGCTGCGTTAAAGAACTTAGCCAAATCGGCCGTTGAATCTAACATGTCTACGCTCTCGCACCCTTCAGGTACACCGGCTTGTTGAAAGGGAAACTTAACTTCAACGATGTTGATAGACGAAGAGGTAGAGGAAGAAGAGAGTGAGGTCTTGATCCTGGCTACGTTTTGCGTAGTTGTGATGATGGTGACAGTCACGCCTTGGCGCTGAGACAAGAGCTTAGAGATGTCGACCAGTGGGATCATATGGCCTTGAGCCATAAAGGGTATTACTACGAAATGAACAAGATCATGAGAAGACATTGCGGTAGATCTTACAATATTTGAAAGAGAAGAAAACTAAATGTTTTTTGGTAGTGAAAATCAGGTAATTTTCTTACCAATGATATATGTAAATATATAGCTACGAATAGAGTTTATATTCACCATTTGTTTTGACCCATCTTGAGAGCCGACGTACGAATATTAGATTTTACTTTTCCAAGAAAACTCTGAATTGAATTTTGCTTCTCGATAGTCCCAACCTAAACAAGAAAATAAATAGTGTGTGACAATGATTTACTATATATGTCGTAAGTAAATTACATATACGTGTCGATATGAAGATCGAATCAGAACAAGGCTCGTAACTTCTCGTGAATAAACATCATGCAATGGGTCAAAAGACATATTTATTTATAAAATAGCGGGTCAAAAAAGCCTGCTTAAACATATTTGTATAATATTATCACAATCGACGACTATTTTTTTTTCCGATTTAGCTTTGAAGAAAAAACTTAATACTACAGAATAGTAGACCGTTTCAAAATTAATTTGAATTGATACATAGATCATTTATCACTAAAGACATTGGCTTGTTTTCCCGCTATCATCTGCAAACGCAATTTTTGCGGTCGCGGTTGTTGATATTTTGCAACAATCATAGAAAACGCTACAAATCATTTTAAACTGCTTTAAATCTCTAAAATTTAAAAATTGGTTTCAGTTATTGTTTGCGGTTGCAGACAGTTGAAAAAGGGTAAAACAAAATTATTTTTTTCCAAAAAACTATATAAATAAAAAAGTAAAAATATTCAATTAAAATTTTAAAGTGACATAACAAGAAAGACAAAATATATATTATATTTTAATTTATCTTATTAAACTTTTAAACAGAATTTTTCTATAATTTTTTAAAAAATTAAAAATATAATTTTATAAATAGAAATATTATATGTATAATAAAATAATTTTAAATATTTATAATTATAAAAAATGTAAATATTTTAATATATTATTTAACGACTGATGTATTTGGTAGTTAACCAGTCATAAGTATCTCATAAACTCATCAATTTCTAACGGTTGTACCAGTTGTACATATTTTTTAAAAATGCTTAAAACTGCAATCATCCGCATCCGCCAACGTCCACAACCGCACCCACAACCGTTTCGGTTACACAAATCAAACCTAAATTACCATATATAAATTGCTGAGGTCAAACAAGTATTTTAAAATTCAGTCTAGATCCGTGATTGATGTAGTGATCTAATATATAATTTGGTTTGAATTAAAAGCAACTATATTTAAAATCCAATAAAATTCAGAATCCGATAAAATCTGATTGAACCAGTGTATAATTTTTACTTATTTTTATCATATATAATATCGATTAATTTATTTTATTTGTAACTCTTATATTTTAATAAAGATTTCCTTATGTTATCTTATGAAGTGAACTAAGATAGAGAAAACCAAAATTAGTTTATGTAATTAGATATTAGTTTATTTTTGTTATAGACAATATATTAATACTTTGATGTCACAATGGAAAATCTTCCATGTAAAAGTAATTTTCTAACGCGTCTACACAATTCAATATCTTTAACAATTTTTTTTAACATTCAATTCGACATCTTCTATCCCAAATCAATATATGTAAACACAGGATCGGCCCTGGGCTAAAGCCCATAAAACAAGGGCTTTAGGCGCCAAAGATTATTATAATATAGGGGCGCCAAATTGCAGAAAGTTCACTTTAGTCTAGTGTCTTTTGTATCATCATCCTAACTTGAGCATACAGGTTCGATACCCCGCTTCCCGTTTCTCCTTTGATGACAATAACATTTTTTGTTCCTTCCTTCCTTCGATAATAATAACTTGTTTTTCCTGTTTTGATAATCGCAGAAGAACAGAAGATTCCATATAGACAATTTATCTTCTTTCTATATTTTTTTTCTATGTTAACAATAAATGTTACAACAAATAACTTGAATTATAAATTGTGCATATTCTATATGTTTCATTGTTTCATTGTGATTGGTTTAAACTTTTAATAGTAATAGCTGAATTTCCTTTTAAATACTTTTTATTATTCCTTATTTTTCTTTTTCTTTTTGTAAGTTTTTGTAAATTTGTAGAAACTTTTGAAAGTCAAACAAATATATAGGGTTCTAATATTCTATGAGACTATCAAAACATGATAAAAATTTACAAACTAAAATTGAATTTAAAGTGATTATTATCATAAGTTTTGCTCTATTTTATAAATTATATTCTTCTTTTTATTTATATGCACAAAAATCAAAAAATAGATCGAAAGTTAATCAAGTAAAACTGCAAAAAAAAAAGATGAGCTACAAATGATGTTTTATTTTTAAAACAGCTTTAAATTTTAATAATATTTGGTAACTATTTTGATTATATGCTTAATATATACTTTAAAAAATTACGGTTAAGGGGCAAAAAAATCTCTGTCCGCTTTAGGCGTCCCACAAGTCCGGACCGGCACTGTGTAAACACACAAAAAATAACATTAAAATACTCCGGAAATATTCAAAACACATATTTTGACTCGATAAAAATTCAAAATATAAGTTATAGAATAGCATAAATACCAATATATATATTTATATCAGCCCCCAGTGTTCATCAGTGGAGAGGATCAAACTTCTCAGTCTTTTCCGCCATATCGATTTCTCCTTTCGTTTCTTAGTTTTTGTTTGTAGATTTTTAATCAAAGCATTTGTAATCTACTACTGTTGTTTCTCCGTTTCACCGGCGATGTATGACTCAGGGGCGGACGTACAGCAAGACGTACGGGGTCACGTGCCCCGTCTCATTTAAATTTTTCTTTTTATGGTGTCTATGAAATGTCCCCAACTGAAAAAATAGATATAATGTATGTGCCCCCATCTCAATATATTGCTGCATCCGCCCTGCTGATATCCCCTTTATGGATTGATTTTAAATGAATTTAAGTTTTTTTTTAAAGAAAAGAGGAGATGCAGAAGGCCATGTCCGGTGTATCAGTGTCGTTCATGAAACTATATTGGACGGCTACGATGGTTTTAAATCTGTGGAGCATTTAGTTGACGTGGGAGGTAGCGTCATGAGATTGTCTAGGTATGATCCTCAAGCAGTTTCCTAATGTCCGTGAAGGGATCAACTTTGATTTGCCTGAAGTTGTTGCCAAAGCTCCCAAGATTCCTAGTAAAAATACTATTTGCTTTTATTTTCATGATTTTTAATTTTTTGGAATAAGTTACTTTTTGGAAAGCTTTATGCTATTTTCAGTTCCTTAATGTATTATAATTCTTAATATTGTTTGTATCAGGAGTGACTCACGTGGTTGGAGATATGTTCCAGTCAGTTTCCTAGCGGGTGACTGACAACTTCTATTGTTAATAGGACGAAATTTAATTTATATAAATGGTTAGTTTATTGAAAGTTGATCACGAAAATTCTTAGTTTGTAAACATAAGTCACTACGGACAAATTAGTGTTATGTGTGGACCTGGTAATATAGGCTATGACCATGTGACTGCTCACTTTTATTTATCTTAAGATCATTTAAATAATAATGTATCTATAAAATTTTGTTTAATATACCCTTTATTCGAAGGTTTCTGTGTGTTATCTGGTGTAAACTGATTACAGATTACATATAATCGACATTAGTGTCTATGATAATGGTGCTACACCGTATACAACTCTAGTTGTTAGAACCATATGGATACAAATATGATGTCTACAGATAGAACCATTCAAAGGGTTACATATGCATATCTGTCCAAATTAACATCTTGCAATGTTGTCTTGTCTGAGTGTATAGTGGATGTTAACGACATGGACGGACAAGAATGCAAGCAGATATGAAAAATTGCTACAATGCTTTACCGGTTGGAGGAAAGCTAATCGCTTGTGAGCCAGTCTTGCCTAAGAAAACCAATAATAGCCGCATAACCCGTGACTTGCTAGAAGGTTGATGCAGATAGATATTTGGATATATTCCAAATATTTTGATTATTTAGTTTGATATCTATCTTAATTAGTTAGAATTATCATTATTATTTTAGGATTTTACGGTGTTCTTATATATAGCCGCCTAAGTTTAAGTTTGTATTCAGTTTATGATTTGATTAATAAAATTGAGAGTTCTCTTTGTTCCTTGTTTTCGTAGATCATTGGTGATCTCAACGAATTTAAGAAGACATTGATCTTAGGCATTGTTAGACTAAATAAGATCTGTATGATTATCTTAGTTTTCCGGATATTCTCGAATCAACGGATCTCTAGTTCTATCCTATAAAGTTTCCGCTACATCAAAGGTGACATCTTTGTCATATTTGTCTTTGTCTGTCTGTTAAATTCCCTTCTTTTCGACCTTTCCATATATATCGATTACTTCTACACCATCTTAGAGTTTCACAAGTAATGTGAAGCATTTATCTTCTGACATTTCTAAAAGCTTCAAAATTATCATGTATGCTTCTTACATTTCTAGAAGCTTTGAAATTATCAAAAACCTCTTCTCTCTAATAAACACATTTTCATCAATATGTATGCCAACTTATATTTTTAAAAGCGTCAAATTTATATAGATCTCTTCGTTGATCTCATAAAGTAACATTTTCATGATACTAAAATTGCATTTTTTTTCCTTGTTTTATATGAGTTTAACATTGTCTTTGACAATAGCTTATAGTACCTTAAACTTTTCTATTGGAGATTAAGTTTTTCAAAGACATCTTGGATAAATAATGAAACGTTAGAACTCGAAGATCCTTTCACCTCCACAGCTTCTCTCGCCTTTACTGCAAGTTCTTGAATGCGTATCCTTCGTCTCAAGAATTCACCATCTTCAATTCCATCTTCATCCATCAAAAGCGTTATAGCTTTTACAACACTATGTTTCTTGACCAACACTCCAACTCTTTCCTCATCTCCCCATCTCACGGGAATCTCCACCCCAATCCTAACCCCAACCTTCAACACCTCCACTACCAGTTTCTCATTGAGAAACTGCTCAGCGAACATCGGCCATGTGATCATTGGTACACCAAAAGATACCCCTTCGATCACCGAGTTCCAACCACAATGAGTCAAGAACCCTCCGGTCGAGCCATGTGAGAGTATCATAGCCTGAGGACTCCAACCCTTTATCACTATCCCTCTACCTTTAACTCTCTCTTCGAACATTTCACGTTTTAGCCACTCATTTACCACACTCATGTGTTTTTCCTCGGTCTTGATCACCCAAATAAAGGGCTTTCCTGATTCTTCTAACCCTAATCCTAGTTCTATCAGTTGATTAGGTATTAGTCGACAGAGACTACCTAGACAAACATATAGGACAGACTTTGGTCTCATCGAATCTAGAAACTTCAAACATTCAGCCTCACTAATCGCAATGTTACAGTTGTTTCCTCTATCGAATAAGTCCACCATACGATCATTGCATAAAGAAACGGGTCCAATGAACCATACCTTCTTCTTGATGGCCTTAGCGTAGGCCTCTGCATAGCCAGGTTCCAGTTTGTGGAAGCTATTAACAATAACCCCAAAGGCTTCAGATTCAGATTCACACATCTTCTCGCGAACGTCATCCATATTTTCTAATTTCCTGAATGCACCTGGTAACTGAGATCCAGCTATCTCGACCTTATGTGGCATTTCTGGTATAGAGAAAGGCTCTGAGTCTGAAGAAACCGAGAGGTGCGGGCTATGAAGATGGACGTTGTGTGAGCCTAAAAGAGAGAAACAACACATTCCGTGGAACACAATCCTTGGGATCTTGAACCTTTTTGCGGTTCTGGACGTCCAATAAAGGCATTTGTCGGAGATTATGCAACTCGGAGGGATTTCTTGTCGCTCAAGAAACCTCTCCAAGGGCTCTTGGATCTTGTCCACAGCGTCGTAGAACTTCCTTAAGAGGTCTTTGGAGGGCAAAGTGTCTAGAGTCTCACAATTTTCTGGAAGACCAAATTCTTTGTAGGCAATTGGGAATGTCACCACGTTGATTTGGAGACTTGACTCTGATGTCGCACGTTCAACTGTCTTCGCAAATCTTGAAGCATTTTGAGGAGTTGAAACTATGGTAATGATGTTGCCTTGTCTCGCAAGAATCTTGGAGATATCAACCATGGGGATTAGATGCCCTTGAGCCATGAGAGGGATCAAGATAAAGTGAAGTCTTTTGGCTTTTGAGACCATTTTAGTTTTTATTTTTGGGTTTATCAAATGTTTGAAGATAAAGGATGCATCACATATAGAGAATACACACACAATCTGCTAATATGTATATATATACATGTGTGAATGAATCTTTATAATGAAGTTTATTTAGTATTGGGTAAGTCTTCAAAAGCTGTATATATTGACTTTGAATAAGTCATTATAAAAACTATTGTTTAGAGAACCAACCACGCATCATCATTGTTTAAAATTTTGATCGATAACGAAAGTGAGCTAGCAGCCTAGCACTATACCATGAAAATAGTGAGCTACCTCATTTTTATCAAGAAATGTATGAGGAAATTGAAATTCTTATCCCAGCGACGTACGCACAGACACATTAAAATTTTATTTGTGAGTTATTTTATTTTTTATATAAAGAAATGAAGATTCCACTAACATTTACCAAAAGGTAACTTCGTAGAAAAAAAAACAAAAACATTTTATAATTATTGATTATGATATCAGTGTATTAAATACGACAAGGTCAAGCATCTGGCCAAAATATGAAGTAAGTGAGCGTATCTAAGAAGGTTGTACACATAAACGTAATGGTCACTGTGAGGACCGTTGGGGTCAGTTAACGTTTTATGGTTTTGTCCCAGCCAAAAGGTTGATAACTGCTTTGTTCATCACATGGTTTAATTTGATTTTCATTGTGGTGTAGTTCAAGATCAAGAGAGATTTGCTAACGAAGATGAAATTAATTTACTTTAGCAATTAATAGAATTCAACATAACATATGTATCAGAGTTCACGTCGACTTTTAAATTGAAAAAGAAGAAGAAAAGCAAAACTAATGTTTAGACTAATCCCTTAGGTTATATGACTGTTATTTTCGCGTAGTTGGTGCTCATGGATTTAAAAACATTAAGACTGTCTATATGTCTTAGAAACTGCATGGAAAATGCTGAGTTTACCTACATGTCTAAGAAGTTCTTTTGCCTAATAGGTACAAACAAAATAAAACTAATATTTTGTTGGGATGATTAACAAGTAACGATATTATGACAACTACCATATGATCGCAAAAAATATACATTGGAAAATGCAGAAAAATAGTCACAGTAATTGGAATCCTATAAAATAATGTACATGTTGGGAAATGCATTTATTATCTAATGATCAGAATCATCACCTTTTATATTAGTTTCATTCAATCATTCTTGTTGAAGTGTAATTGAGAATATTATAACCGAATGTAGTAAAAGGTATGGAAGTTTTTATTTTAAACCGAAGTCCAAACCTTAATCCGAACTTTGACCAAAAAAAAAACCTTAATCCGAACAATCTGAACCGAAGCAAAATTCAAATTGGAATCCGAAAATATCCAAAATTAACTAAATATGTTAATTCTATTATATATGTTAAGGTAATTTAAATATTTTTAAGTATTTTAAAGATTTCTGTAATTTGTTTATTGAATATATTTAATCAGTTTAGGTAGCTTAACTAATGTTTAAGTAGATTTTTGAATAATTTGTATATTTTGCACATTTTGGTTAATCTTTTAGTTTTCTTAAAGATTTTTGAGCGATTTAAAAGACATTGGTAATAATGCGATATGAATTGAAGTCCAAAAGAACCAAACTGAGTCCGATCTAAAAATTAGTAAAACTCAAATGAAATTTATGAACATAATATCAAAAATCCAAAAATTTAAATCAACCTAACCAAATCCAAAGGGGACACTAGCTGACTTTATCTAATAGTAAAAATCAAGAATGATACATTCAATTATGTATTTATTTACTATACCAAATACCATTCTATTATTGTATTCCACCAATTATTTTTTCATTACAAAACTTAAAATGCTTTGAGTGAATATACCTCGACGAACTAGTTAAAGAATTTTTTGTTAAGGAACTACCCTTGTTTTGCAATCGCTTATACTGTACCAAGAAATTATATAGTTACTGATAAGAGCCATTTAAACTAACTTTTCTAAAGAAATAAACCCCAACATCACGGCAAAAGTTGGTTCCTATTTATTTCTAGGTTTTTTCTACTGAATTTCGTTTGAAAAGGACATTTTGTAATTGAAAAGGAAAAAAGGACACTTTGAAACGTTCAATTGTGCGTCGATTGTGAACAAAGTACAAACCAACGTAGACTAGTTCAACCTTATGGGATATTGACGTACATTTTGCCTTTTGGTTAACCTTCTCTAGAATAATTGTGCGTCGGTGGTTAATGTTTTCACGTGCCCGTCTCTAAGCAAATGTTTCAGCGTATTGCTATTATGTTTACATGTAAGTTTGCTTTTCTTGCATCATCTCCCAACAAACCCTATAACTTCAAATATATAATTTTTTTCTTTCAAAAAAAACTTCAAAAACTTTAAATTTGATTTTTTTTTTTGCAATTCGATCTTCAGAATTACACATCACATTTATGATTTTAAAATATTTTCTTGTTTATCATTTTAGTTCCTAAATTTTTATATCTCATAAATATTTTAAATTAGTTTTTATAAACTTAACTATTAATATAAAATTTAAAATAAAGAAAGTCATTTCTTATTTCGAAATGCACTAGTTTATTATATATGAGAGCATTACGGAAATAAATTTATGGAATAATGCGATATTTTGTAGTTTAATATTTATTTATGTATTTTTATTTATAATTTCATATAGGGTAAGATTTTATTAATTAATATCGCTGTAATATTTTTATATCCCTGTTAGTTATTTATAAAAAAATTATGAATTAACATTTACTATGATAAATATAAGAACCATAATGTAAAATACAAATAATTTTGAAATTAAGTTTCAAGTTTTGTTTCTGGAGAAGAATACCTTAAAACTTTAAATATAGGATTTTGCAAACTTCAAAATAAAGAATATTTTTGGAAATGCTCTAAGAAAATATTGAAATACTCATGTATATGTCTCTATTCGTATTTAACTAAGACGAATCTAAAATAGTAATAAACTGGTAAAACTATATGATACATTCAAAACTGAAATTAAATCAAAGACATACGAAGTTTCGGATATTCTACTATGCAATATTTCCGAAAACAACAGCTATCACACTTAAATAAAAAATAGGTTTGAAAATTCTATTCCCCTGAAAATTCTTATTTAACGCCTTAACATAAGGGATTACCCAGTTTACCATGTCAAAATTTGATTTTTCTATATTTATAGATATACTAATATTAAACGAAGAAAACCCAGTACATAGGTAAGGATTCATTAGAAGCACAGCATAAAACTTGTTGGGGCTAGGTTAGATTCCTGATATGAACAAAACTGATATCATTTGGTGAGACGAATATGGACCATGTTTTAAACCTCCTCAAAGAACTCATAAGCGAATTAGTCATCAATATTGTCTTCCTTAAGAGATTAATTGGGCATCGATCCAAATAATTCACAAATTTGGAAGAAAAAAAAAGGCAAATGCAGTGTAAGTTATTTATATACCAAAGATGTAGTCATTTAGTGGTTGATACAATGTAGCTTGATTTCATTGTGCTATAAATTGAATTGAATTCTCCAGGCAGAGATGAATGATTTATGTCGTGTCATACTGTTAACAACCATTTAATCTCAAATATAGAGATCTAACAACCATTTTCGCTTATTTTTCTTATTGTCGTGTCATACTGTTAACAACCATTTTTCTTATTTTCACATAATGGTGCGGGTCAACTTAATTTGAGTCGGGTATCCGATCAATCGAAATTAAAAAAATTGAAAAATAAATTTTTCTGAAAAAGAAATATTTTTAAAAAAATATATTTAAAATAAAGTATTTATATTATTTAACTATATATATTATTCTCAGAAAAATAAATAATTAAAGTTTAATTAAAATAAAATAAAAAATTATCCACAGGTCTTGTGAGTCACCTGCATATTTCGGCGGGGTGGATGCGTGCTATGCAGGTAGGATTTTTTAAATCAAAAAATGACTCAACCCGTAGTGGGTCGGAACGGGTTGACACGTAAACTCAGGCCTAGTTCTAATATGTTAGGGTTAGAAACAAAAATAAATTTAAGCCATCTTTTTTTAAAAAAAAAAAACAAAAACAATTTTATGGATTAGAAATAGTAATTTCAGAAACAACAAAAATACTTAACAGATTTAGACCATGATTAATGTACATCTTATATTCGATAAAAAACCATATTTAAGAGATATGCATTAATCATCTTCTAAGAGCATGTTTATAGGTAGATACTTTATTTGTATCTTAAGTGGGGGTTAGTGTTATTTTAATGATTATCATTAAGCTAAGATATATTATTAAGATACACTTAATTGTTTTCATTTATAGGTAGTTTCTTTAATTAAAGTTCTTAACAATAAAAAAATATTAAATTTAAATTAATCAATTTTTGATTTTAAAGAAAAAATTTATTTATTAAATTAAACAAAATTAAACATAACATTTTAAAAATAGATTTTAAAATAACAACATAAAAACATGAAAATAAAGATTACTAAAAGAAACATCGACGTTTAGTTGTTGCGTTGATCACGTCCAAATTTACGCCATATATGTTCAACCAAATCACGTTTTAGTCGTTGATGCGCTTGTTTATCACGGATACTTATTATAACACTATCTTGATTGGAGATATTTGGAGGGGTATCTATGAAAAAGGTGTGATCGACACTTGAACTTTCGCCTTCTCCGGTTGGAAACCAAGTGTCGTATTGAGTGCCATGAACTCGTTCGTTTTCCACTATCATATTATGGAGTATGATACATGCTCTCATAATCTTCCCAATCTTGAGAATGTCCCAACAACGTGCTGGATTTTTGACAATGGCAAATCGTGCTTGTAAGACTCCGAAAGCACGCTCGACATCTTTTCGGACAGCTTCTTGAGTTTTAGCAAATAAAACTGCTTTCGGTCCTTGTGGAAGTGGTATAGATTGGATAAAAGTTGCCCATTTAGGATAAATACCATCGGTGAGATAGTAAGCCATTGAATAAGGATTTCCGCTCACCGAAATTCACTTGTGGAGCTTGGCCATGTATGATGTCATCGAAAACAGGTGAGCGATCAAGAATATTGATATCATTTAAAGTACCTGGAAGTCCAAAGAACGCATGCCATATCCAGAGATCATAATCAGCAACCACCTCTAAAACGATTGTGGGTTTTCCCGAACCACGAGAAAATTGTCCTTTCCAAGTGGTGGGACAATTCTTCCACTCCCAATGCATACAATCGATGCTTCCTATCATACCGGAAATCCACGAATCTCCAAGATGAAGTAGACGCTGAAGATCATCTTGCTGGTCTCCTTAAGTACTGATCGCGAACAAATTTATTATTGCTTCCACAAAATTTTCCACACATAATCGAGCCGTGCTTGCAGCGAGCCGGATATATTCGTCGACCGCATCAAAGGCAGAACCATATGCCAAGACACGAATTGCGGCTGTACACTTCTGAAGTATAGAGAGACCACTTCTTCCGGTAACGTCTTCTGTTTGACGAAAGTATTGAACTTCATTGGAGAGGCGGTCAACAATACGCATGAACAATGACTTGTTCATTCTAAATCTTCGTCGAAATTGATTTTCCTGATATGTAGGAGTGTCACTGAAATAATCGTTCCATAACCGTAAATGGCCTTCTTCGCGATTTCGTTCGATAACTACTCTTTTTTTTCTTGTTTTTTTTACTTCTTCTTCTTGTTCTTCTTCTTGACCACCTGTTTGTTTGTACAAACTCTCAAATGCTGCATCGAAATGGTAATCATAATACTGACCAAAAGCTTGATCGAAATTCTCATCCATTTTTTTGGAAACTTGTAACAAAAAAAAAGTTTGAGAATCTTGAATTGTGATGAGAGAATGAAAGTAGAGAATCTTGAATTGTGATGAGAGAATGAAACTAGAGAAACTTGAAATGTGATGAATTGTGATGAGAGAATGAAACTAGAGTTTGAATTTATAGATACAATTTTGAAAAAAGACAGTGACAAACCCAAATCATAGTACATCTCGGAACCAAAAGACAAACCCAAATCATAGTACATCACTGTGAACTTGTCTTGTGAAACAAAAGACAGACCCAAATCATAGTACATCTCGTGAACCCAATGTACATCACTGCGGAACTTGTCTTGTGAAACAAAAGACAACATTGAAACATAATACATCTCGTGAACCCATGTCCCACTTGTCTCTTTACTCTCCCACCTGCATTACAAGAACAGAGGCGTTTGAAACAGAAACAGAAACATTAAACATTAAACATAAATTATCATTAAAACAGAAACAGAAACAGAAACATTAAGACAACATTGAAACATAAACAGAATCAGAAACATTCTCAAGCATACTCTCAAACTTGTCAACATTGAAACATAAACAGAAACAGAAACATTAAGAGAACAAATCACTGATAAGCTTCTTTTTGAGGTCTTCTTCGTAATCAGCTAAGGCATCTTGTCTTGCAAGGAGATTCTCAAGCATATGAGTCTTAGACAACCGTTCTTTGGCGGCCAAATCCTGCTGTTTGATTGTCCACATACTCTCAAACTTATCAACATCCACGATCTCATGCACAACAGGCTTCTTTCCACTCGCCTTTGCAGCCTTTGCAGCCTTCACACCCGTTGGACGCTTGCTTCCACTTGCTTCAGAGGGAACTGAATCCTCACCTTCCTCATTCTTCCTCTTCTTCTTCTTCTTGTCATCGTTATTAGTAACGTCGCGCCACTTCTGGTCAAAGCGCAGCTCCCTCCATGCGTGTTCTAGAGTAAACTTCTTCTTGTGATGGATCAAAAAAAGATGATGTGCTTGTTTGAGAACATCAACTTCATTCTGGCCGGAGCTTTTCTCTCTAGTAGCTGCTGCGTATGATCCACAGAACTTGGACACAAGATCATTGATCTTGTGCCAACGCTGTTTGCAGTCACCCGTCTTTCTCACCAAGCAGCCAGCAGCATGAGGACTTGCAGCATAGTATGCACTAACTCGCTCCCAAAAGGTTCCTGCTCATTGCTCGTTGGCCACCACAGCATCTTTGCTCGTGTTCAACCACGAGCTGATGAGAACAATGTCATCCTCTTGTGTCCATTTCCTTCGTTCTTTTGGCGCAGCAGGAGTGACTCCATGAAGGTTTGAAGCTTCGGTTCCTAGACTAGCTACAGATGGAGAGTTTCCAAAGGAAATTGTTTGGCTTTGTGGACTAAGTAAGTCCACTAACGAACCGGTTCCAGAACCAGGAAAGTAAGCCATTGAATAGAGGATGAGAGAAAGAAAATAACAGAGATGAGAAAGTGGAGAAGAAGAAAGAAGAAGAAGACTGTTTTTCAAGACGAGGAGAAGAAAGAAGAGAAGAACACGGTTTATAACCGTGTTTGACATCACACTACGCATTGATCACAACCTACCACTACCGAAGTTGACATATAGCTACAATCCATTAATCACACAACACCATTCCTCACACAAACCATTCAATTCAGTCTAACCATAAAATTTATTACCAAAATCTACCAATATCTATTTAACCATACAATTTATTACCTAAACCTACGATTGATCACAACCTACCACTACGGTTGAATTCTTTAAGTAAAAATCAACTACAATCGCAACATATATCACAAACCACAGACTAAAAACTCTACAAAGATTTACCAAACCAAACGAACAAAGAAGAATGTTTTATATGACTCTAAATTCATTAGCAATGGCAATAGTTTATCCATTAAACAGAGCAAAGATTTCAGGTTTTATTCGATTCAAATTATCAAAGACAGAGGTCTTACCTTAATGAACAATCGTTGGAGTTCTGTCGACAAAGAGCAAGGTTTAGCGGATAACGCCTCTTGATCATCCATCTCAACAGACAAATACAAAAAAATTAAAACAAATCGAGGCTTGTTCATTCTAAAGATTCACGATTCAATCTAATACATGCATGAATGAAATAGTTTGCCTTTCAAACAAATTAAACTCATCTTTACCTTTCGATCATCCAGAGCAGAAGCAGTCATCGATGTCCCTTCGCTCGAGAGCCACCACGAGAAATCTCGCTGTTTTCGTTGGTCGAGGAGAGCAACCGCTAGAGGAGGCGTCGTTCTCCTTCGTCGAGACGAGCCACCGACAGAGACGCCGCCTCGTTGAGGAGATTGACCGAGACGATTAAAATCGCTTCGTGGTCGCCGAGGAGAAGAGAGAAAGAAGAGAGAAGGAAAGAAAGAAGGAAAAGTGAGAGAGACCAAAACGATGTCGTGCTTCACCTCTCCTCTCTCCAATTAACTTTCAACACGTGCCCATAAGATACACTCTCCTTCTCTTAATTAAGCAACGAGTTTAACATAAAAGGTGGTTTGGTCTTTTAATTTAATCTAAATAAACCTAAGATACACTCTAAGATGTGCCTATAAACATGCTCTAAAAGTCTCGGATCTTCCAGGCTTCCACCTTCGTCAAGTCAATTTTAAATAATAAACAGAGAAATTACTGAAAACTTTAGAGAAAATAGGAAGCATGTGTTACACCTGCTTTGCTCTAGAGCCTAGAGGTCAGGCCAGATTGTATGAGTCTATATAAGTAAACTGTTCCAGTGTGCTTTCTAGCCATTACATAAAATAAATTGGGCCCTCGTGAGTCGTGACTTGTGTAATACCACCTGCGGCTATATCTGTTCCAACTGATTTTGGGTTACGAAGAACAAGAAAATTGGACTTCTTCAACAATATTGGGCTTAAGAATATTATAGTAAGAAAAATTGATTATTTTGGGATTTTTGAAAAAGTTCTTACAAAAGGCAAAACCTAATTAACTTTGTTTTTGACAAAACTTATTTTTCTTTAACGTGGAGATTTAAAATATATTTAGAAACAATAACATTCTTAACAACAATAACTGAACTCTCCATTAATTATATTTGAGATTGTGATTTCTCCTTGATGTCTTGAATGAGCATTGTGATATTAGAATGTGAAGACCCTCCTTCTTCCAAAGCCTTATTTGCCAAGCCACTAAGTTCTTTGACTCTTCTTCTTCTTTCTTGTGCTTCTTCATTATTACCCATCAGCTCATCCACAGCCTTTCTCACACTTTCTTTACTCACCGTCACTCCTATCTCTTCTTCTTTCCCATATTGCATGAATTTCTCTACACCTATCTTTAATCCTGCTTTTAATATCTTCACAACTAACTTCTCATTGAAGAATTGTTCAGCAAACAAAGGCCATGTCAATAATGGAACTCCAGCAGTAATTCCTCTAGAGTCGAGTTCCATCCACAATGAGTCAAGAACCCTCCAATTGATGCATGTGAGAGGATGAACACTTGTGGTGCCCAACCATTGATCACAAGTCCTCTATCTTTGACCCTTACTTCAAATCCACTGTCTTGAATCCATTTTGCTAGCTCTCCATATTTTTTCCAATCTCTTATAACCCAAATGAAAGGCTTATTAGATTCCTCAAGGCCTAGTCCTAGCTCCTTGAGCTGATCCAAGGTGAGATTGCATAGACTACCAAGGCAAACGTAGAGCACTGAACCCTTTTCTTGCGAGTCAAGCCATTGAAGGCATTGGTCTTGACCAATGGAAGCCTTGTCTCCTCTCCGAACTTTGTCGAACTCTAAGTTATTACACAAAGCAACAGGCCCTACACACCAGACTTTTCCTCCTCTTGCTTTCTTATATTCTCTTACATAATCAACTTCTAACTCTTCGAAGCTGTTCACAATAACTCCGTAAGAGTCGATACCACTTTCAATAATCTTGTCCATGACCTCTTTCATACCTCCTTCAACAGGCTGCAGCACTGAGATCTGAGGTTTAGTGAACTCAAGTCTATCAGGCAATCCAGGCAAGTCGAAATACTCGTCGTTAGAATCTACAGCTTTCAAGGTCCCACTTTCTTGAACCACGTGTATGCATGCAAGGCTGAAACAAGAAAACCCATGGAAGACAAGTTTAGGGATCTTGAGTTTTCTGGCAAGGCTTGAAGTGAAAGGAAGGCTTATGTCTCCGATGATGCAGCTCGGTGGTGGGTGAACCATCTTCTCCATAGCCTTTTCGACTTGTTCCTCAAGCGTGTTTGCCGCGTTAAAGAACTTAGCCAAATCGGCCGTTGAATCTAACATGTCTACACTCTCGCACCCTTCAGGTACACCGGCTTGTTCAAAGGGAAACTTTACTTCAACGATGTTGATGTTCGAAGAAGGAGAGGAAGAAGAGAGTGAGGACTTGATCCTGGCTACGTTTTGAGTAGTTGTGATGATGCTGACAGTCACACCTTGACGCTGGGACAAGAGCTTAGAGATGTCGACAAGTGGGATCATATGGCCTTGAGCCATAAAGGGTATCACGACAAAGTGAACAAGATCATGAGAAGACATTGTGGTAGATCTTACAATATTTGAATGAGAAGAAAACTAAAGGTTTTGGGATTGAATATAAGGTAATTTTCTTACAGATGATATATGTAAATATATAGCTACGAATAGAGTTTATATTCACCATTTGTTTTGACCCGTCTTGATAGCCGACGTTAGAATATTAGATTTTACTTTTCCGATAAAACTTTGAATTGAGTTTTGCATCTTGCTGTAAGAAAAAAAAAAGTCCGCAAAGTAATAGTATTGCAAGTGTGAGAGTTATCAATTACAAGTAGAACACATACATGGAGAATTCTTTTTAATAAATACGACTAGATTAATCGTTTCAAAAATACATAAAAATCGCTCTAAAATAATTCTTCAATTAAATTCAAGACAAATTTTGATTTTTGATTTATTGATTAGTTTCACTCGTTCACATACTTCTAAGAGTCTATGAACCACTTACATTTTAACTCTAAATGTTTTGCTTCTCTTTGTTTGATGTACAAAACTCTCTATTGCTAAAAACTCTCTTCTATGTTAATTAGCAAAGATAGTACCATCAACTTCTTTATATTTTAGAGAAAACCCCTAGATTAGAACATGTTTATTGGCGGGTTCTTAGGGTGGAGTTCTAAATTTTAAGAGCCGGCTCAAGAGACGGATTCTTATATTCCACCAAGAATCCCATATTAAAAACCCGCCAATAAACATGTTCTAACAATCTTACCTAATATAAATTTTCCATTTCTAATTCTTCAGCGAGTAAACCAATTTTTCTTATTGCATAAAGTCGATGGCTTCTTTTTCAATAGCCAACGTAAGCATAGGATATTTTACAATATAATGGTATTATTAACTGTCTAATCAGTGGAGAAGGGAGAAAATTATATTACATTGATCAAACTGATAACATTTTCATTTTACAAAGTTCAACAAGCTTAATTCTTTAGATTTTATGCAAGTAGTACATATCGTAAGTTTTTCTTCTGACAAAATTTCATACGGGTCATTTGACCCACATGCTACTACTGTAGCTCTGCCACTGTGTCTTTTTTTTTTTTTTTTTGGACAAATCTGCCACTGTGTCTAATCTTGGGCCTAATATATATACAGACCTTGATTCCAACTTAGATGTTATTAAAAACTAATATGGTACATTCAAACACACATTGAAATAATTTTTCCCAAAAGAATTTCTAGATTTTTTTTGCTTCACGATAATTGGTTTTCTAAATTTTTAAAATACTTTTCTATACATCTAAAAATACTTTTGTATACATTTAAAAACATTAATTGAGAATATTTGATTGATTAGATATTATTGGTTGATAATTATTAGAAAGCGTATAAAAATAATAAATTTAATTATAAACATTTATTATATTCTTAATATATACAAACACTTTAAAAAATCACTTTTACAAAGAGAGTAATATGCAGTTGACGGTGTTTAGATGCTAGACCTTATAAGATTTTGCCGATTAACTTATAAACCACCTTAAGAATTATAATATTATAATAATAAATAATTTATTATTTATAAACCATAATAATTAATGTATTATAATATACATTACTACAAAAAAGTATTCATCATTTACAAATAATAGTATTTAATATAAATATTATATATATTTAATATATATAATATATAAACATCTAAGCCACCTAGCTAATCAACGATAGTGCTTTCTTGAATCTATACTAATAAATGAGACTATTTGAGGTTCCAAAAAGTGTCCACATCAGCGAAAAAAACTTCTTTTGAAATATGCTACGCGGTATTATTAACAAAAAATAAAAATAAAAAGTTAATATAAAATATAGGAAAAATAAATAATAAGTAAATATACAATATAAGAAATAGAAATATTACATTAAATATCTATCGTAATATTATCATCTGATATAAACGCAATAAAAATAAGCAAATATAAAATTAAGAAATGAAAAAAAACTAAATTGAATATCTATATGAAAAATTATAGTAAAATAAATAGTAAGTAAATATACAGATATTACATTAAAAATTATCGTAATATTATAATAAGTAAATATACAATATAATAAATATATAATAAATAAATATACAAAATAAGAAAATTTAAAAATAAGTAAATATACAATATAAGAAATAAAAATACTATATTAAACATCTATCTGAAAATGTATATTAAAATAAATAATAAGTAAATATACAATATAAAAAATAAAATATTACATTAAAAATCTATAAGAATATTAGAATAAGTAAATATAAAATATAAGAGTAATAAATCAAAAGTAAATATACAATATAAGAAATAGAAAAACTACATTAAACAACTATCTGAAAAATGTATAATAAAATAAATAATAAGTAAATATATAATAGAAATAGAAATATTACATTAAACATTTATCGTAATATTACGATTTGATATAAAATAAAAACAATTAAGATAAGTAATTATACAATTTAAAAAATAAAAGAAAGTAAATATACAATATAAGAAATAGAAAATTAAATTAAACATCTATCAGAAAATGAATAGTAAAATCAATAATAAGTCAATATACAATATAAGAAACAAAAATATTACGTTATATATCTATTATAATATTAGAATAACTAAATATCTAATATAAGAAAATAAATAATGAGTAAATATACAAATATAAGAAATGAAAATATTACATTAAACATCTATGGTAAGATTACAATTTGATATAAAATCAGAACAATTAGAATAACTAATTATAAAATATAAGAAAAAACAAATAATAAGTAAATATACAATATAAGAAATAGAAAAACTACATTAAACTTATATCTGAAAAATGTATAGGTTTACATTATTATTATTTCTAAATATTTTTATATGTATATATACAATATAAGAAAAACAATCATAAAATAAAAGAAATAGAAATATTACATAAACAAATATCATAATATTATTATCTGATATAAAAGAAGGAAAATATAATAAGTAAATATACAATATAAAAATAAACAATAAGTAAATATACAATTAAAAATGGAAAAACTAAATTAAACATCTCTCTCAAAAATATATAATTAATAAATAATAAGTAAATATACAATAGAAGAAATAGAAATATTATATTAAACATTTATCATAATATAAGAATAAATAAATATACAATATAAAAAATTAAAAATTAAGTAAATATATAATATAAGAAATAAAAATATTACACTAAACATCCAAGTAATATTATCATTTAATATAAAAGAAAAAAATTAGAATAAGTAAATATACATCATAAGAAAAAATTAATCAATAATATCAGAAATGGTAAAACTAAATTAAACACCTATTTAAAAATGTATATTAAAATAAATAGTAAGTAAATATAAAATATAAGAAATAAAAATATTACACTAAACATTTATCTTAATATTAGATTAAAAAATAAATGATAAGTAAATATTTAATATAAGAAATAGAAAGCCTACATTAAACATCTATCTGGAAATATATAGTAAAAGAAATGATAAATAAATATACAATATAAAAGTATAAAAATATAAATATTACATTAAACATCTATCGCAATATTACTATTTGATATAAAAGCAAAAAAAATAGAATAACTATATGTACAATATAAGAAATGGAAAAACTACATTAAACATCTATTTGAAAATGTATAATTTTAAATTTTGATTATTTCTAAATCTTTTTATAAATAAATATACAATATAAGAAAAAATAAATAATAAGTAAATATACAATATCAGAAATAGAAATGTTACATTAAACATATATTATGATATATCATTTGATATAAAGCAAATTTAGAATAAATAAATATACAAAATAAGAAAAATAAACAATAAGTAAATATACAATATAAAAATGGAAAAACTAAATTAAACATCTGTTTGAAAATGTATAGTAATATAAATAATAAATAAATATACAATATAAAAATAGAGATGTTACATTAAACATCTATCATAATATTAGATAATTAAATATACAATATTCTAAAAATAAATAATATGTATATATACAATATAAGAAATAGAAAACTACATTAAATAACTATCTGAAAATGTATAGTAAAATAAATAAATAAGTAAATATACAAAATAAGAAATAGAAATATTACATTAAACATCAAGGGTAATATTACCATTTGATATAAAAGCAAGAAAATTAGAATACATAAATATAAAATATAAGAAAATCTAAATAATAAATAAATATACAATATAAGAAATGAAAAACTACATTAAACATTTATCTAAAATGTATAGTTTTCTGTTTTTTCTGAGGATATATGTGTAAATATACTATATTTGTAATTAGATACATTTTGATATATGTTATTCATTGTGTTATTATTTTCTATTTCTAGAAAAAATTAGTTAAACATCAATATCAATTAGGTTAAGTCCACAAACAACAAAATTAAAACATCACAAAAAATGCTCACATTAACATTACAATACAATAATTTTAATTTAAAAAAATAAAAACTTTCTATTATGCAAACCATAAAAAGAAATCACTCATTTATTCACACAAACATACAATTCAGAATACAACGTCCAAATAATGATGTAATTAACATTTAAAAATCTAAAAAACCTCGCGCGTGGAGCGGATTAACCCCTAGTATTGGTAATAAGACTTAATACACACTAAATAGTAACTCAGTCAGGCCCCTTGCATGAACCAAATTCCTTATGAAACAGAGGCAAAGCTATAAAGGCGCTTATTTACTAACAAAGTTACAAAGACCAAGGACTATCCACATGCTAATAACTAATGGCCATGCCGCGTTAGTGATCTTGCTAGCCATGCCAATTCCAACAAACTTTCTAAGGTCCCTTCTGCATTCCTCTAGGAAGATTACTCGATTCACAAACCAAACCACCACATCACCCCATAAGCCTCTTCTTGCCTGCATCAGATAAGAAAAAAAAAAGAGCTTAGAAAACAACCACGACTACAGGAACTAGATAGACAAGTTTTTTTTCAAAGGATACCTGAACTCTCACAAGTGGAAATCATCTGTTTCTCGAGTTCACGGACCGCATCGAATATCCCATGAGCAGCATAGGTCTTGACCATAGTCGCAAAAGTGATTTTATCAGGCTTACATTTCCTCTCTTCCATCTGCATGTACAATTCCTTCATCGTGGCCAGATCACCAGCCTCACCATACGCATTGATTATGCAGTTGAAGAAGACCGTATCCAGCACCACATCCGAATTCACAACTTGCCTCAAAACCGAATCTATCTTCCCCACAAGACCAGCTCTGCTATACGCGTTGACAACCGAACAGTAAGTGATTGAGTTAGGTTTCACTCCTCGATACTTCATCTTCCTGAACACGTCCTCCATCTTCTCGATCCTTCCCGCTTTCCCAAACGTCTCGATCACTATATTGTAAGTGACAACCGTTGGGGAGAAGAATCTCTTCTCCATGTAATCCATCACAGAGCTCATCTTCTTGTACATCCCAGCTCTCCCAAACGACAGGATCAGCACGTTGAACGTGGTGATGTCTGGCTCCACTCCCATGAGCTGGAACCGGTTATACCAGCTCTCCATCTTCCTTATCTCACCGCCGTTTCCATAAGAACCGATGATGGAGTTAAACGTGAATACATCTGGAAGAGATTCTCCATCCTCGATCATATCAGCCAGAACGTCTTCCATCTCCTCAAACATGCCTGCTTTTCCATACCCATCGAGAATAGTGTTGTAAGTAACCGTGCTGCACCTAACTCCAAGGTAGGACATCTCGAGAAGGACGCTTTGACGAGATCAAACCGAAGCGAGTTTGCAGCAGCAGCTGATGAGAACGGTGAATGTGAAGACATCCGGCTTGCAGTTGCTAACCGATTTCATGTACTCGAGCGTGGCAAAGGCTTTCTAGAAGCTCGCATTTGCCGTAGACGGATATCAGAGACGTGTAGACATCGATGGTTGGTTTTAACCCTTCGGATAGCATTAGTTCGAAGAGTAAGCTCGCTTGCTCAGGCTGTCTGCAGTTCCCAAGCACTTTGAAGAGCTTTGTGTAGGTTTTGCATCTTGGTTCGTACCAATGCTGCTTCCTAAGAAGATTGAATATCTGTAAAACAGAGAAAACAAGAAAATGAATCGTAAATGAATCTTTATGGAAGCTCAAGGTAAAAGCGATGTTACCTTGAGCGCCGATTGCCATCGATTCTCTTTGATAGCATCGTCTAGTGCTTCGAGAACAGCTTTGGCCACAAAGTGTTGTACTTTTCAGAGTTGGCTTTCCTCTCGATGCTCTTAACGGCAGCGTCTGTTCTCAGAATCCGAGACAGTTCTCTCTTGGGATCTACTTGGTGTCTTGTTGATATCAACCCAGAGCTCTTTTTGTCTGTACGTTCTTTGGGGCTTTTCGTCGAACATGTTGTGAGCGTTAATGAAACAGAGGTTATATGCAGAGTACGAACAGGGGATGATGATGTATGTAGCTGAAACGTGCTGCTGCGAGTGTGATGATAGAGAGATAAGAGAATAAGAAAGAAAATCGAAATTGAGAAATTAAAGAAACGTAAAATCGAAACAGCGAGAGATGAGATTGTTACCGAGAAAAACAGTGAGTTGTTTGGATGGTTTCATTACCGTAAGAGGAAGATGTCGCTTGCACAGGCTGTTGTATTAACGCCATCAAAGCGAGAGACAAGGCGGAGACGAAGAAGGCGGAGACGAAGAAGGCTGTAAATCTACGGTTTGGAGGTTTCGGTTTTTAAATCTTTGGTTTAATTTATATATGAACGGATAATAGTACGATTCTGATGTGGTTTTGGTTTTTCATTACGATTCCGGTTTATTATCATAGATGTTCGAACGGATCGGTTTGATTGTGGCCATGTTTGTTTGTAAATCATTTTTTGACTAAATGTTTGTAAATTGTCATAACACAAACGACTAAGGAGTAACCGGTTTCTTCTATACTATCCGCAAACACACCTTTTACAATTGGTAATTAGTTATTAGCGCTTACAACAATCATACAAAATGATACAAATCGTCTTAAACCGCTTCAAACCCCATAAAATCAAAAGCTAATTTCCATCATTGCTATATCAGAAGGTCATAATAAATAACTAAATATAAAAATATTTTTTAAAAATATTTTAAAATTTTAATTTAAACTTTAAAATTAAAATATTATAAATAATATATATTTTAATTTAAATTCATTAACAGTATAATTTTATTTTATAAAAACTTTAAACCAAAACAATTCAATATAATTTTTAAACATTAATATATATACACATATATAAATACACATACATATACATATCTACATACATATATAAATAAAATAAAATACTCTTTATAATTTTTAATATAAATCTTCAAAATAATTATTGAAATTATATCTTTCATTTAAACCAAAAAAATAAATAAAAAAATATGTAATATTGTTATTAATTATATATTATTATTATGTTAATATTTTATATTTTATTATAGTAGTATATTTGATATTTTATAATGTTAAAATATGTTAATTTTGATAAATTATTATTAAACCGCTTCAGTATCTCATAATCAACAGTCACAAATATCCTACAAATACAATAATTTGTAATCGCTTTACTAATCGTACATCTTAATGATGCTAGAGATCACAACCATCCACATTCACAAACTCCTGCAACCGCAACCACTGCATTTCAACCGGTCGTACCCTAAATTGTTGTTCATTTACTTGTCGTATGAACAATAAAACACCGTAGCGGTTAGCGATCAAAATTTTCAATATCAAGTTTTTGACCGCTTTGGTTTAATATCTAAATGACTAAACTAGTAAAATAAATAAATTTACCGTTAATTTTTGTAGTGGCTAATCTCAGTAATCACTAACGAATAATATAGCAACTTATCAAAAAGAATAATTGGTAGCGAGCGGCAACGGCATTAAAAAATTAAAACAGACAATAGCAGCAATATTCAATCGTTGACATTTGACAATGAAACAGTAATGCGAACCGGAACTTAGAAATGTGAGTGTGAACCGGAATGCGAAAGACAGGAAGAAAAAAAAAAATGCAAGGGAAGGAAGTTTATCCGAATCACTTACTAAAATAATGACACGTGGAGGATGATTGATTCTTCGGACACAAGTGGGAATGCTTGTGTGGCCATAAACCGGGAACTTCAAAAAACCAAATCGCGAAAGTCGAGAAACGGCAAAATGCCGTGTCACCTAACAATGACACGTGGACGGTGACGATAGTTACGTGGAAAAGTCTGAATGAATAGCTCTTCTCCACCAAAGTCCGACGTGAACAAAAAAAGTCAGAGAGAGAGACGTCATTGTCCACCGGCCAAAAGTTAGATCATAAAAACGAAAAGGAGAAAATCATTTCTACTTCTGTAACGTTCTTTGAGTATAAAAGGAAGACGAAACAAAACTTCTTCTTCTTCTTGAGTTTAATTTTACAATTTAGAGATGGAGATGGAGTTTAAGGAGTTAAAGGAAGCAATAGATCAAGTAGAGCTCGTTGATGCTCACGCTCACAACATTGTCTCTCTCGACTCTTCTTTTCCCTTCATCGGAACTTTCTCTGAGGCCACCGGTGACGCTTTATCCTTCGCTCCACAGTCTCTCTCCTTCAAGGTATGGCGATGATATCATGTCTTGTCTAGTTTTTATCAATCAAACTCACTCTAGCTCCACACTCTCACACAGTCGTTTTATGTGTGATTAGATTCTTAATGAATTTGTTAATGGGCTTCTTATGAGTCCATTTTAGTTACAAAGCTTGCTTACTAAGTTACTATGAATTTTCATGTGTCTTTGGTCTATGGTTACAGAGGAATCTGAGGGAGATTGCTCAACTCTATGGCACTGAAGTGTCCTTGGAAGCGATTGAGAAACATCGTCAAGCCTCTGGTTTGCACTCTTTCACTTCAAAGTGTTTCAAAGAAGCTGGAATCTCTGCTCTTCTCATTGACGATGGATTGAAGCTTGACAAGAAGCATGACATCGAATGGCACAGAAGCTTTGTTCCATTTGTTGGTCGAGTTTTGCGTATCGAGACTCTTGCCGAGCAAATCCTCGACGAGGAGAGTTCTACTTGGACTCTCGATTCTTTCACCAAAGCCTTTGTTTCAAGATTAGCTTCATATCCTTTTATATAGTCTTTCCATGGTTTATAATGCACTTTCTTAATTAATGTTGGTTTTACCTTGACGTTCGGATGGGTCACGCTTGTTCCAGAGATTGTTGCTTTGAAAACTATTGCTGCTTACCGTAGCGGTTTGGATATTGATACTCATGTGAGCAAAGAAGTTGCTGAGAATGGCCTTGTTGAAGTCTTGCAAGGTGGAAAGCCTGTCCGTGTTGGAAACAAAGGCTTGGTTGATTACATTGTTACTCTTAGTCTGGAGGTCGCTGAACGTCACGACTTGCCTTTGCAGATTCACACAGGGTATGTATACTTAGTGAGTGTCTTTGATTTTATTAAAAATTTGGCTTTGCGTTATACATAACTGAATCTTTTTTTTGTTCTGCTTGAACCAGTTTTGGTGACAAGGATTTGGATTTGCGGTTGGCAAATCCTCTTCACCTTAGAACCCTTCTTGAAGACAAACGATTTGCAAAGTGTCGTATTGTTCTTCTTCATGCATCTTATCCATTCTCAAAGGAAGCATCATATCTGTCTTCAGTTTATTCTCAGGTGTTTACTTCATGAACACTTTCAATTATCTGTAAAGTTATGTGATATTGTTTGCTTAATCTTGATGAATCTTGTTTGTTCCTTCAGGTTTACCTTGATTTCGGTTTGGCGGTTCCAAAGCTTAGTGTTCATGGTATGGTGTCTTCAGTCAAAGAGCTTGATTTAGCCCCAACAAAGAAGGTAAAATGCAGCTTGTTAACCATAAGAGATTTTTAAGTGATGTTCAATACTTTGTTGTTGTTCATGAGTGACAGAGAAAACTAACCATAAGAGATATTGCAGGTGATGTTCAGCACTGATGGATATGCATCTCCTGAGACCTACTATTTAGGTAAAGTTCAACTTGCTACCTCTTTTTGTAAGTTTTGAAACTTGAAATCTCCTCAGTTCATTCTTGAACTAAGTTCTCTGCTTTTTACAGGTGCAAAGAAGGCCCGAGAGGTCATCTTCCTAGTTCTCCGTGATGCATGTGCCAGTGGTGATCTCTCACTCATGGAAGCTATTGATGCAGCTAAAGACATTTTCTCACGGAATGCCATTGCATTTTATAAGCTTGATATAGACGCAAGTTCTTCTAGTCCACAGAGTAGTATATCTCCTAAATCACAGATGAAGGAGCCTGACGCTCAAGAAGATAGTAGTTCTTTTGTCCGCATTATTTGGGTAGATACATCTGGACAACAAAGATGCCGTGTAGGTGTTTTTAAAATTCATCTGAACCTGTGTTTTCCTCTCTAACTACAGAACCTTGACAAGAGTTAGGTTTGTTGTACAGGCTGTTCAAGCGCATCGTTTTAACAGAAGTGTGAAGAAGAGTGGTATTGGTCTGACTTATGCATCAATGGGAATGCCTTCATTTACTGATGGACCAGCGGAAGAGTCTAAGTTAACGGGGGTGGGTGAGGTTAGATTGGTTCCAGATCTATCAACCAAGCGGACAATACCATGGTACCTTGCTCGTGTTCCTTCTCGTTGCATTTAACATATTTTTCATTTCTTTTTTTTATTACATTTGAACATATCATATTAATAACCGTTAGGACAAAGCAAGAGAGCATGGTTTTAGCTGACATGCTCTTAAAGCCTGGTGAAGCATGGGAGTATTGTCCAAGAGAGACCTTAAGAAGAGTCGCAAAAGTTCTTAAAGATGAATTTGACTTGGTCAAAATCTCCTTTTATACCCCACTCTACTCCCTCTGTGGTTATTTTTTTTTATGTAGTTTGAACACCAAATTTCCTTGGCTTTTTAGGTAATGAATGCTGGTTTTGAGAATGAGTTTTATCTCCTTAAGAATGTTGTGAGGTATGTAACTATAAGTTTCTTTGTTTAATCCGATCAGTTTTTTTTATTAATCCATGCCACAAACTTTTTTAAGGGAGGGGAAAGAAGAGTATGTTCCTTTTGACTTCGGTCCTTACTGTTCCACATCCTCATACGATGCTGCGTCTCCGCTTTTCCATGAAATTGTACCGGCGCTTGAGTCCTTGAACATCACAGTTGAACAGGTTAAACAACATAAAAAATCTCTTGAATGTTGATCAGCCATAGATTGCAACTATACATCATGTTTCTTGACTTGTATATTATGTTTTCATAGTTTCACGCGGAATCCGGGAAAGGTCAATTTGAAGTATCTCTAGGTCACACCATTGCATCCCATGCAGCCGACAATTTGGTTTACACACGTGAAGTTATAAGATCTGTCGCAAGGAAACATGGGTTGCTAGCAACCTTTGTTCCAAAGTATGTCAGTCTCTTCCCCACTGTCACCATAAGCGCTTTAACAGCGGGTTTTAAAAGAATATGCATTTGTGTGTGTGCGCTTTCTCCAGGTATGACTTATGTGACATTGGTTCTGGATCACATGTGCATCTAAGTCTTTGGAAAAACGGTGAAAATGTCTTCCCAGCATCTGATAAATCATCTGCTCATGGAATGTCTTCCATCGGGGAAGAGTTCATGGCTGGAGTTTTGTTTCACCTTCCTTCAATCTTAGCAGTCATAGCTCCACTTCCAAACAGGTAATTGAATGTGCATCTTCTCGAATAGTTTTTGTTTGTTCACAATGTGAATTTAAACTCTAGCAAATACCTGTTTTAGAGATTTTCTCCGGCCCAACAAATGTGTTTTTTTTACTGGTGCACCGAGATTTAAACCACTTCAAAATCAACTGAGCTGTTACTAATTAAGTTACACTTTTGTACTAAATTTTCAGCTATGACCGAATCCAACCTAACACATGGAGTGGAGCATTCCAATGCTGGGGCAAGGAGAACCGAGAGGCGGCTTTAAGAACAGCTTCTCCACCAGGAGCTCCTGATGGTTTAGTTACTAATTTTGAGATAAAATCTTGTGATGGCGCTGCAAATCCTCACCTTAGTTTGGCCATGATAATGGCTGCTGGAATTGATGGTCTTCGGCGTCACCTTCAACTCCCTGAGCCAATAGGTAATAACTTTCTGTTATTCATTCTCATATAGTCTTAAGATATAGTTTCTGATAGTATTTTTTTCGCTTACATGTTATGAAAATGCCTCTTACATTTCACCATCTCGTTTGATGAAACATCAGATACAAATCCGGCCGATGTGGCTGCTACATTGAAGAGACTTCCTGAATCACTCTCAGAAGCTGTCGAAGCTCTGGAGAAAGACCAAGCCTTCCATGAGTTGCTCGGACAAAAGCTTTTAGTTGCCATAACAGGAGTCCGTAAGGTACATTGATGTCGTTTTAGTTCCAAACTTTCAATAGATTTGCAATGGTAACAAAGTACGTAATCACTAATCTATGTTTTATCCTCCTTTCAACAGGCTGAGGTCGAGTATTATTCGAAGAACCCGGATGCATGCAAGCAACTCATTCACCGTTACTAGTCCTTCACTCTCTTGAGGTCTAAGATGGTGTTCACTCGATCATGTAGCTTTTATTCCTTGTTGTGATCAATCAAGAATAATCATTAGACAATAATGGAGACCAATGGAACTGTCCATCTATGACAATAATGGACCCATGGAACTGTCTTTCTATCGTTGTTACCAGTTACCATTTTTTTACGGATTGAAAATGTATCGAAGTTTCTTTAATTCTATAAGAATTTATGGTCGGATTTGCAAATTTTACAAACTGAGGTTACAATATTGAATATATCTTTCTCAATAGTAGCAGATGCAAACGTGACATAAAGATGTGGGTTAGGAAAAAAAAGAAAACTAAATTTCATATTTCGAGACGCATGCTCATGTTAACTCTTTTCTAACTTTTCGTCCCATGCTTTCAAAAGTCTCACGTTCTGGTCCTCTATTTATATTTAATAGTTTTTCCGTATCTTATATTTTCTTTGTAAAAATCTTCTTTTTTTCTATGTAGAAAGTCTCACGTTCTGGTCCTCTATTTACATTTAATAGTTTTTCCGTATCTTATATTTTCTTTGTTTAAAATCTTCTTTTTTTCTATGTAGAAACCGTATCTGTTTTAAAAAAAAAAAATTCAACAACCACTTTCATTCACCAATTCAACAAGGTACAAACATTTTGACCTCTACAGAATTTGACAACCGATGCAATAGTGTAGTCTAGTAACACCCTGAATCACTAACTTGGATTTAACGCTACCCAACTGAAATACCATTGCATTTTTAACCACAACGAGAATGAGCTCACTCCACAACTCAAATAAAACTCACCTCTTAGACCCTACATTCTACCACACGGCGAAAACAACTACTAACACAAAACACAATTCTAAACCGAAAAACAGTTTAGCACCAAGCTATGGCCTCATAGGATCGACATTCTGTACGTTGCCAGTAGCATCTTCACCCGAAGGCGCGTTTTCGAGGGAGGCTTGTATCTGCTGGCGTTCAATTGCTACTATCCTTAGCTACGCACGACATAGAGTCCGACTGAAAACTATTCTAAAGACCATGTGATGTGGATGCAATGAACAAACTGTAACCAAGAATCAAAACGGGCTCCAATACAAATTCAAAGCTGAGGATTCCAAAGGATATGAGTCGAGACCGTAACCCAGCAGCATCATCACCTAAAGGCGCAAACCCGCTTCGATTCGTGCCACCATCGCCGCCGCTCCTCAAGACCATACAAGCCGGTAAGTCCGAATGAAAGACGGATCTTGGCAATGGAAACGCATCGGGACCCGATGAAGGTTTCAGGAGAATTCACCCTGTCAGCAAGCCTCCTACCTCTATTTTATCACACCTCTCCTCCACCCTTCTCACCGCCACGTAGGAGGTGATTCCGAGCCAAAGGAGTCGCCAAACCCGCCACGCCACACGGAAGGTTAAACCTTAGATCCGAAGGGGAAAATTAGATCTGGCCTACTCTTCAATCCTAAAAGCCGAATTCTCCTCCTCTCAGTCTAGACCTAGACTCAAAACTCCAAACAAGACATCGTCTCCGTCTACAACGAGCTCCGGAGGAAACGGTCATGTCAGAATAGCTTGCATATCGCCTCGTTTTGAGCTGGGGAAAGAAAAGCAAAGAAAAAATGAGGAAGGGGAAAGAGAATCATCTCGCACAGCCAAACCGCCGACCGGAGCTAGGGATTGAAATCTCTCCAATGTCTCTGTTTCTCTCTCACAACGTTGTCTATCTAAACAGTTATTTTAGAAACCGTATCTGTTGAGTTTGCTTATCAACACTTTAACTCATTTTCCTCTATTTACTTATATAAAATCATATAAATATTTTATTTTGTAAAGTTTCTCAAAAACATTAGTAGAAGGTCTAGAAATTTATAAATATGTATGAGATTTGTATGTTTCACTTATTAATGCTCAAACAAGTGGACGTGCAAAATCTTTCCTCATGTGAGTTGTATCTGACTGGGGACGAGAACATAGTAATAAGTCCAAATGTTTTTCTTCCAAACTTCATGATCTATTCAGACGGACAAATTAGTTCGAGCTTTCCATGCCTCTCTTTGCAAAGTGATCAGCAAAAACATTTAAAACAAAATAACTCGATTATTTAAAAGACCATCAAATATTATAAAGAAAATAAGTCAGTGTAAAATCTAACTGTTCACAAAAAGCCAATGCAAAGTTTTGGAAATGATTCTTGTTGTCGCATGTACACTATTGTAGCGTACTGGATTTTTGTTTACGAAATGTAAATTATCTAATCTAAGCAAGTCAAATGTATTATAAACTGGATCCAAAATATAAATGTTGCCCACTTGCCCTATTGAAATTAGTAATCTATATAATATATACACAGATGAGTTTGACTTAACATCTTATAATAAGCTACTGTAAAATGATGTCAAAAAAAGCTACTAGTAAACCCAAACCAACTTAATCGATTTGTTGAATTGTTGTTGACGGTTTCTAGATTTGGTACTAAGAAATGATTAACTGTATTTCGTTAATGAACCTTCTTTTATTCATCTGGATCTTCCCATAAGTGCCATCGTTTTTTTAGTGCCATCGTTTTAGCTAACAATTTGAGCTCAGAGATGAAAGCTTATTAAATAATACTACGAGCTGATCACAGTGAAGCATAAGTAATAGGCAGATTGAGAAATTACCAAGTAATCTTTAGATATACGAGTCCACCACGAAATAGAAAGGTACTAAAGTTTGTCTAGCTGTTGAAGATGTACATGTCACTTGGGATTAGGACTGGGCATTTTATCTGTTAAATTTGATTTGATTTGTTATTCGGTTCGATTCGATCCGAAAATTCCGAATATCCGTAAACTTTCGAAGCAAATCAAATACTAAAAATCAATATCCGTTAAAATCGAAGCAAATCACAAATATTAAAATTTTAGAAAGTTTAATATCCGATCTGATCCGCAATATATAAATACATGTATATTTTGGTTATATTTTAAAGTTTTAAATGTATAAAAGTATATAATTATTATTCTAACATATGATTTGACAAATTATATTCACATTATTACTTATATAAAAGTATTACATAAAAGGAAGAGAGAAAATTTATGATAATTATATTTTTTTCTTAAGTTTTGTGTTATTATAATTGTTAATTAAGTTTAAATTTTTTTAAAAAATATGTAGATTCACTATTTCCTTTAATTTTTATTTTATATATCATGCAAAAAAATATTTTATAAAACAAACTTGTATCAAATTTTTAAGATTATTTGTATTAATCGTAATGCATTAGATATCCGTAAGTATTCGTAAATATTCGAAAATATTTATTTATTTTCCGAATATCCGCTTTTCCTAATATCCGTATTTTTCCCGGCAAATCAAATCAAAAATTAGATATCCGTGACATTCAAGAAATCACAAATACCTTTAAAACCCTGATATCCGATCCGGCCCGTGTCACGACTGGGACGAGCTAATATAACTAGATAATTAACACGAATAACATAGTCAACGTGGTGGTGAGTTTTTTTTGAAACACTTTTTTTTGAAACACCAACGTGGTGAGTTTAACTTTTCATTCATGCACTCTTCCAATTGTTATTTTCCCTTTTCATTCATCAATTATATTTATTATTCTTCCATGCATCAATTTGAAACGACGAAAAGATAACCTTCTATAAGTTCAAACACAGTGCTCTAAGATCGAAGAGAATTCTAGCTCCATATTTTCTTTTGTTAATTTGTAATCTGTAATCGAATTAAAATTAAATACGAATATACGATGAGAAAAAGAGTTAACAAGAAAAAGAACGTGAAACGGGAAAATAACGTAGGTGGTCCATAAAACTGCAAAATCATTAACTTTATTGACAAAATGCAGTTCTGAGGGGCCCACTGTATAATACAAAGATTCGAATAATTAATAATGTGAGGTAAGAGCTTTGACTATTTCCTCCCAGACCGAGAGCCGAGAAGCGAGAGATGGCCGGTTAGGCAAATAAATTGAACCCGAAAATCTAAACCGAATTCGATCCAATAAAAATGAATTTGAATCAATCTAAGCCCAACATAAATACCAAATAAATTTTGTTTTATGGTATTTCGGTTATGAATATTATCTGAACTGAACCTGAATTTAAATGGATATTCGATTAAACCCAAACATTCAAAATTTCAAAAAATATGTATCCGAATACACTAAGATAATATTGAACATCTAAAATAATTATATATTACATGAAAGTTGATGGTTGAAGGTGGCAGTTGAAGCTTTAAGTTTTTAAATTTTGGTTTTGTTTTCATGGAATACTATTTTTCGTTCGATGAAAACTTGGTTTTCGTTTTATACTTTCATTTATTTGGTTTCCTTTCTATCAATAACTATGTTTACCTTTCGCTTGATTTTGAATGATAATGTTTGATATTCCTTTCTTATTTTTAAATCGATTTTACTTATGCTTTGTTACAAAATTAGGTGTAATTAGGTATTTTAAAACCAAGAGCCGATTTTACCTATGTTTTAGTTACAAAGTAGGTTCCAATCGTATTTTTAAACCTAAAACCGATTAACCCATAAGTACATCGATTATATCATTTTTGAAGATTTACTAATCCCGACCAACCCAATGGAACTCTGAACCGATACCAAATCAAACTTTCATATAATTCAAATGATGCTAATCTTGATGAATCCAAAAATCAAGATCCGATTGATAAAACTGAAACCCGACAGCACTTGAATGCCCAGGTCTAGCCAACATATCACAACGCTGTGGTCAAAGATAAGATAGTATCCCTGTTCTTTTCCGTATCAGTACTAAACTACTAATATATAAGCTTTTACAAGGTGTTTTTTTGAAACTTCTTTTACAAGGTGATTTTCCTTGCTTGCTCGTGTGCATGCATATAAATATTTTCAACTTGGATAATTTATAATAATTAATTAATATTTTCATACGTTTTAAATCCATCAAAACAAATATGATTTTTTAAATGGGCATCATGTTTTGTTTGTTAACAATTTGATCAATTTTTTGGACATATGAGATTACTTTTATTCATCTCAATTGAACAATAAAAGTTTCATAAGTCTGAATAGATTAAATCCTATTAACTTCATTAATCACTTATTTTGTTTATTGTTTTGTATTTATAATATAATCTCAGAAATTTATATATAATTTAATTTACAAAACAAATAGGAGAGTATTGTCAGCTCAGATAAGTAAACATAACTGGTAATATATTGAAAATTTATGCATATATATATATATATATATATTTATGAAAAAGTCCAAATAATTTGTTAATATATTGTTTTCAGTTGTTTATTAGTTTTGAATTGTTTGTAATTTACATGCATACAATAATTAGAAAAATATTCTAAACAATAATATGTCCTGGTTTAAATAGGAATATAATTCTGAATAAAATAATAATTGATTCATTTCACTGTTTGGTGATATTGAGTTGCATTATTTGTCTAACATGAACAATAACTATTATTTTGTTTTAATTATGTTTAAACTGATTATTTTGTTGTATTTATTTTAGTTTTAAGTTTTAGATATGAAAATATAATATTTTATTTTTTAAAAATAAATACCCATATTATTATTTGTTGTGAATTATTTTTTATGTATAAAATCTATATATTTTAATTTATTATTGATATTTATTTATTTTATTTATGTTGTTTTATGAAAATGTGAAGAAAATAAATTTAAATTCTATATATATACGTTTTATATATGTTATAGATATTTTTATTATTTATGTAGAATTTGTAAGAATTAACATGAAAATGACATGTACTAAAATAAATTATCAAATAGTATTATAATAAAAATGTCTGTCAGTTTCAATTAATTATATAATTTTTTATGTTTGATAGTTGACATTGGACTGTTTTTGTTGTGGTGATTTTTACATATCTAGTTTTAGCAAGTAATACGTAATTTAGCAAAAAAGATATTATAAGTTGTTAAGCTTTAGATTTGCTAGATCATGTTTGTATAAATAATTCCTGAAATCGATAATATGAATCCATTGTTTTAAATGTATTGTATAACTTCTGATTCATTTTTCTTTCGGATTCATATTAATGTTATTTTATCTTTTATCTTTTTTATTATATAAGTGCTGTTTTATATTTTTAATATAAATATTAAATATTTTACAGTTTTATATATTATTAACACACTATTTAAAAATCGATAAAAATATATTAAATAGAGAAAAGTAAAAATTAATTAATTTTATTTGTGTGCAAAATGTTAGACGAGATTTATAATAAAACGAATGGATTATTTAACATAAAGTCATGTACACAGTTTCTTGTTTCTTAAAATTTGTTTTAATACACCTTTTACCTACTTAGTTACAAATGAAAGACGTGCAGAGGTATTTATAGTTTCCAAAGCTATAAATGACTATAGGTTATGGATAATTACGAATGACAAAAGATACAAACTATTAGAAAAGTTGATAAAGAAGATCACTTTTACGTAGGCGTTTTAACGAATTGCATGCTCGTCGTCCGTGGAAGATAATACAAGCAATGACCATACTAGACATTATGATTGGTTACGATGATCTTATTGGACATGTGAGGAGACAAGTTCTTGTATCTTTAATTTATATCTATATACCGTGTTTTCTCCTCCAAAGATGGCGCCTAATATCACGTAACTAAACCCTACACTTAGGTACATTAGTAATCTTTTTTTGTAATACCAGAAATTCTGAAATCAAGCCCATAATTTTACAAACTGAAACCACAATTTGTAATATTAGTGTGTTCTACAGTCATTCCAACATCTGGGAATCTCTAACACAGTTGTCATTGTCTCTCGAGTTGAACTAATGAGCTCCGGTGATCTAACATCAAACTTAATAATAATCTTATAATCACGCTCATTTAACAATCCTTGTTTGTCTTTTGTCAACAAAAACAATAGTTTGACACAGGATTTGATGAGAAATTAACAAAAACACTCACGGCAATTGTTTGTGTGTGTTCGTATATGTATCTACATATGGAAGGAAAGTTGCGCTTCATAGAAGTTACATTTTTCCTACTAAAGATGTTCGATCGCATTCATCTATTGTCGTTATTTTCCATCGTCTTTAACTATGCCATATGCGATAAACTAACTTTTATTGATCTGCTAAATAAGAGTAGCTTCCAATTAGTTTTGAAAGAAAAAGCTTTTAATTCTTGCAAATTGGAGCCTAAGTTGAATTGTAATGGATATGTGACGCACTTAGATTCAGTCATAGATGGAATAGCCAACACAAAACAAGATTTTAAGTAAGACCTCAATAGATTAACTAAAATTATATTTTGATTGGTCGTGTGCTTTTAGATTGGCCTTTGATCATTAAAATTTAAAAACAAGTAAAACAGGCTCTTATAACATGTTGAAGACTGAAGTAGACAAGTCAAAACTTTGAAAATACGTTTTCAGGAACGAGCAATATAAATCGTGAGTTCGTATTATAGCATTGAATGTTGAATGCAAATAAAATCTAAATGTAATGTGCAGCCACAAAATTTCTGAGTTATAACTAGAATAGGTGAAGCCTATTTAACCGCATCAAATCTATACTTTTGAACATTAACAAATTTACTTATATGTGTTTTGTTTTATTAACTCATGCAAACAAAAACACATATAAGTAAATTTTTAATGTTCAAAAAGTATATTGATGCGGTTAAATAGGGTTTCACCACCGGTTGAACGGAGAAATTTTGTGGTCTGCACATTACATTTAGATTTTATTTGCATTCAACATTCAATGTTATAATACGAACTCACGATTTATATTGCTCGTTCCTGAAAAACGTATTTTCAAAGTTTTGACTTGTCTACTTCAGTCTCTCAACATGTTATAAGAGCCTGTTTTAATTTGATTTTAAATTTTAATGATCAAAGGCCAATCTAAAAGCACACGACCAATCAAAATATAATTTTAGTTAATCTATTGAGGTCTTACTTAAAATCTTGTTTTGTGTTGGCTATTCCATCTATGACTGAATCTAAGTGCGTCACATATCCATTACAATTCAACTTAGGCTCCAATTTGCAAGAATTAAAAAGTTTTTCTTTCAAAACTAATTGAAGAAGCTACTCTTATTTAGCAGATCAATAAAAAGTTAGTTTATCGCATATGGCATAAAGGAAGACGATGGAAAATAACGACAATAGATGAATGCGATCGAACATCTTTAGTAGGAAAATGTAACTTCTAAGCGCAACTTCCTTCCATATGTAGATACATATACCGAACGCACACAAACAATTGCCGTGAGTGTTTTTGTTAGTTTCATCAAATCCTGTGTCAAACTATTGTTTTTGTTGACAAAAGACAAACAAGGATTGTTAAATGAGCGTGATTATAAGATTATTATTAAGTTTGATGTTAGATCACCGGAGCTCATTAGTTCAACTCGAGAGGACAATGACAACTGTGTTAGAGATTCCCAGATGTTGGAATGATCTGTAGAACACACTAATATTACAAATTGTGGTTTCGGATTTGTAAAATTATGGGCTTGATTTCAGAATTTCTGGTATTACAAAAAAAAGATTACTAATGTACCCTAAGTGTAGGGTTTAGTTACGTGATATTAGGCGCCATCTTTGGAGGAGAAAACACGTATATAGATATAAATTAAAGATACAAGAACTTGTCTCCTCACATGTCCAATAAGATCATCGTAACCAATCATAATGTCTAGTATGGTCATTGCTTTATTATCTTCCACGGACGACGAGAGCATGCAATTCGTTAAAACGCCTACATTACGTAAAGTGATCTTCTTTATCAACTTTTCTAATAGTTTGTATCTTTTGTCATTCGTAATTATCCATAACCTATAGTCATTTATAGCTTTGGAAACTATAAATACCTCTGCACGTCTTTCATTTGTAACTAAGTAGGTAAAAGGTGTATTAAAACAAATTTTAAGAAACAAGAAACTGTGTACATGACTTTATGTTAAATAATCCATTCGTTTTATTATAAATCTGTCTAACATTTTGCACACAAATAAAAATTAATTAATTTTTACTTTTCTCTATTTAATATATTTTTATCGATTTTTAAATAGTGTGTTAATAATATATAAAACTGTAAAAATATTTAATATTTATATTAAAAATATAAAACAGCACTTATATAATAAAACAAAAGATAAAAGATAAAATAACATTAATATGAACTGAAAGAAAAAATGAATCAGAAGGAGTATACAATACATTTAAAACAATGGATTCATATTATCGCATTTCAGGAATTATTTATACAAACATGATCTAGCAAATCTAAAGCTTAACAACTTATAATATCTTTTTGCTAAATTACGTATTACTTGCTAAAACTAGATATGTAAAAAAATCACCGCAACAAAAACAGTCCAATGTCAACTATCAAACATAAAAAATTATATAATTAATTGAAACTGACAGACATTTTTATTATAATACTATTTGATAATTTATTTTAGTACATGTCATTTTCATGTTAATTTTACAAATTCTACATAAATATAAAAATATCTATAACATATATAAAACGTATATATATAACGAATTTAAATTTATTTTCTTCACATTTTCATAAAACAACATAAATAAAATAAATAAATATCAATAATAAATTAAAATATATAGATTTTATACATAAAAAATAATTCACAACAAATAATAATATGGGTATTTATTTTTAAAAATAAAATATTATATTTTCATATCTAAAACTTAAAACTAAAATAAATACAACAAAAATAATCAGTTTAAACATAATTAAAACAAAATAATAGTTATTGTTCATGTTAGACAAATAATGCAACTCAATATCACCAAACAGTGAAATGAATCAATTATTATTTTATTCAGAATTATATTCCTATTTAAACCAGGACATATTATTGTTTAGAATATTTTTCTAATTATTGTATGCATGTAAATTACAAACAATTCAAACTAATAAACAACTGAAAACAATATATTAACAAATTATTTGACTTTTTCATAAATATATATATATATATATGCATAAATTTTCAATATATTACCAGTTATGTTTACTTATCTGAGCTGACAATACTCTCCTATTTGTTTTGTAAATTAAATTATATATAAATTTACTAGATTATATTATAAATACAAAACAATAAACAAAAATAAACGTGATTAATGAAGTTAATAGGATTTAATCTATTCAGACTTATGAAACTTTTATTGTTCAATTGAGATGAATAAAAGTAATCTCATGTCCAAAAGAATTGATCAAATTGTTAACAAACAAAAACATGATGCCCATTTAAAAAATCATATTTGTTTTGATGGATTTAAAACGTATGAAAAGAAAAATATTAATTAATTATTATAAATTATCCAAGTTGAAAATATTTATATGCATGCACACGAGCAAGCAAGGAAAATCACCTTGTAAAAGAAGTTTCAAAAAACACCTTGTAAAAGCTTATATATTAGTAGTTTAGTACTGATACGGAAAAGAACAGGGATACTATCTTATCTTTGACCACAGCGTTGTGATATGTTGGTTAGACCTGGCATTCAAGTGCCAATCGGGTTTCAGTTTTATCCAATCGATCTTGATTTTGGATTCATCAAGATTAGCATCATTTGAATTATATGAAAGTTTGATTTGGTATCGGTTCGTTCCATTGGGTTCTGGCCTGGGATTAGTAAATCTTCAAAAATCGATATAATCCGATGTACTTATGGGTTAATCGCTTAAAAATACCGATTGAACCTACTTTGTAACTAAAACATAGGTAAAATCGCTCTTCTGGCTTTAAAATACCTAATTTACACCTAATTTTGTAACAAAGCATAAGTAAAATCGATTTAAAATAAGAAAGGAATATCAAACATTATCATTCAAAATCAAACGAAAAGCCGTAAACATAGTTATTGATAAAGGAAACCAAATAAATGAAAGTATAAAACGAAACCAAGTTTTCATCGAACGAAAAAATAGTATTCCATGAAAACAAAACCAAAATTTAAAACTTAAAGCTTCAACTGCCACCTTCAACCATCAACTTTCATGTAATATATAATTATTTTAGATGTTCAATATTATCTTAGTGATTCTCGATACATATTTTTGAAATTTTGAATGTTTCAGTTTAATCAATATCCATTTAAATTCGTTCAGTTCAGATAATATTCATAACCCCAAATACCATAAAACAAAATTTATTTGGTATTTATGTTGGGCTTAGATTGATTCAAATTCATTTTATTGGATCAATTCGGTTTAGATTTCGGTTCAATTTATTTGCCTAACTGGCCATCTCTCGCTTCTCGGCTCTCGGTCTGGGAGGGGAATAGTCAAAAGCTCTTACCTCACATTATTAATTATTCGAATCTTTGTATTATACAGTGGCCCACTCAGAACTGCATTTTGTCAATAAAGTTAATGATTTTGCAGTTTTATGGACCACCTACGTTATTTTCCCGTTTCACGTTTTTTCTTGTTAACTCTTTTTCTCATCGTATATTCGTATTTAATTTTAATTCGATTACAGATTACAAATTAACAAAAAGAAAATATGGAGCTAGAATTCTTTCGATCTTAGAGCACTGTGTTTGAACTTATAGAAGGTTATCTTTTCGTCGTTTCAAATTGATGCATGGAAGAATAATAAATATAATTGATGAATGAAAAGGAAAATAACAATTGGAAGAGTGCATGAATGAAAAGTTAAACTCACCACGTTGGTGTTTCAAAAAAAAAGTGTTTCAAAAAAACTCACCACCACGTTGACTATGTTATTCGTGTTAATTATCTAGTTATATTAGCTCGTCCCAGTCCCAAAAGTGCCCGACACGGATCGGATATCCCAGTAAAAGCCGTGATTTCATGATTATGAACGTCACCTGATATCTAATTTTTCGATTTGATTTGTTTGAAAAATACGGATATTCTGAAAAACGGATATTCGAAAATAAATAAATATTAATATTTACTAAATACTTACTTGATATCTAATCGCTCTCGATTAATACAAATAATCTTAAAAATTTGATACAAGTTTGTTTTTATAAAAATATTTTTGCATGATATATATAAAATAAAATTAAAGGAAATAGTGAATCTACATATTTTTAAAAAATTTAAACTTAATTAACAATTATAATAACACAAAACTTAAGAAAAAATATAATTATCATAAATTTTCTCTTCCTTTTATGTAATACTTTATATAAGTAATAATGTGAATATAATTTGTCAAATCATATGTTAGAATAATAATTATATACTTTTATACATTTAAAACTTTAAATATAGGATTTTGCAAACTTCAAAATAAAGAATATTTTTGAAATGCTCTAAGAAAATATTGAAATACTCATGTATATGTCTCTATTCGTATTTAACTAAGACGAATCTAAAATAGTAATAAACTGGTAAAACTATATGATACATTCAAAACTGAAATTAAATCAAAGACATACGAAGTTTCGGATATTCTACTATGCAATATTTCCGAAAACAACAGCTATCACACTTAAATAAAAAATAGGTTTGAAAATTCTATTCCCTGAAAATTCTTATTTAACGCCTTAACATAAGGGATTACCCAGTTTACCATGTCAAAATTTGATTTTTTTTTTTTCAAAAAACTTCAAAACTTTAAATTTGATTTTTTTTTTTTCAAAAAACTTCAAAACTTTAAATTTGATTTTTTTTGCAATTCGATCTTCAGAATTACACATCACATTTATGATTTTAAAATATTTTCTTGTTTATCATTTTAGTTCCTAAATTTTTATATCTCATAAATATTTTAAATTAGTTTTTATAAACTTAACTATTAATATAAAATTTAAAATAAAGAAAGTCATTTTTATTTCAAATGCTTATTATATATGAGAGCATTACGGAAATAAATTTATGGAATAATGCGATATTTTGTAGTTTAATATTTATTTATGTATTTTTATTTATAATTTCATATAGGGTAAGATTTTATTAATTAATATCGCTGTAATATTTTTATATCCCTGTTAGTTATTTATAAAAAATTATGAATTAACATTTACTATGATAAATATAAGAACCATAATGTAAAATACAAATAATTTTGAAATTAAGTTTCAAGTTTTGTTTCTGGAGAAGAATACCTAAAACTTTAAATATAGGATTTTGCAAACTTCAAAATAAAGAATATTTTTGGAAATGCTCTAAGAAAATATTGAAATACTCATGTATATGTCTCTATTCGTATTTAACTAAGACGAATCTAAAATAGTAATAAACTGGTAAAACTATATGATACATTCAAAACTGAAATTAAATCAAAGACATACGAAGTTTCGGATATTCTACTATGCAATATTTCCGAAAACAACAGCTATCACACTTAAATAAAAAATAGGTTTGAAAATTCTATTCCCTGAAAATTTTATTTAACGCCTTAACATAAGGGATTACCCAGTTTACCATGTCAAAATTTGATTTTTCTATATTTATAGATATACTAATATTAAACGAAGAAAACCCAGTACATAGGTAAGGATTCATTAGAAGCACAGCATAAAACTTGTTGGGGCTAGGTTAGATTCCTGATATGAACAAAACTGATATCATTTGGTGAGACGAATATGGACCATGTTTTAAACCTCCTCAAAGAACTCATAAGCGAATTAGTCATCAATATTGTCTTCCTTAAGAGATTAATTGGGCATCGATCCAAATAATTCACAACAAATAATAATATGGGTATTTATTTTTAAAATATTTTTATATCCCTGTTAGTTATTTATAAAAAATTATGAATTAACATTTACTATGATAAATATAAGAACCATAATGTAAAATACAAATAATTTTGAAATTAAGTTTCAAGTTTTGTTTCTAGAAGAATACCTTAAAACTTTAAATATAGGATTTTGCAAACTTCAAAATAAAGAATATTTTTGAAATGCTCTAAGAAAATATTGAAATACTCATGTATATGTCTCTATTCGTATTTAACTAAGACGAATCTAAAATAGTAATAAACTGGTAAAACTATATGATACATTCAAAACTGAAATTAAATCAAAGACATACGAAGTTTCGGATATTCTACTATGCAATATTTCCGAAAACAACAGCTATCACACTTAAATAAAAAATAGGTTTGAAAATTCTATTCCCTGAAAATTCTTATTTAACGCCTTAACATAAGGGATTACCCAGTTTACCATGTCAAAATTTGATTTTTTTTTGCAATTCGATCTTCAGAATTACATCACATTTATGATTTTAAAATATTTTCTTGTTTATCATTTTAGTTCCTAAATTTTTATATCTCATAAATATTTTAAATTAGTTTTTATAAACTTAACTATTAATATAAAATTTAAAATAAAGAAAGTCATTTCTTATTTCAAATGCACTAGTTTATTATATATGAGCATTACGGAAATAAATTTATGGAATAATGCGATATGAATTGAAGTCCAAAAGAACCAAACTGAGTCCGATCTAAAAATTAGTAAAACTCAAATGAAATTTATGAACATAATATCAAAAATCCAAAATTTAAATCAACCTAACCAAATCCAAAGGGGACACTAGCTGACTTTATCTAATAGTAAAATCAAGAATGATACATTCAAAACTGAAATTAAATCAAAGACATACGAAGTTTCGGATATTCTACTATGCAATATTTCCGAAAACAACAGCTATCACACTTAAATAAAAAATAGGTTTGAAAATTCTATTCCCTGAAAATTCTTATTTAACGCCTTAACATAAGGGATTACCCAGTTTACCATGTCAAAATTTGATTTTTCTATATTTATAGATATACTAATATTAAACGAAGAAAACCCAGTACATAGGTAAGGATTCATTAGAAGCACAGCATAAAACTTGTTGGGGCTAGGTTAGATTCCTGATATGAACAAAACTGATATCATTTGGTGAGACGAATATGGACCATGTTTTAAACCTCCTCAAAGAACTCATAAGCGAATTAGTCATCAATATTGTCTTCCTTAAGAGATTAATTGGGCATCGATCCAAATAATTCACAACAAATAATAATATGGGTATTTATTTTTAAAATATTTTTATATCCCTGTTAGTTATTTATAAAAAATTATGAATTAACATTTACTATGATAAATATAAGAACCATAATGTAAAATACAAATAATTTTGAAATTAAGTTTCAAGTTTTGTTTCTAGAAGAATACCTTAAAACTTTAAATATAGGATTTTGCAAACTTCAAAATAAAGAATATTTTTGAAATGCTCTAAGAAAATATTGAAATACTCATGTATATGTCTCTATTCGTATTTAACTAAGACGAATCTAAAATAGTAATAAACTGGTAAAACTATATGATACATTCAAAACTGAAATTAAATCAAAGACATACGAGTTTCGGATATTCTACTATGCAATATTTCCGAAAACAACAGCTATCACACTTAAATAAAAAATAGGTTTGAAAATTCTATTCCCTGAAAATTCTTATTTAACGCCTTAACATAAGGGATTACCCAGTTTACCATGTCAAAATTTGATTTTTTTTTGCAATTCGATCTTCAGAATTACATCACATTTATGATTTTAAAATATTTTCTTGTTTATCATTTTAGTTCCTAAATTTTTATATCTCATAAATATTTTAAGTATTTTAAAGATTTCTGTAATTTGTTTATTGAATATATTTAATCAGTTTAGGTAGCTTAACTAATGTTTAAGTAGATTTTGAATAATTTGTATATTTTGCACATTTTGGTTAATCTTTTAGTTTTCTTAAAGATTTTTGAGCGATTTAAAAGACATTGGTAATAATGCGATATGAATTGAAGTCCAAAAGAACCAAACTGAGTCCGATCTAAAAATTAGTAAAACTCAAATGAAATTTATGAACATAATATCAAAAATCCAAAATTTAAATCAACCTAACCAAATCCAAAGGGGACACTAGCTGACTTTATCTAATAGTAAAATCAAGAATGATACATTCAAAACTGAAATTAAATCAAAGACATACGAAGTTTCGGATATTCTACTATGCAATATTTCCGAAAACAACAGCTATCACACTTAAATAAAAAATAGGTTTGAAAATTCTATTCCCTGAAAATTCTTATTTAACGCCTTAACATAAGGGATTACCCAGTTTACCATGTCAAAATTTGATTTTTTTTTTTGCAATTCGATCTTCAAATTACACATCACATTTATGATTTTAAAATATTTTCTTGTTTATCATTTTAGTTCCTAAATTTTTATATCTCATAAATATTTTAAATTAGTTTTTATAAACTTAACTATTAATATAAAATTTAAAATATTTTCTTGTTTATCATTTTAGTTCCTAAATTTTTATATCTCATAAATATTTTAAATTAGTTTTTATAAACTTAACTATTAATATAAAATTTAAAATAAAGAAAGTCATTTCTTATTTCAAATGCACTAGTTTATTATATATGAGAGCATTACGAAATAAATTTATGGAATAATGATATTTTGTAGTTTAATATTTATTTATGTATTTTTATTTATAATTTCATATAGGGTAAGATTTTATTAATTAATATCTGTAATATTTTTATTTATAATTTCATATAGGGTAAGATTTTATTAATTAATATCTGTAATATTTTTATATCCCTGTTAGTTATTTATAAAAAATTATGAATTAACATTTACTATGATAAATATAAGAACCATAATGTAAAATACAAATAATTTTGAAATTAAGTTTCAAGTTTTGTTTCTAGAAGAATACCTTAAAACTTTAAATATAGGATTTTGCAAACTTCAAAATAAAGAATATTTTTGAAATGCACTAGTTTATTATATATGAGAGCATTACGAAATAAATTTATGGAATAATGATATTTTGTAGTTTAATATTTATTTATGTATTTTTATTTATATTTTATATTTTATTATAGTAGTATATTTGATATTTTATAATGTTAAAATATGTTAATTTTGATAAATTATTATTAAACCGCTTCAAGATCTCATAATCAACAGTCACAAATATCCTACAAATACAATAATTTGTAATCGCTTACTAATCGACATCTTAATGATGCTAGAGATCACAACCATCCACATTCACAAACTCCGCAACCGCAACCACGATTTCAACCGTCGTATTCTAAATTGTTGTTCATTTACTTGTCGTATGAACAATAAAACACCGTAGCGGTTAGCGATCAAAATTTTCAATATCAAGTTTTGACCGCTTTGGTTTAATATCTAAATGACTAAACTAGTAAAATAAATAAATTTACCGTTAATTTTGTAGTGGCTAATCTCAGTAATCACTAACGAATAATATAGCAACTTATCAAAAAGAATAATTGGTAGCGAGCGGCAACGGCATTAAAAAATTAAAACAGACAATAGCAGCAATATTCAATCGTTGACATTTGACAATGAAACAGTAATGCGAACCGGAACTTAGAAATGTGAGTGTGAACCGGAATGCGAAAGACAGGAAGAAAAAAAAATGCAAGGGAAGGAAGTTTATCCGAATCACTTACTAAAATAATGACACGTGGAGGATGATTGATTCTTCGGACACAAGTGGGAATGCTTGTGTGGCCATAAACCGGGAACTTCAAAACCAAATCGCGAAAGTCGAGAACGCAAAATGCCGTGTCACCTAACAATGACACGTGGACGGTGACGATAGTTACGTGGAAAAGTCTGAATGAATAGCTCTTTCTCCACCAAAGTCCGACGTGAACAAAAAGTCAGAGAGAGAGACGTCATTGTCCACCGGCCAAAAGTTAGATCATAAAAACGAAAAGGAGAAAATCATTTCTACTTCTGTAACGTTCTTTGAGTATAAAAGGAAGACGAAACAAAACTTCTTCTTCTTCTTGAGTTTAATTTTACAATTTAGAGAGATGGAGATGGAGTTTAAGGAGTTAAAGGAAGCAATAGATCAAGTAGAGCTCGTTGATGCTCACGCTCACAACATTGTTCTCTCGACTCTTCTTTTCCCTTCATCGGAACTTCTCTGAGGCCACCGGTGACGCTTTATCCTTCGCTCCACAGTCTCTCTCCTTCAAGGTATGGCGATGATATCATGTCTTGTCTAGTTTTTATCAATCAAACTCACTTAGCTCCACACTCACACAGTCGTTTTATGTGTGATTAGATTCTTAATGAATTTGTTAATGGGCTTCTTATGAGTCCATTTTAGTTACAAAGCTTGCTTACTAAGTTACTATGAATTTTCATGTGTCTTTGGTCTATGGTTACAGAGGAATCTGAGGGAGATTGCTCAACTCTATGGCACTGAAGTGTCCTTGAAGCGATTGAGAAACATCGTCAAGCCTCTGGTTTGCACTCTTTCACTTCAAAGTGTTTCAAAGAAGCTGGAATCTCTGCTCTTCTCATTGACGATGGATTGAAGCTTGACAAGAAGCATGACATCGAATGGCACAGAAGCTTTGTTCCATTTGTTGGTCGAGTTTTGCGTATCGAGACTCTTGCCGAGCAAATCCTCGACGAGGAGAGTTCTACTTGACTCTCGATTCTTTCACCAAAGCCTTTGTTTCAAGATTAGCTTCATATCCTTTTATATAGTCTTTCCATGGTTTATAATGCACTTTCTTAATTAATGTTGGTTTTACCTTGACGTTCGGATGGTCACGCTTGTTCCAGAGATTGTTGCTTTGAAAACTATTGCTGCTTACCGTAGCGGTTTGATATTGATACTCATGTGAGCAAAGAAGTTGCTGAGAATGGCCTTGTTGAAGTCTTGCAAGGTGGAAAGCCTGTCCGTGTTGGAAACAAAGGCTTGGTTGATTACATTGTTACTCTTAGTCTGAGGTCGCTGAACGTCACGACTTGCCTTTGCAGATTCACACAGGGTATGTATACTTAGTGAGTGTCTTTGATTTTATTAAAAATTTGGCTTTGCGTTATACATAACTGAATCTTTTTGTTCTGCTTTGAACCAGTTTTGGTGACAAGGATTTGGATTTGCGGTTGGCAAATCCTCTTCACCTTAGAACCCTTCTTGAAGACAAACGATTTGCAAAGTGTCGTATTGTTCTTCTTCATGCATCTTATCCATTCTCAAAGGAAGCATCATATCTGTCTTCAGTTTATTCTCAGGTGTTTACTTCATGAACACTTTCAATTATCTGTAAAGTTATGTGATATTGTTTGCTTAATCTTGATGAATCTTGTTTGTTCCTTCAGGTTTACCTTTGATTTCGGTTTGGCGGTTCCAAAGCTTAGTGTTCATGGTATGGTGTCTTCAGTCAAAGAGTTTTGATTTAGCCCCAACAAAGAAGGTAAAATGCAGCTTGTTAACCATAAGAGATTTTTAAGTGATGTTCAATACTTTGTTGTTGTTCATGAGTGACAGAGAAAACTAACCATAAGAGATATTGCAGGTGATGTTCAGCACTGATGGATATGCATCTCCTGAGACCTACTATTTAGGTAAAGTTCAACTTGCTACCTCTTTTTGTAAGTTTTGAAACTTGAAATCTCCTCAGTTCATTCTTGAATCCGCTTTTTTACAGGTGCAAAGAAGGCCCGAGAGGTCATCTTCCTAGTTCTCCGTGATGCATGTGCCAGTGGTGATCTCTCACTCATGGAAGCTATTGATGCAGCTAAAGACATTTTCTCACGGAATGCCATTGCATTTTATAAGCTTGATATACACGCAAGTTCTTCTAGTCCACAGAGTAGTATATCTCCTAAATCACAGATGAAGGAGCCTGACGCTCAAGAAGATAGTAGTTCTTTTGTCCGCATTATTTGGGTAGATACATCTGGACAACAAAGATGCCGTGTAGGTGTTTTTTTAAAAATTCATCTGAACCTGTGTTTTTCCTCTCTAACTACAGAACCTTGACAAGAGTTAGGTTTGTTGTACAGGCTGTTCAAGCGCATCGTTTTAACAGAAGTGTGAAGAAGAGTGGTATTGGTCTGACTTATGCATCAATGGGAATGCCTTCATTTACTGATGGACCAGCGGAAGAGTCTAAGTTAACGGGGTGGGTGAGGTTAGATTGGTTCCAGATCTATCAACCAAGCGGACAATACCATGGTACCTTGCTCGTGTTCCTTCTCGTTGCATTTAACATATTTTTCATTTCTTTTTTATTACATTTGAACATATCATATTAATAACCGTTAGGACAAAGCAAGAGAGCATGGTTTTAGCTGACATGCTCTTAAAGCCTGGTGAAGCATGGGAGTATTGTCCAAGAGAGACCTTAAGAAGAGTCGCAAAGTTCTTAAAGATGAATTTGACTTGGTCAAAATCTCCTTTTATACCCCACTCTACTCCCTCTGTGGTTATTTTTTTATGTAGTTTGAACACCAAATTTCCCTTGGCTTTTAGGTAATGAATGCTGGTTTTGAGAATGAGTTTTATCTCCTTAAGAATGTTGTGAGGTATGTAACTATAAGTTTCTTTTGTTTAATCCGATCAGTTTTTTTATTAATCCATGCCACAAACTTTTTAAGGGAGGGAAAGAAGAGTATGTTCCTTTGACTTCGGTCCTTACTGTTCCACATCCTCATACGATGCTGCGTCTCCGCTTCCATGAAATTGTACCGGCGCTTGAGTCCTTGAACATCACAGTTGAACAGGTTAAACAACATAAAAAATCTCTTGAATGTTGATCAGCCATAGATTGCAACTATACATCATGTTTCTTGACTTGTATATTATGTTTTCATAGTTTCACGCGGAATCGGGAAAGGTCAATTTGAAGTATTCTAGGTCACACCATTGCATCCCATGCAGCCGACAATTTGGTTTACACACGTGAAGTTATAAGATCTGTCGCAAGGAAACATGGGTTGCTAGCAACCTTTGTTCCAAAGTATGTCAGTCTCTTCCCCACTGTCACCATAGCTTTAACAGCGGGTTTTAAAAGAATATGCATTTGTGTGTGTGCGCTTTCTCCAGGTATGACTTATGTGACATTGGTTCTGGATCACATGTGCATCTAAGTCTTTGGAAAACGGTGAAAATGTTCTCCCAGCATCTGATAAATCATCTGCTCATGGAATGTCTTCCATCGGGAAGAGTTCATGGCTGGAGTTTTGTTTCACCTTCCTTCAATCTTAGCAGTCATAGCTCCACTTCCAAACAGGTAATTGAATGTGCATCTTCTCGAATAGTTTTGTTTGTTCACAATGTGAATTTAAACTCTAGCAAATACCTGTTTTAGAGATTTTCTCCGCCCAACAAATGTGTTTTTTTACTGGTGCACCGAGATTTAAACCACTTCAAAATCAACTGAGCTGTTACTAATTAAGTTACACTTTTGTACTAAATTTTCAGCTATGACCGAATCCAACCTAACACATGGAGTGGAGCATTCCAATGCTGGGGCAAGGAGAACCGAGAGGCGGCTTTAAGAACAGCTTCCACCAGGAGCTCCTGATGGTTTAGTTACTAATTTTGAGATAAAATCTTGTGATGGCGCTGCAAATCCTCACCTTAGTTTGCCATGATAATGGCTGCTGGAATTGATGGTCTTCGGCGTCACCTTCAACTCCCTGAGCCAATAGGTAATAACTTTCTGTTATTCATTCTCATATAGTCTTAAGATATAGTTTCTGATAGTATTTTTTCGCTTACAAAATGCCTCTTACATTTCACCATCTCGTTTGATGAAACATCAGATACAAATCCGGCCGATGTGGCTGCTACATTGAAGAGACTTCCTGAATCACTCTCAGAAGCTGTCGAAGCTCTGGAGAAAGACCAAGCCTTCCATGAGTTGCTCGGACAAAAGCTTTTAGTTGCCATAACAGGAGTCCGTAAGGTACATTGATGTCGTTTTAGTTCCAAACTTTCAATAGATTTGCAATGGTAACAAAGTACGTAATCACTAATCTATGTTTTATCCTCCTTTCAACAGGCTGAGGTCGAGTATTATTCGAAGAACCGGATGCATGCAAGCAACTCATTCACCGTTACTAGTCCTTCACTTTTGAGGTCTGATCGATCATTAGACGAACAATAACATTCATGACAATAATGGACCCATGGAACTGTCTATGTTGTTACCAGATACGGATTTGTATCGAATTCTATAATTTATACCGGATTTAATTTTACAAACTGAGGTTACAATATTGAATATATCTTTTCAATAGTAGCAGATGCAAACGTGACATAAAGATGTGGGTTAGAAAAAAAGAAAACTAAATTTCATATTTCGAGACGCATGCTCATTCTTTTCTAACTTTTCGTCCCATGCTTTCAAAAGTCTCACGTTCTGGTCCTCTATTTATATTTAATAGTTTTTCCGTATCTTATATTTTCTTTGTAAAAATCTTCTTTTTTCTATGTAGAAAGTCTCACGTTCTGGTCCTCTATTTACATTTAATAGTTTTTCCGTATCTTATATTTTCTTTGTTTAAAATCTTCTTTTTTTTCTATGTAGAAACCGTATCTGTTGAGTTTGCTTATCAACACTTTAACTCATTTTCTCTATTTACTTATATAAAATCATATAAATATTTTATTTTTAAAATATTTTTATATCCCTGTTAGTTATTTATAAAAAATTATGAATTAACATTTACTATGATAAATATAAGAACCATAATGTAAAATACAAATAATTTTGAAATTAAGTTTCAAGTTTTGTTTCTAGAAGAATACCTTAAAACTTTAAATATAGGATTTTGCAAACTTCAAAATAAAGAATATTTTTGAAATGCTCTAAGAAAATATTGAAATACTCATGTATATGTCTCTATTCGTATTTAACTAAGACGAATCTAAAATAGTAATAAACTGGTAAAACTATATGATACATTCAATTATGTATTTATTTACTATACCAAATACCATTCTATTATTGTATTCCACCAATTATTTTTCATTACAAAACTTAAAATGCTTTGAGTGAATATACCTCGACGAACTAGTTAAAGAATTTTTGTTAAGGAACTACCCTTGTTTTGCAATCGCTTATACTGTACCAAGAAATTATATAGTTACTGATAAGAGCCATTTAAACTAACTTTTCTAAAGAAATAAACCCCAACATCACGGCAAAAGTTGGTTCCTATTTATTTCTAGGTTTTTCTACTGAATTTCGTTTGAAAAGGACATTTTGTAATTGAAAAGGAAAAAGGACACTTTGAAACGTTCAATTGTGCGTCGATTGTGAACAAAGTACAAACCAACGTAGACTAGTTCAACCTTATGGGATATTGACGTACATTTTGCCTTTTGTTAACCTTCTCTAGAATAATTGTGCGTCGGTGGTTAATGTTTTCACGTGCCCGTCTCTAAGCAAATGTTTCAGCGTATTGCTATTATGTTTACATGTAAGTTTGCTTTTCTTGCATCATCTCCCAACAAACCCTATAACTTCAAATATATAATTTTTTTTTTTTTTGCAATTCGATCTTCAGAATTACATCACATTTATGATTTTAAAATATTTTCTTGTTTATCATTTTAGTTCCTAAATTTTTATATCTCATAAATATTTTAAATTAGTTTTTATAAACTTAACTATTAATATAAAATTTAAAATATTTTCTTGTTTATCATTTTAGTTCCTAAATTTTTATATCTCATAAATATTTTAAATTAGTTTTTATAAACTTAACTATTAATATAAAATTTAAAATAAAGAAAGTCATTTCTTATTTGAAATGCACTAGTTTATTATATATGAGCATTACGGAAATAAATTTATGGAATAATCGATATTTTGTAGTTTAATATTTATTTATGTATTTTTATTTATAATTTCATATAGGGTAAGATTTTATTAATTAATATCTGTAATATTTTTATATCCCTGTTAGTTATTTATAAAAAATTATGAATTAACATTTACTATGATAAATATAAGAACCATAATGTAAAATACAAATAATTTTGAAATTAAGTTTCAAGTTTTGTTTCTGGAGAAGAATACCTTAAAACTTTAAATATAGGATTTTGCAAACTTCAAAATAAAGAATATTTTTGGAAATGCTCTAAGAAAATATTGAAATACTCATGTATATGTCTCTATTCGTATTTAACTAAGACGAATCTAAAATAGTAATAAACTGGTAAAACTATATGATACATTCAAAACTGAAATTAAATCAAAGACATACGAAGTTTCGGATATTCTACTATGCAATATTTCCGAAAACAACAGCTATCACACTTAAATAAAAAATAGGTTTGAAAATTCTATTCCCCTGAAAATTCTTATTTAACGCCTTAACATAAGGGATTACCCAGTTTACCATGTCAAAATTTGATTTTTCTATATTTATAGATATACTAATATTAAACGAAGAAAACCCAGTACATAGGTAAGGATTCATTAGAAGCACAGCATAAAACTTGTTGGGGCTAGGTTAGATTCCTGATATGAACAAAACTGATATCATTTGGTGAGACGAATATGGACCATGTTTTAAACCTCCTCAAAGAACTCATAAGCGAATTAGTCATCAATATTGTCTTCCTTAAGAGATTAATTGGGCATCGATCCAAATAATTCACAAATTTGGAAGAAAAAAAAAGGCAAATGCAGTGTAAGTTATTTATATACCAAAGATGTAGTCATTTAGTGGTTGATACAATGTAGCTTGATTTCATTGTGCTATAAATTGAATTGAATTCTCCAGGCAGAGATGAATGATTTATGTCGTGTCATACTGTTAACAACCATTTAATCTCAAATATAGAGATCTAACAACCATTTTCGCTTATTTTTCTTATTGTCGTGTCATACTGTTAACAACCATTTTTCTTATTTTCACATACGGGTGCGGGTCAACTTAATTTGAGTCGCGGGTATCCGTCAATCCGAAATTAAAAAAAAAAAAAATTGAAAAATAAATTTTTCTGAAAAAGAAATATTTTTAAAAAAATATATTTAAAATAAAGTATTTATATTATTTAACTATATATATTATTCTCAGAAAAATAAATAATTAAAGTTTAATTAAAATAAAATAAAAAATTATCCACAGGTCTTGTGAGTCACCTGCATATTTCGGAGGGGTGGATGCGTGCTATGCAGGTAGGATTTTTTAAATCAAAAAATGACTCAACCCGTAGTGGGTCGGAACGGGTTGACACGTAAACTCAGGCCTAGTTCTAATATGTTAGGGTTAGAAACAAAAATAAATTTAAGCCATCTTTTTAAAAAAAAAACAAAACAATTTTATGGATTAGAAATAGTAATTTCAGAAACAACAAAAATACTTAACAGATTTAGACCATGATTAATGTACATCTTATATTCGATAAAACCATATTTAAGAGATATGCATTAATCATCTTCTAAGAGCATGTTTATAGGTAGATACTTTATTTGTATCTTAAGTGGGGGTTAGTGTTATTTTAATGATTATCATTAAGCTAAGATATATTATTAAGATACACTTAATTGTTTTCATTTATAGGTAGTTTCTTTAATTAAAGTTCTTAACAATAAAAAATATTAAATTTAAATTAATCAATTTTGATTTTAAAGAAAAATTTATTTATTAAATTAAACAAAATTAAACATAACATTTTAAAATAGATTTTAAAATAACAACATAAAACATGAAAATAAAGATTACTAAAAGAAACATCGACGCTTAGTTGTTGCGTTGATCACGCCCAAATTTACGCCATATATGTTCAACCAAATCACGCTTTAGTCGTTGATGCTTTGTTTATCACGGATACTTATTATAACACTATCTTGATTGGAGATATTTGGAGGGTATCTATGAAAAGGTGTGATCGACACTTGAACTTTCGCCGTCTTCTCCCGGTTGGAAATCCGAAGTGTCGTATTGAGTGCCATGAACTCGTTCGTTTTCCACTATCATATTATGGAGTATGATACATGCTCTCATAATCTTCCCAATCTTGAGAATGTCCCAACAACGTGCTGGATTTTTGACAATGGCAAATCGTGCTTGTAAGACTCCGAAAGCACGCTCGACATCTTTTCGGACAGCTTCTTGAGTTTTAGCAAATAAAACTGCTTTCGGTCCTTGTGGAAGTGGTATAGATTGGATAAAAGTTGCCCATTTAGGATAAATACCATCGGTGAGATAGTAAGCCATTGAATAAGGATTTCCGTTCACCGAGAAATTCACTTGTGGAGCTTGGCCATGTATGATGTCATCGAAAACAGGTGAGCGATCAAGAATATTGATATCATTTAAAGTACCTGGAAGTCCAAAGAACGCATGCCATATCCAGAGATCATAATCAGCAACCACCTCTAAAACGATTGTGGGTTTTCCCGAACCACGAGAAAATTGTCCTTTCCAAGTGGTGGGACAATTCTTCCACTCCCAATGCATACAATCGATGCTTCCTATCATACCGGGAAATCCACGAATCTCTCCAAGATGAAGTAGACGCTGAAGATCATCTTGCGTTGGTCTCCTTAAGTACTGATCGCCGAACAAATTTATTATTGCTTCCACAAAATTTTCCACACATAATCGAGCGTGCTTGCAGCGAGCCGGATATATTCGCCGACCGCATCAAAGGCGTAACCATATGCCAAGACACGAATTGCGGCTGTACACTTCGAAGTATAGAGAGACCACTTCTTCCGTAACGTCTTCGTTTGACGAAAGTATTGAACTTCATTGAGAGGCGGTCAACAATACGCATGAACAATGACTTGTTCATTCTAAATCTTCGTCGAAATTGATTTTCCTGATATGTAGGAGTGTCACTGAAATAATCGTTCCATAACCGTAAATGGCCTTCTTCGCGATTTCGTTCGATAACTACTCTTTTTTTTCTTGTTTTTTTTACTTCTTCTTCTTGTTCTTCTTCTTGACCACCTGTTTGTTTGTACAAACTCTCAAATGCTGCATCGAAATGGTAATCATAATACTGACCAAAAGCTTGATCGAAATTCTCATCCATTTTTTTGGAAACTTGTAACAAAAAAAAAGTTTGAGAATCTTGAATTGTGATGAGAGAATGAAAGTAGAGAATCTTGAATTGTGATGAGAGAATGAAACTAGAGAAACTTGAAATGTGATGAATTGTGATGAGAGAATGAAACTAGAGTTTGAATTTATAGATACAATTTTGAAAAAAGACAGTGACAAACCCAAATCATAGTACATCTCGTGAACCAAAAAGACAAACCCAAATCATAGTACATCACTCGTGAACTTGTCTTGTGAAACAAAAAGACAGACCCAAATCATAGTACATCTCGTGAACCCAATGTACATCACTCGTGAACTTGTCTTGTGAAACAAAAAGACAACATTGAAACATAATACATCTCGTGAACCCAATGTCCCACTTGTCTCTTTACTCTCCCACCTGCATTACAAGAACAGAGGCGTTTGAAACAGAAACAGAAACATTAAACATTAAACATAAATTATCATTAAAACAGAAACAGAAACAGAAACATTAAGACAACATTGAAACATAAACAGAATCAGAAACATTCTCAAGCATACTCTCAAACTTGTCAACATTGAAACATAAACAGAAACAGAAACATTAAGAGAACAAATCACTGATAAGCTTCTTTTTGAGGTCTTCTTCGTAATCAGCTAAGGCATCTTGTCTTGCAAGGAGATTCTCAAGCATATGAGTCTTAGACAACCGTTCTTTGGCGGCCAAATCCTGCTGTTTGATTGTCCACATACTCTCAAACTTATCAACATCCACGATCTCATGCACAACAGGCTTCTTTCCACTCGCCTTTGCAGCCTTTGCAGCCTTCACACCCGTTGGACGCTTGCTTCCACTTGCTTCAGAGGGAACTGAATCCTCACCTTCCTCATTCTTCCTCTTCTTCTTCTTGTCATCGTTATTAGTAACGCCGCCACTTCTGGTCAAAGCGCAGCTCCTCCATCGTGTTCTAGAGTAAACTTCTTCTTGTGATGGATCAAAAAGATGATGTGCTTGTTTGAGAACATCAACTTCATTCTGGCGGAGCTTTTCTCTCTAGTAGCTGCTGCGTATGATCCAGAACTTGGACACAAGATCATTGATCTTGTGCCAACGCTGTTTGCAGTCACCCGTCTTTCTCACCAAGCAGCCAGCAGCATGAGGACTTGCAGCATAGTATGCACTAACTCGCTCCCAAAAGGTTCCTGCTCATTGCTCGTTGGCCACCACAGCATCTTTGCTCGTGTTCAACCACGAGCTGATGAGAACAATGTCATCCTCTTGTGTCCATTTCCTTCGCTCTTTTATGAGCAGGAGTGACTCCATGAAGGTTTGAAGCTTCGGTTCCTAGACTAGCTACAGATGGAGAGTTTCAAAGGAAATTGTTTGGCTTTGTGGACTAAGTAAGTCCACTAACGAACCGGTTCCAGAACCAGGAAAGTAAGCCATTGAATAGAGGATGAGAGAAAGAAAATAACAGAGATGAGAAAGTGGAGAAGAAGAAAGAAGAAGAAGACTGTTTTTTCAAGACAGAGGAGAAGAAAGAAGAGAAGAACACGGTTTATAACCGTGTTTGACATCACACTACGCATTGATCACAACCTACCACTACCGAGTTGACATATAGCTACAATCCATTAATCACACAACACCATTCCTCACACAAACCATTCAATTCAGTCTAACCATAAAATTTATTACCAAAATCTACCAATATCTATTTAACCATACAATTTATTACCTAAACCTACGCATTGATCACAACCTACCACTACGGTTGAATTCTTTAAGTAAAAATCAACTACAATCGCAACATATATCACAAACCACAGACTAAAAACTCTACAAAGATTTACCAAACCAAACAGAACAAAGAAGAATGTTTTATATGACTCTAAATTCATTAGCAATGGCAATAGTTTATCCAATTAAACAGAGCAAAGATTTCAGGTTTTATTCGATTCAAATTATCAAAGACAGAGGTCTTACCTTAATGAACAATCGTTGGAGTTCTGTCTGACAAAGAGCAAGGTTTCGCCAGATAACGCCTCTTGATCATCCATCTCAACAGACAAATACAAAAAAAAATTAAAACAAATCAGAGGCTTGTTCATTCTAAAGATTCACGATTCAATCTAATACATGCATGAATGAAATAGTTTGCCTTTCAAACAAATTAAACTCATCTTTACCTTTCGATCATCCAGAGCAGAAGCAGTCATCGATGTCCCTTCGTCTCCGAGAGCCACCACGAGAGAAATCTCGCTGTTTTCGTTGGTCGAGGAGAGCAACCGCTAGAGGAGACGTCGTTCTCCTTCGTCGAGACGAGCCACCGACAGAGACGCCGTCTCGTTGAGGAGATTGACCGAGACGATTAAAATCGCCTTTCGTGTCGCCGAGGAGAAGAGAGAAAGAAGAGAGAAGGAAAGAAAGAAGGAAAAGTGAGAGAGACCAAAACGATGTCGTGCTTCACCTCTCCTCTCTCCAATTAACTTTCAACACGTGCCCATAAGATACACTCTCTCCTTCTCTTAATTAAGCAACGAGTTTAACATAAAAGGTGGTTTGGTCTTTTTAATTTAATCTAAATAAACCTAAGATACACTCTAAGATGTGCCTATAAACATGCTCTAAAAGTCTCGGATCTTCCAGGCTTCCACCTTCGTCAAGTCAATTTTAAATAATAAACAGAGAAATTACTGAAAACTTTAGAGAAAATAGGAAGCATGTGTTACACCTGCTTTGCTCTAGAGCCTAGAGGTCAGGCCAGATTGTATGAGTCTATATAAGTAAACTGTTCCAGTGTGCTTTCTAGCCATTACATAAAATAAATTGGGCCCTCGTGAGTCGTGACTTGTGTAATACCACCTGCGGCTATATCTGTTCCAACTGATTTTGGGTTACGAAGAACAAGAAAATTGGACTTCTTCAACAATATTGGGCTTAAGAATATTATAGTAAGAAAAATTGATTATTTTGGGATTTTTGAAAAAAGTTCTTACAAAAGGCAAAACCTAATTAACTTTGTTTTGACAAAACTTATTTTTCTTTAACGTGGAGATTTAAAATATATTTAGAAACAATAACATTCTTAACAACAATAACTGAACTCTCCATTAATTATATTTGAGATTGTGATTTCTCCTTGATGTCTTGAATGAGCATTGTGATATTAGAATGTGAAGACCCTCCTTCTTCCAAAGCCTTATTTGCCAAGCCACTAAGTTCTTTGACTCTTCTTCTTCTTGTCATCGTTATTAGTAGCGTCGCCACTTCTGGTCAAAGCGCAGCTCCCTCCATCGTGTTCTAGAGTAAACTTCTTCTTGTGATGGATCAAAAAGATGATGTGCTTGTTTGAGAACATCAACTTCATTCTGGCGGAGCTTTTCTCTAGTAGCTGCTGCGTATGATCGAACTTGGACACAAGATCATTGATCTTGTGCCAGCGCTTTTCACGATCACCGTCTTTCTCACCAAGCAGCCAGCAGCATGAGGACTTGCAGCATAGTATGCACTAACTTCGCTCCCAAAAGGTTCCTGCTCATTGCTCGTTGGCCACCAGCATCTTTGCTCGTGTTCAACCACGAGCTGATGAGAACAATGTCATCCTCTTGTGTCCATTTCGCTCGTTCTTTTTAGCAAGTGACTCCATGAAGGTTTGAAGCTTGGTTCCTAGACTAGCTACAGATGGAGAGTTTCCAAAGGAAATTGTTTGGCTTTGTGGACTAAGTAAGTCCACTAACGAACCGGTTCCAGAACCAGGAAAGTAAGCCATTGAATAGAGGATGAGAGAAAATACTAAGAGATGAGAAAGTGGAGAAGAAGAAAGAAGAAGAAGACTGTTTTTCAAGGCGGAGAAGAAAGAAGAAGAACACGGTTTATAACCGTGTTTGACATCACACTACGCATTGATCACAACCTACCACTACCGAGTTGACATATAGCTACAATCCATTAATCACACAACACCATTCCTCACACAAACCATTCAATTCAGTCTAACCATAAAATTTATTACCAAAATCTACCAATATCTATTTAACCATACAATTTATTACCTAAACCTACGCATTGATCACAACCTACCACTACGGTTGAATTCTTTAAGTAAAATCAACTACAATGCAACATATATCACAAACCACAGACTAAAAACTCTACAAAGATTTACCAAACCAAACGAGAACAAAGAAGAATGTTTTATATGACTCTAAATTCATTAGCAATGGCAATAGTTTATCCAATTAAACGAGCAAAGATTTCAGGTTTTATTCGATTCAAATTATCAAAGACAGAGGTCTTACCTTAATGAACAATCGTTGGAGTTCTGTCTGACAAAGAGCAAGGTTTAGCGGATAGCCTCTTGATCATCCATCTCAACAGACAAATACAAAAAAATTAAAACAAATCGAGGCTTGTTCATTCTAAAGATTCACGATTCAATCTAATACATGCATGAATGAAATAGTTTGCCTTTCAAACAAATTAAACTCATCTTTACCTTTCGATCATCCAGGCAGAAGCAGTCATCGATGTCCCTTCGTCTCGAGAGCCACCACGAGAGAAATCTCGCTGTTTTCGTTGGTCGAGGAGAGCAACCGCTAGAGGAGGCGTCGTTCTCCTTCGTCGAGGCGAGCCACCGACAGAGACGCCGTCGTTGAGGAGATTGACCGAGACGATTAAAATCGCTTCGTGTCGCCGAGGAGAAGAGAGAAAGAAGAGAGAAGGAAAGAAAGAAGGAAAAGTGAGAGAGACCAAAACGATGTCGTGCTTCACCTCTCCTCTCTCCAATTAACTTTCAACACGTGCCCATAAGATACACTCTCTCCTTCTCTTAATTAAGCAACGAGTTTAACATAAAAGGTGGTTTGGTCTTTTTAATTTAATCTAAATAAACCTAAGATACACTCTAAGATGTGCCTATAAACATGCTCTAAAAGTCTCGGATCTTCCAGGCTTCCACCTTCGTCAAGTCAATTTTAAATAATAAACAGAGAAATTACTGAAAACTTTAGAGAAAATAGGAAGCATGTGTTACACCTGCTTTGCTCTAGAGCCTAGAGGTCAGGCCAGATTGTATGAGTCTATATAAGTAAACTGTTCCAGTGTGCTTTCTAGCCATTACATAAAATAAATTGGGCCCTCGTGAGTCGTGACTTGTGTAATACCACCTGCGGCTATATCTGTTCCAACTGATTTTGGGTTACGAAGAACAAGAAAATTGGACTTCTTCAACAATATTGGGCTTAAGAATATTATAGTAAGAAAAATTGATTATTTTGGGATTTTTTGAAAAAAAGTTCTTACAAAAGGCAAAACCTAATTAACTTTGTTTTTGACAAAAACTTATTTTTTCTTTAACGTGGAGATTTAAAAATATATTTAGAAACAATAACATTCTTAACAACAATAACTGAACTCTCCATTAATTATATTTGAGATTGTGATTTCTCCTTGATGTCTTGAATGAGCATTGTGATATTAGAATGTGAAGACCCTCCTTCTTCCAAAGCCTTATTTGCCAAGCCACTAAGTTCTTTGACTCTTCTTCTTCTTTCTTGTGCTTCTTCATTATTACCCATCAGCTCATCCACAGCCTTTCTCACACTTTCTTTACTCACCGTCACTCCTATCTCTTCTTCTTTCCCATATTGCATGAATTTCTCTACACCTATCTTTAATCCTGCTTTTAATATCTTCACAACTAACTTCTCATTGAAGAATTGTTCAGCAAACAAAGGCCATGTCAATAATGGAACTCCAGCAGTAATTCCCTCTAGAGTCGAGTTCCATCCACAATGAGTCAAGAACCCTCCAATTGATGCATGTGAGAGGATGAACACTTGTGGTGCCCAACCATTGATCACAAGTCCTCTATCTTTGACCCTTACTTCAAATCCACTGTCTTGAATCCATTTTGCTAGCTCTCCATATTTTTTCCAATCTCTTATAACCCAAATGAAAGGCTTATTAGATTCCTCAAGGCCTAGTCCTAGCTCCTTGAGCTGATCCAAGGTGAGATTGCATAGACTACCAAGGCAAACGTAGAGCACTGAACCCTTTTCTTGCGAGTCAAGCCATTGAAGGCATTGGTCTTGACCAATGGAAGCCTTGTCTCCTCTCCGAACTTTGTCGAACTCTAAGTTATTACACAAAGCAACAGGCCCTACACACCAGACTTTTCCTCCTCTTGCTTTCTTATATTCTCTTACATAATCAACTTCTAACTCTTCGAAGCTGTTCACAATAACTCCGTAAGAGTCGATACCACTTTCAATAATCTTGTCCATGACCTCTTTCATACCTCCTTCAACAGGCTGCAGCACTGAGATCTGAGGTTTAGTGAACTCAAGTCTATCAGGCAATCCAGGCAAGTCGAAATACTCGTCGTTAGAATCTACAGCTTTCAAGGTCCCACTTTCTTGAACCACGTGTATGCATGCAAGGCTGAAACAAGAAAACCCATGGAAGACAAGTTTAGGGATCTTGAGTTTTCTGGCAAGGCTTGAAGTGAAAGGAAGGCTTATGTCTCCGATGATGCAGCTCGGTGGTGGGTGAACCATCTTCTCCATAGCCTTTTCGACTTGTTCCTCAAGCGTGTTTGCCGCGTTAAAGAACTTAGCCAAATCGGCCGTTGAATCTAACATGTCTACACTCTCGCACCCTTCAGGTACACCGGCTTGTTCAAAGGGAAACTTTACTTCAACGATGTTGATGTTCGAAGAAGGAGAGGAAGAAGAGAGTGAGGACTTGATCCTGGCTACGTTTTGAGTAGTTGTGATGATGCTGACAGTCACACCTTGACGCTGGGACAAGAGCTTAGAGATGTCGACAAGTGGGATCATATGGCCTTGAGCCATAAAGGGTATCACGACAAAGTGAACAAGATCATGAGAAGACATTGTGGTAGATCTTACAATATTTGAATGAGAAGAAAACTAAAGGTTTTGGGATTGAATATAAGGTAATTTTCTTACAGATGATATATGTAAATATATAGCTACGAATAGAGTTTATATTCACCATTTGTTTTGACCCGTCTTGATAGCCGACGTTAGAATATTAGATTTTACTTTTCCGATAAAACTTTGAATTGAGTTTTGCATCTTGCTGTAAGAAAAAAAAAAGTCCGCAAAGTAATAGTATTGCAAGTGTGAGAGTTATCAATTACAAGTAGAACACATACATGGAGAATTCTTTTTAATAAATACGACTAGATTAATCGTTTCAAAAATACATAAAAATCGTTCTAAAATAATTCTTCAATTAAATTCAAGACAAATTTTGATTTTTTGATTTATTGATTAGTTTCACTCGTTCACATACTTCTAAGAGTCTATGAACCACTTACATTTTTAACTCTAAATGTTTTGCTTCTCTTTGTTTGGATGTACAAAACTCTCTATTGCTAAAAACTCTCTTCTATGTTAATTAGCAAAGATAGTACCATCAACTTCTTTATATTTTAGAGAAAACCCCTAGATTAGAACATGTTTATTGGCGGGTTCTTAGGGTGGAGTTCTAAATTTTAAGAGCCGGCTCAAGAGACGGATTCTTATATTCCACCAAGAATCCCATATTAAAAACCCGCCAATAAACATGTTCTAACAATCTTACCTAATATAAATTTTCCATTTCTAATTCTTCAGCGAGTAAACCAATTTTTCTTATTGCATAAAGTCGATGGCTTCTTTTTCAATAGCCAACGTAAGCATAGGATATTTTACAATATAATGGTATTATTAACTGTCTAATCAGTGGAGAAGGGAGAAAATTATATTACATTGATCAAACTGATAACATTTTCATTTTACAAAGTTCAACAAGCTTAATTCTTTAGATTTTATGCAAGTAGTACATATCGTAAGTTTTTCTTCTGACAAAATTTCATACGGGTCATTTGACCCACATGCTACTACTGTAGCTCTGCCACTGTGTCTTTTTTTTTTTTTTTTTGGACAAATCTGCCACTGTGTCTAATCTTGGGCCTAATATATATACAGACCTTGATTCCAACTTAGATGTTATTAAAACTAATATGGTACATTCAAACACACATTGAAATAATTTTTCCCAAAAGAATTTCTAGATTTTTTGCTTCACGATAATTGGTTTTCTAAATTTTTAAAATACTTTTCTATACATCTAAAAATACTTTTGTATACATTTAAAAACATTAATTGAGAATATTTGATTGATTAGATATTATTGGTTGATAATTATTAGAAAGCGTATAAAAATAATAAATTTAATTATAAACATTTATTATATTCTTAATATATACAAACACTTTAAAAAATCACTTTTACAAAGAGAGTAATATGCAGTTGACGGTGTTTAGATGCTAGACCTTATAAGATTTTGCCGATTAACTTATAAACCACCTTAAAATTATAATATTATAATAATAAATAATTTATTATTTATAAACCATAATAATTAATGTATTATAATATACATTACTACAAAAAGTATTCATCATTTACAAATAATAGTATTTAATATAAATATTATATATATTTAATATATATAATATATAAACATCTAAGCCACCTAGCTAATCAACGATAGTGCTTTCTTGAATCTATACTAATAAATGAGACTATTTGAGGTTCCAAAAAGTGTCCACATCAGCGAAAAAAACTTCTTTTGAAATATCTTCTGTGGTATTATTAACAAAAAATAAAAATAAAAAGTTAATATAAAATATAGGAAAAATAAATAATAAGTAAATATACAATATAAGAAATAGAAATATTACATTAAATATCTATCGTAATATTATCATCTGATATAAACGTAATAAAAATAAGCAAATATAAAATTAAGAAATGAAAAAAAACTAAATTGAATATCTATATGAAAAATTATAGTAAAATAAATAGTAAGTAAATATACAGATATTACATTAAAAATTATCGTAATATTATAATAAGTAAATATACAATATAATAAATATATAATAAATAAATATACAAAATAAGAAAATTTAAAAATAAGTAAATATACAATATAAGAAATAAAAATACTATATTAAACATCTATCTGAAAATGTATATTAAAATAAATAATAAGTAAATATACAATATAAAAAATAAAATATTACATTAAAAATCTATAAGAATATTAGAATAAGTAAATATAAAATATAAGAGTAATAAATCAAAAGTAAATATACAATATAAGAAATAGAAAACTACATTAAACAACTATCTGAAAATGTATAATAAATAAATAATAAGTAAATATATAATAGAAATAGAAATATTACATTAAACATTTATCATAATATTACGATTTGATATAAAAATAAAAACAATTAAGATAAGTAATTATACAATTTAAAAATAAAAGAAAGTAAATATACAATATAAGAAATAGAAAATTAAATTAAACATCTATCAGAAAATGAATAGTAAAATCAATAATAAGTCAATATACAATATAAGAAACAAAAATATTACGTTATATATCTATTATAATATTAGAATAACTAAATATCTAATATAAGAAAATAAATAATGAGTAAATATACAATATAAGAAATGAAAATATTACATTAAACATCTATGGTAAGATTACAATTTGATATAAAATCAGAACAATTAGAATAACTAATTATAAAATATAAGAAAAACAAATAATAAGTAAATATACAATATAAGAAATAGAAAACTACATTAAACTTATATCTGAAAATGTATAGGTTTACATTATTATTATTTCTAAATATTTTTATATGTATATATACAATATAAGAAAAACAATCATAAAATAAAAGAAATAGAAATATTACATAAACAAATATCATAATATTATTATCTGATATAAAAGAAGGAAAATATAATAAGTAAATATACAATATAAAAATAAACAATAAGTAAATATAAAATATAAGAAATGGAAAAACTAAATTAAACATCTCTCTCAAAATATATAATTAATAAATAATAAGTAAATATACAATAGAAGAAATAGAAATATTATATTAAACATTTATCATAATATAAGAATAAATAAATATACAATATAAAAAATTAAAAATTAAGTAAATATATAATATAAGAAATAAAAATATTACACTAAACATCCAAGTAATATTATCATTTAATATAAAAGAAAAAAATTAGAATAAGTAAATATACATCATAAGAAAAAATTAATCAATAATATCAGAAATGGTAAAACTAAATTAAACACCTATTTAAAAATGTATATTAAAATAAATAGTAAGTAAATATAAAATATAAGAAATAAAAATATTACACTAAACATTTATCTTAATATTAGATTAAAAAATAAATGATAAGTAAATATTTAATATAAGAAATAGAAAGATTACATTAAACATCTATCTGGAAATATATAGTAAAAGAAATGATAAATAAATATACAATATAAAAGTATAAAAATATAAATATTACATTAAACATCTATCGCAATATTACTATTTGATATAAAAGCAAAAAAAATAGAATAACTATATGTACAATATAAGAAATGGAAAAACTACATTAAACATCTATTTGAAAATGTATAATTTTAAATTTTGATTATTTCTAAATCTTTTTATAAATAAATATACAATATAAGAAAAAATAAATAATAAGTAAATATACAATATCAGAAATAGAAATGTTACATTAAACATATATTATGATATATCATTTGATATAAAGCAAATTTAGAATAAATAAATATACAAAATAAGAAAAATAAACAATAAGTAAATATACAATATAAAAATGGAAAAACTAAATTAAACATCTGTTTGAAAAATGTATAGTAATATAAATAATAAATAAATATACAATATAAAAATAGAGATGTTACATTAAACATCTATCATAATATTAGATAATTAAATATACAATATTCTAAAAATAAATAATATGTATATATACAATATAAGAAATAGAAAACTACATTAAATAACTATCTGAAAATGTATAGTAAAATAAATAAATAAGTAAATATACAAAATAAGAAATAGAAATATTACATTAAACATCAAGGGTAATATTACCATTTGATATAAAAGCAAGAAAATTAGAATACATAAATATAAAATATAAGAAAATCTAAATAATAAATAAATATACAATATAAGAAATGAAAAACTACATTAAACATTTATCTAAAATGTATAGTTTTCTGTTTTTTCTGAGGATATATGTGTAAATATACTATATTTGTAATTAGATACATTTTGATATATGTTATTCATTGTGTTATTATTTTCTATTTCTAGAAAAATTAGTTAAACATCAATATCAATTAGGTTAAGTCCACAAACAACAAAATTAAAACATCACAAAAAATGCTCACATTAACATTACAATACAATAATTTTAATTTAAAAAAATAAAAACTTTCTATTATGCAAACCATAAAAAGAAATCACTCATTTATTCACACAAACATACAATTCAGAATACAACGTCCAAATAATGATGTAATTAACATTTAAAAATCTAAAACTCACAAGTGGAGCGGATTAACCCCTAGTATTGGTAATAAGACTTAATACACACTAAATAGTAACTCAGTCAGGCCCCTTGCATGAACCAAATTCCTTATGAAACAGAGGCAAAGCTATAAAGGCGCTTATTTACTAACAAAGTTACAAAGACCAAGGACTATCCACATGCTAATAACTAATGGCCATGCCGCGTTAGTGATCTTGCTAGCCATGCCAATTCCAACAAACTTTCTAAGGTCCCTTCTGCATTCCTCTAGGAAGATTACTCGATTCACAAACCAAACCACCACATCACCCCATAAGCCTCTTCTTGCCTGCATCAGATAAGAAAAAAAAAAGAGCTTAGAAAACAACCACGACTACAGGAACTAGATAGACAAGTTTTTTTTCAAAGGATACCTGAACTCTCACAAGTGGAAATCATCTGTTTCTCGAGTTCACGGACCGCATCGAATATCCCATGAGCAGCATAGGTCTTGACCATAGTCGCAAAAGTGATTTTATCAGGCTTACATTTCCTCTCTTCCATCTGCATGTACAATTCCTTCATCGTGGCCAGATCACCAGCCTCACCATACGCATTGATTATGCAGTTGAAGAAGACCGTATCCAGCACCACATCCGAATTCACAACTTGCCTCAAAACCGAATCTATCTTCCCCACAAGACCAGCTCTGCTATACGCGTTGACAACCGAACAGTAAGTGATTGAGTTAGGTTTCACTCCTCGATACTTCATCTTCCTGAACACGTCCTCCATCTTCTCGATCCTTCCCGCTTTCCCAAACGTCTCGATCACTATATTGTAAGTGACAACCGTTGGGGAGAAGAATCTCTTCTCCATGTAATCCATCACAGAGCTCATCTTCTTGTACATCCCAGCTCTCCCAAACGACAGGATCAGCACGTTGAACGTGGTGATGTCTGGCTCCACTCCCATGAGCTGGAACCGGTTATACCAGCTCTCCATCTTCCTTATCTCACCGCCGTTTCCATAAGAACCGATGATGGAGTTAAACGTGAATACATCTGGAAGAGATTCTCCATCCTCGATCATATCAGCCAGAACGTCTTCCATCTCCTCAAACATGCCTGCTTTTCCATACCCATCGAGAATAGTGTTGTAAGTAACCGTGCTGCACCTAACTCCAAGGTAGGACATCTCGAGAAGGACGCGTTTGACGAGATCAAACCGAGCGAGTTTGCAGCAGCAGCTGATGAGAACGGTGAATGTGAAGACATCCGGCTTGCAGTTGCTAACCGATTTCATGTACTCGAGCGTGGCAAAGGCTTTCTCTAGAAGCTCGCATTTGCCGTAGACGGATATCAGAGACGTGTAGACATCGATGGTTGGTTTTAACCCTTCGGATAGCATTAGTTCGAAGAGTAAGCTCGCTTGCTCAGGCTGTCTGCAGTTCCCAAGCACTTTGAAGAGCTTTGTGTAGGTTTTGCATCTTGGTTCGTACCAATGCTGCTTCCTAAGAAGATTGAATATCTGTAAAACAGAGAAAACAAGAAAATGAATCGTAAATGAATCTTTATGGAAGCTCAAGGTAAAAGCGATGTTACCTTGAGCGCCGATTGCCATCGATTCTCTTTGATAGCATCGTCTAGTGCTTCGAGAACAGCTTTTGGCCACAAAGTGTTGTACTTTTCAGAGTTGGCTTTCCTCTCGATGCTCTTAACGGCAGCGTCTGTTCTCAGAATCCGAGACAGTTCTCTCTTGGGATCTACTTGGTGTCTTGTTGATATCAACCCAGAGCTCTTTTTGTCTGTACGTTCTTTGGGGCTTTTCGTCGAACATGTTGTGAGCGTTAATGAAACAGAGGTTATATGCAGAGTACGAACAGGGGATGATGATGTATGTAGCTGAAACGTGCTGCTGCGAGTGTGATGATAGAGAGATAAGAGAATAAGAAAGAAAATCGAAATTGAGAAATTAAAGAAACGTAAAATCGAAACAGCGAGAGATGAGATTGTTACCGAGAAAAACAGTGAGTTGTTTGGATGGTTTCATTACCGTAAGAGGAAGATGTCGCTTGCACAGGCTGTTGTATTAACGCCATCAAAGCGAGAGACAAGGCGGAGACGAAGAAGGCGGAGACGAAGAAGGCTGTAAATCTACGGTTTGGAGGTTTCGGTTTTTAAATCTTTGGTTTAATTTATATATGAACGGATAATAGTACGATTCTGATGTGGTTTTGGTTTTTCATTACGATTCCGGTTTATTATCATAGATGTTCGAACGGATCGGTTTGATTGTGGCCATGTTTGTTTGTAAATCATTTTTTGACTAAATGTTTGTAAATTGTCATAACACAAACGACTAAGGGAGTAACCGGTTTCTTCTATACTATCCGCAAACACACCTTTTACAATTGGTAATTAGTTATTAGCGTTTTACAACAATCATACAAAATGATACAAATCGTCTTAAACCGTTTCAAACCCCATAAAATCAAAAGCTAATTTCCATCAGCGTTTGCGATTGTAGGCGGTTGCGAATAAATAACTAAATATAAAAATATTTTTTAAAAATATTTTAAAATTTTAATTTAAACTTTAAAATTAAAATATTATAAATAATATATATTTTAATTTAAATTCATTAACAGTATAATTTTATTTTATAAAAACTTTAAACCAAAACAATTCAATATAATTTTTAAACATTAATATATATACACATATATAAATACACATACATATACATATCTACATACATATATAAATAAAATAAAATACTCTTTATAATTTTTAATATAAATCTTCAAAATAATTATTGAAATTATATCTTTCATTTAAACCAAAAAAATAAATAAAAAAATATGTAATATTGTTATTAATTATATATTATTATTATGTTAATATTTTATATTTTATTATAGTAGTATATTTGATATTTTATAATGTTAAAATATGTTAATTTTGATAAATTATTATTAAACCGCTTCAAGATCTCATAATCAACAGTCACAAATATCCTACAAATACAATAATTTGTAATCGCTACTAATCGTACATCTTAATGATGCTAGAGATCACAACCATCCACATTCACAAACTCCTCGCAACCGCAACCATCGCATTTCAACCGGTCGTACCCTAAATTGTTGTTCATTTACTTGTCGTATGAACAATAAAACACCGTAGCGGTTAGCGATCAAAATTTTCAATATCAAGTTTTTGACCGCTTTGGTTTAATATCTAAATGACTAAACTAGTAAAATAAATAAATTTACCGTTAATTTTTGTAGTGGCTAATCTCAGTAATCACTAACGAATAATATAGCAACTTATCAAAAGAATAATTGGTAGCGAGCGGCAACGGCATTAAAAATTAAAACAGACAATAGCAGCAATATTCAATCGTTGACATTTGACAATGAAACAGTAATGCGAACCGGAACTTAGAAATGTGAGTGTGAACCGGAATGCGAAAGACAGGAAGAAAAAAAAAAATGCAAGGGAAGGAAGTTTATCCGAATCACTTACTAAAATAATGACACGTGGAGGATGATTGATTCTTCGGACACAAGTGGGAATGCTTGTGTGGCCATAAACCGGGAACTTCAAAAAACCAAATCGCGAAAGTCGAGAAACGGCAAAATGCCGTGTCACCTAACAATGACACGTGGACGGTGACGATAGTTACGTGGAAAAGTCTGAATGAATAGCTCTTCTCCACCAAAGTCCGACGTGAACAAAAAAAGTCAGAGAGAGAGACGTCATTGTCCACCGGCCAAAAGTTAGATCATAAAAACGAAAAGGAGAAAATCATTTCTACTTCTGTAACGTTCTTTGAGTATAAAAGGAAGACGAAACAAAACTTCTTCTTCTTCTTGAGTTTAATTTTACAATTTAGAGAGATGGAGATGGAGTTTAAGGAGTTAAAGGAAGCAATAGATCAAGTAGAGCTCGTTGATGCTCACGCTCACAACATTGTCTCTCTCGACTCTTCTTTTCCCTTCATCGGAACTTTCTCTGAGGCCACCGGTGACGCTTTATCCTTCGCTCCACAGTCTCTCTCCTTCAAGGTATGGCGATGATATCATGTCTTGTCTAGTTTTTATCAATCAAACTCACTCTAGCTCCACACTCTCACACAGTCGTTTTATGTGTGATTAGATTCTTAATGAATTTGTTAATGGGCTTCTTATGAGTCCATTTTAGTTACAAAGCTTGCTTACTAAGTTACTATGAATTTTCATGTGTCTTTGGTCTATGGTTACAGAGGAATCTGAGGGAGATTGCTCAACTCTATGGCACTGAAGTGTCCTTGGAAGCGATTGAGAAACATCGTCAAGCCTCTGGTTTGCACTCTTTCACTTCAAAGTGTTTCAAAGAAGCTGGAATCTCTGCTCTTCTCATTGACGATGGATTGAAGCTTGACAAGAAGCATGACATCGAATGGCACAGAAGCTTTGTTCCATTTGTTGGTCGAGTTTTGCGTATCGAGACTCTTGCCGAGCAAATCCTCGACGAGGAGAGTTCTACTTGGACTCTCGATTCTTTCACCAAAGCCTTTGTTTCAAGATTAGCTTCATATCCTTTTATATAGTCTTTCCATGGTTTATAATGCACTTTCTTAATTAATGTTGGTTTTACCTTGACGTTCGGATGGGTCACGCTTGTTCCAGAGATTGTTGCTTTGAAAACTATTGCTGCTTACCGTAGCGGTTTGGATATTGATACTCATGTGAGCAAAGAAGTTGCTGAGAATGGCCTTGTTGAAGTCTTGCAAGGTGGAAAGCCTGTCCGTGTTGGAAACAAAGGCTTGGTTGATTACATTGTTACTCTTAGTCTGGAGGTCGCTGAACGTCACGACTTGCCTTTGCAGATTCACACAGGGTATGTATACTTAGTGAGTGTCTTTGATTTTATTAAAAATTTGGCTTTGCGTTATACATAACTGAATCTTTTTTTTGTTCTGCTTGAACCAGTTTTGGTGACAAGGATTTGGATTTGCGGTTGGCAAATCCTCTTCACCTTAGAACCCTTCTTGAAGACAAACGATTTGCAAAGTGTCGTATTGTTCTTCTTCATGCATCTTATCCATTCTCAAAGGAAGCATCATATCTGTCTTCAGTTTATTCTCAGGTGTTTACTTCATGAACACTTTCAATTATCTGTAAAGTTATGTGATATTGTTTGCTTAATCTTGATGAATCTTGTTTGTTCCTTCAGGTTTACCTTGATTTCGGTTTGGCGGTTCCAAAGCTTAGTGTTCATGGTATGGTGTCTTCAGTCAAAGAGCTTCTTGATTTAGCCCCAACAAAGAAGGTAAAAATGCAGCTTGTTAACCATAAGAGATTTTTTAAGTGATGTTCAATACTTTGTTGTTGTTCATGAGTGACAGAGAAAACTAACCATAAGAGATATTGCAGGTGATGTTCAGCACTGATGGATATGCATCTCCTGAGACCTACTATTTAGGTAAAGTTCAACTTGCTACCTCTTTTTTTGTAAGTTTTGAAACTTGAAATCTCCTCAGTTCATTCTTGAACTAAGTTCTCTGCTTTTTTTACAGGTGCAAAGAAGGCCCGAGAGGTCATCTTCCTAGTTCTCCGTGATGCATGTGCCAGTGGTGATCTCTCACTCATGGAAGCTATTGATGCAGCTAAAGACATTTTCTCACGGAATGCCATTGCATTTTATAAGCTTGATATACACGCAAGTTCTTCTAGTCCACAGAGTAGTATATCTCCTAAATCACAGATGAAGGAGCCTGACGCTCAAGAAGATAGTAGTTCTTTTGTCCGCATTATTTGGGTAGATACATCTGGACAACAAAGATGCCGTGTAGGTGTTTTTTTAAAAATTCATCTGAACCTGTGTTTTTCCTCTCTAACTACAGAACCTTGACAAGAGTTAGGTTTGTTGTACAGGCTGTTCAAGCGCATCGTTTTAACAGAAGTGTGAAGAAGAGTGGTATTGGTCTGACTTATGCATCAATGGGAATGCCTTCATTTACTGATGGACCAGCGGAAGAGTCTAAGTTAACGGGGGTGGGTGAGGTTAGATTGGTTCCAGATCTATCAACCAAGCGGACAATACCATGGTACCTTGCTCGTGTTCCTTCTCGTTGCATTTAACATATTTTTCATTTCTTTTTTTTATTACATTTGAACATATCATATTAATAACCGTTAGGACAAAGCAAGAGAGCATGGTTTTAGCTGACATGCTCTTAAAGCCTGGTGAAGCATGGGAGTATTGTCCAAGAGAGACCTTAAGAAGAGTCGCAAAGTTCTTAAAGATGAATTTGACTTGGTCAAAATCTCCTTTATACCCCACTCTACTCCCTCTGTGGTTATTTTTTTATGTAGTTTGAACACCAAATTTCCTTGGCTTTTAGGTAATGAATGCTGGTTTTGAGAATGAGTTTTATCTCCTTAAGAATGTTGTGAGGTATGTAACTATAAGTTTCTTTGTTTAATCCGATCAGTTTTTTTTATTAATCCATGCCACAAACTTTTTTAAGGGAGGGGAAAGAAGAGTATGTTCCTTTTGACTTCGGTCCTTACTGTTCCACATCCTCATACGATGCTGCGTCTCCGCTTTTCCATGAAATTGTACCGGCGCTTGAGTCCTTGAACATCACAGTTGAACAGGTTAAACAACATAAAAAATCTCTTGAATGTTGATCAGCCATAGATTGCAACTATACATCATGTTTCTTGACTTGTATATTATGTTTTCATAGTTTCACGCGGAATCCGGGAAAGGTCAATTTGAAGTATCTCTAGGTCACACCATTGCATCCCATGCAGCCGACAATTTGGTTTACACACGTGAAGTTATAAGATCTGTCGCAAGGAAACATGGGTTGCTAGCAACCTTTGTTCCAAAGTATGTCAGTCTCTTCCCCACTGTCACCATAAGCGCTTTAACAGCGGGTTTTAAAAGAATATGCATTTGTGTGTGTGCGCTTTCTCCAGGTATGACTTATGTGACATTGGTTCTGGATCACATGTGCATCTAAGTCTTTGGAAAAACGGTGAAAATGTCTTCCCAGCATCTGATAAATCATCTGCTCATGGAATGTCTTCCATCGGGGAAGAGTTCATGGCTGGAGTTTTGTTTCACCTTCCTTCAATCTTAGCAGTCATAGCTCCACTTCCAAACAGGTAATTGAATGTGCATCTTCTCGAATAGTTTTTGTTTGTTCACAATGTGAATTTAAACTCTAGCAAATACCTGTTTTAGAGATTTTCTCCGGCCCAACAAATGTGTTTTTTTTACTGGTGCACCGAGATTTAAACCACTTCAAAATCAACTGAGCTGTTACTAATTAAGTTACACTTTTGTACTAAATTTTCAGCTATGACCGAATCCAACCTAACACATGGAGTGGAGCATTCCAATGCTGGGGCAAGGAGAACCGAGAGGCGGCTTTAAGAACAGCTTCTCCACCAGGAGCTCCTGATGGTTTAGTTACTAATTTTGAGATAAAATCTTGTGATGGCGCTGCAAATCCTCACCTTAGTTTGGCCATGATAATGGCTGCTGGAATTGATGGTCTTCGGCGTCACCTTCAACTCCCTGAGCCAATAGGTAATAACTTTCTGTTATTCATTCTCATATAGTCTTAAGATATAGTTTCTGATAGTATTTTTTTCGCTTACATGTTATGAAAATGCCTCTTACATTTCACCATCTCGTTTGATGAAACATCAGATACAAATCCGGCCGATGTGGCTGCTACATTGAAGAGACTTCCTGAATCACTCTCAGAAGCTGTCGAAGCTCTGGAGAAAGACCAAGCCTTCCATGAGTTGCTCGGACAAAAGCTTTTAGTTGCCATAACAGGAGTCCGTAAGGTACATTGATGTCGTTTTAGTTCCAAACTTTCAATAGATTTGCAATGGTAACAAAGTACGTAATCACTAATCTATGTTTTATCCTCCTTTCAACAGGCTGAGGTCGAGTATTATTCGAAGAACCCGGATGCATGCAAGCAACTCATTCACCGTTACTAGTCCTTCACTCTCTTGAGGTCTAAGATGGTGTTCACTCGATCATGTAGCTTTTATTCCTTGTTGTGATCAATCAAGAATAATCATTAGACAATAATGGAGACCAATGGAACTGTCCATCTATGACAATAATGGACCCATGGAACTGTCTTTCTATCGTTGTTACCAGTTACCATTTTTTTACGGATTGAAAATGTATCGAAGTTTCTTTAATTCTATAAGAATTTATGGTCGGATTTGCAAATTTTACAAACTGAGGTTACAATATTGAATATATCTTTCTCAATAGTAGCAGATGCAAACGTGACATAAAGATGTGGGTTAGGAAAAAAAAAGAAAAACTAAATTTCATATTTCGAGACGCATGCTCATGTTAACTCTTTTCTAACTTTTTCGTCCCATGCTTTCAAAAGTCTCACGTTCTGGTCCTCTATTTATATTTAATAGTTTTTCCGTATCTTATATTTTCTTTGTAAAAAATCTTCTCTTTTTTTCTATGTAGAAAGTCTCACGTTCTGGTCCTCTATTTACATTTAATAGTTTTTCCGTATCTTATATTTTCTTTGTTTAAAATCTTCTCTTTTTTTTCTATGTAGAAACCGTATCTGTTTTTAAAAAAAAAAAAAAAATTCAACAACCACTTTCATTCACCAATTCAACAAGGTACAAACATTTTGACCTCTACAGAATTTGACAACCGATGCAATAGTGTAGTCTAGTAACACCCTGAATCACTAACTTGGATTTAACGCTACCCAACTGAAATACCATTGCATTTTTAACCACAACGAGAATGAGCTCACTCCACAACTCGAAATAAAACTCACCTCTTAGACCCCTACATTCTACCACACGGCAGAAAACAACTACTAACACAGCAAACACAATTCTAAACCGAAAAAAACAGTTTAGCACCAAGCTATGGCCTCATAGGATCGACATTCTGTACGTTGCCAGTAGCATCTTCACCCGAAGGCGCGTTTTCGAGGGAGGCTTGTATCTGCTGGCGTTCAATTGCTACTATCCTTAGCCACGTACGGACATAGAGTCCGACTGAAAAAACTATTCTAAAGACCATGTGATGTGGATGCAATGAACAAACTGTAACCAAGAATCAAAACGGGCTCCAATACAAATTCAAAGCTGAGGATTCCAAAGGATATGAGTCGAGACCGTAACCCAGCAGCATCATCACCTAAAGGCGCAAACCCGCTTCGATTCGTGCCACCATCGCTCGCCGTCTCGCACCATGGCCAAGCCGGACAGAAGTCCGGAATGAAAGACGGATCTTGGCAATGGAAACGCAATCGGGACCCTGATGAAGGTTTCAGGAGAATTCACCCTGTCAGCAAGCCTCCTACCTCTATTTTATCACACCTCTCCTCCACCCTTCTCACCGTCACGTAAGGAGGTGATTCCGAGCCAAAGGAGTCGTCAAACCCGCTTCACGCGTCATTACCGGGAAGGTTAAACCTTAGATCTGAAAGGGGAAAATTAGATCTGGCCTACTCTTCAATCCTAAAAGCCGACCCTCCTCCTCTCAGTCTAGACCTAGACTCGCCGCAACTCCAAACAAGACATCGTCTCCGTCTACAACACGAGCTCCGGAGGAAACGGTCATGTCAGAATAGCTTGCATATCGTCTCGGTTTTGAGCTGGGGAAAGAAAAGCAAAGAAAAAATGAGGAAGGGGAAAGAGAATCGCCTCCGGCACAGCCAAACCGGCCGACCGGAGCTAGGGATTGAAATCTCTCCAATGTCTCTCTGTTTCTCTCTCACAACGTTGTCTATCTAAACAGTTATTTTTAGAAACCGTATCTGTTGAGTTTGCTTATCAACACTTTAACTCATTTTCCTCTATTTACTTATATAAAATCATATAAATATTTTATTTTGTAAAGTTTCTCAAAAACATTAGTAGAAGGTCTAGAAATTTATAAATATGTATGAGATTTGTATGTTTCACTTATTAATGCTCAAACAAGTGGACGTGCAAAATCTTTCCTCATGTGAGTTGTATCTGACTGGGGACGAGAACATAGTAATAAGTCCAAATGTTTTTCTTCCAAACTTCATGATCTATTCAGACGGACAAATTAGTTCGGAGCTTTCCATGCCTCTCTTTGCAAAGTGATCAGCAAAAACATTTAAAACAAAATAACTCGATTATTTAAAAGACCATCAAATATTATAAAGAAAATAAGTCAGTGTAAAATCTAACTGTTCACAAAAAGCCAATGCAAAGTTTTGGAAATGATTCTTGTTGTCGCATGTACACTATTGTAGCGTACTGGATTTTTGTTTACGAAATGTAAATTATCTAATCTAAGCAAGTCAAATGTATTATAAACTGGATCCAAAATATAAATGTTGCCCACTTGCCCTATTGAAATTAGTAATCTATATAATATATACACAGATGAGTTTGACTTAACATCTTATAATAAGCTACTGTAAAATGATGTCAAAAAAAGCTACTAGTAAACCCAAACCAACTTAATCGATTTGTTGAATTGTTGTTGACGGTTTCTAGATTTGGTACTAAGAAATGATTAACTGTATTTCGTTAATGAACCTTCTTTTATTCATCTGGATCTTCCCATAAGTGCCATCGTTTTTTTAGTGCCATCGTTTTAGCTAACAATTTGAGCTCAGAGATGAAAGCTTATTAAATAATACTACGAGCTGATCACAGTGAAGCATAAGTAATAGGCAGATTGAGAAATTACCAAGTAATCTTTAGATATACGAGTCCACCACGAAATAGAAAGGTACTAAAGTTTGTCTAGCTGTTGAAGATGTACATGTCACTTGGGATTAGGACTGGGCATTTTATCTGTTAAATTTGATTTGATTTGTTATTCGGTTCGATTCGATCCGAAAATTCCGAATATCCGTAAACTTTCGAAGCAAATCAAATACTAAAAATCAATATCCGTTAAAATCGAAGCAAATCACAAATATTAAAATTTTAGAAAGCGAATATCCGATCTGATCCGGCAATATATAAATACATGTATATTTTGGTTATATTTTAAAGTTTTAAATGTATAAAAGTATATAATTATTATTCTAACATATGATTTGACAAATTATATTCACATTATTACTTATATAAAAGTATTACATAAAAGGAAGAGAGAAAATTTATGATAATTATATTTTTTTCTTAAGTTTTGTGTTATTATAATTGTTAATTAAGTTTAAATTTTTTTAAAAAATATGTAGATTCACTATTTCCTTTAATTTTTATTTTATATATCATGCAAAAAAATATTTTATAAAACAAACTTGTATCAAATTTTTAAGATTATTTGTATTAATCAGAACAGATTAGATATCCGTAAGTATTCGTAAATATTCGAAAATATTTATTTATTTTCCGAATATCCGTTTTTCCGAATATCCGTATTTTTCCGAAGCAAATCAAATCAAAAAATTAGATATCCGTGACATTCGAAGCAAATCACAAATACCTTTAAAAACCCGGATATCCGATCCGTGTCCAGGCCTACTTGGGACTGGGACGAGCTAATATAACTAGATAATTAACACGAATAACATAGTCAACGTGGTGGTGAGTTTTTTTTTTTTTGAAACACTTTTTTTTTTGAAACACCAACGTGGTGAGTTTAACTTTTCATTCATGCACTCTTCCAATTGTTATTTTCCCTTTTCATTCATCAATTATATTTATTATTCTTCCATGCATCAATTTGAAACGACGAAAAGATAACCTTCTATAAGTTCAAACACAGTGCTCTAAGATCGAAGAGAATTCTAGCTCCATATTTTCTTTTTGTTAATTTGTAATCTGTAATCGAATTAAAATTAAATACGAATATACGATGAGAAAAAGAGTTAACAAGAAAAAAAGAACGTGAAACGGGAAAATAACGTAGGTGGTCCATAAAACTGCAAAATCATTAACTTTATTGACAAAATGCAGTTCTGAGTGGGCCCACTGTATAATACAAAGATTCGAATAATTAATAATGTGAGGTAAGAGCTTTTGACTATTTCCCCTCCCAGACCGAGAGCCGAGAAGCGAGAGATGGCCGGTTAGGCAAATAAATTGAACCCGAAAATCTAAACCGAATTCGATCCAATAAAAATGAATTTGAATCAATCTAAGCCCAACATAAATACCAAATAAATTTTGTTTTATGGTATTTCGGGTTATGAATATTATCTGAACTGAACCTGAATTTAAATGGATATTCGATTAAACCCGAAACATTCAAAATTTCAAAAAAAAAATATGTATCCAGAATACACTAAGATAATATTGAACATCTAAAATAATTATATATTACATGAAAGTTGATGGTTGAAGGTGGCAGTTGAAGCTTTAAGTTTTTAAATTTTGGTTTTGTTTTCATGGAATACTATTTTTCGTTCGATGAAAACTTGGTTTTCGTTTTATACTTTCATTTATTTGGTTTCCTTTCTATCAATAACTATGTTTACCTTTCGTTTGATTTTGAATGATAATGTTTGATATTCCTTTCTTATTTTTAAATCGATTTTACTTATGCTTTGTTACAAAATTAGGTGTAAATTAGGTATTTTAAAACCGAAGAGCCGATTTTACCTATGTTTTAGTTACAAAGTAGGTTCCAATCAGGTATTTTTAAACCGAAAAACCGATTAACCCATAAGTACATCGGATTATATCGATTTTTTGAAGATTTACTAATCCCGACCCGAACCCAATGGAACCTGAACCGATACCAAATCAAACTTTCATATAATTCAAATGATGCTAATCTTGATGAATCCAAAAAAATCAAGATCCGATTGGATAAAACTGAAACCCGATTGGCACTTGAATGCCCAGGTCTAGCCAACATATCACAACGCTGTGGTCAAAGATAAGATAGTATCCCTGTTCTTTTCCGTATCAGTACTAAACTACTAATATATAAGCTTTTACAAGGTGTTTTTTTTTGAAACTTCTTTTACAAGGTGATTTTCCTTGCTTGCTCGTGTGCATGCATATAAATATTTTCAACTTGGATAATTTATAATAATTAATTAATATTTTCTTTTCATACGTTTTAAATCCATCAAAAACAAATATGATTTTTTTTAAATGGGCATCATGTTTTGTTTGTTAACAATTTGATCAATTCTTTTGGACATATGAGATTACTTTTATTCATCTCAATTGAACAATAAAAGTTTCATAAGTCTGAATAGATTAAATCCTATTAACTTCATTAATCACGTTTATTTTTGTTTATTGTTTTGTATTTATAATATAATCTCGTAAATTTATATATAATTTAATTTACAAAACAAATAGGAGAGTATTGTCAGCTCAGATAAGTAAACATAACTGGTAATATATTGAAAATTTATGCATATATATATATATATATATATTTATGAAAAAAGTCCAAATAATTTGTTAATATATTGTTTTCAGTTGTTTATTAGTTTTGAATTGTTTGTAATTTACATGCATACAATAATTAGAAAAATATTCTAAACAATAATATGTCCTGGTTTAAATAGGAATATAATTCTGAATAAAATAATAATTGATTCATTTCACTGTTTGGTGATATTGAGTTGCATTATTTGTCTAACATGAACAATAACTATTATTTTGTTTTAATTATGTTTAAACTGATTATTTTTGTTGTATTTATTTTAGTTTTAAGTTTTAGATATGAAAATATAATATTTTATTTTTTAAAAATAAATACCCATATTATTATTTGTTGTGAATTATTTTTTATGTATAAAATCTATATATTTTAATTTATTATTGATATTTATTTATTTTATTTATGTTGTTTTATGAAAATGTGAAGAAAATAAATTTAAATTCGTTATATATATACGTTTTATATATGTTATAGATATTTTTATTATTTATGTAGAATTTGTAAGAATTAACATGAAAATGACATGTACTAAAATAAATTATCAAATAGTATTATAATAAAAATGTCTGTCAGTTTCAATTAATTATATAATTTTTTATGTTTGATAGTTGACATTGGACTGTTTTTGTTGCGGTGATTTTTTTACATATCTAGTTTTAGCAAGTAATACGTAATTTAGCAAAAAAAGATATTATAAGTTGTTAAGCTTTAGATTTGCTAGATCATGTTTGTATAAATAATTCCTGAAATCGATAATATGAATCCATTGTTTTAAATGTATTGTATACTCCTTCTGATTCATTTTTTCTTTCGGATTCATATTAATGTTATTTTATCTTTTATCTTTTGTTTTATTATATAAGTGCTGTTTTATATTTTTAATATAAATATTAAATATTTTTACAGTTTTATATATTATTAACACACTATTTAAAAATCGATAAAAATATATTAAATAGAGAAAAGTAAAAATTAATTAATTTTTATTTGTGTGCAAAATGTTAGACGAGATTTATAATAAAACGAATGGATTATTTAACATAAAGTCATGTACACAGTTTCTTGTTTCTTAAAATTTGTTTTAATACACCTTTTACCTACTTAGTTACAAATGAAAGACGTGCAGAGGTATTTATAGTTTCCAAAGCTATAAATGACTATAGGTTATGGATAATTACGAATGACAAAAGATACAAACTATTAGAAAAGTTGATAAAGAAGATCACTTTACGTAATGTAGGCGTTTTAACGAATTGCATGCTCTCGTCGTCCGTGGAAGATAATACAAGCAATGACCATACTAGACATTATGATTGGTTACGATGATCTTATTGGACATGTGAGGAGACAAGTTCTTGTATCTTTAATTTATATCTATATACCGTGTTTTCTCCTCCAAAGATGGCGCCTAATATCACGTAACTAAACCCTACACTTAGGGTACATTAGTAATCTTTTTTTTTGTAATACCAGAAATTCTGAAATCAAGCCCATAATTTTACAAATCCGAAACCACAATTTGTAATATTAGTGTGTTCTACAGTCATTCCAACATCTGGGAATCTCTAACACAGTTGTCATTGTCCTCTCGAGTTGAACTAATGAGCTCCGGTGATCTAACATCAAACTTAATAATAATCTTATAATCACGCTCATTTAACAATCCTTGTTTGTCTTTTGTCAACAAAAAACAATAGTTTGACACAGGATTTGATGAGAAACTAACAAAAACACTCACGGCAATTGTTTGTGTGCGTTCGTGTATATGTATCTACATATGGAAGGAAAGTTGCGCTTCATAGAAGTTACATTTTTCCTACTAAAGATGTTCGATCGCATTCATCTATTGTCGTTATTTTCCATCGTCTTTAACTATGCCATATGCGATAAACTAACTTTTATTGATCTGCTAAATAAGAGTAGCTTCTTCAATTAGTTTTGAAAGAAAAAGCTTTTTAATTCTTGCAAATTGGAGCCTAAGTTGAATTGTAATGGATATGTGACGCACTTAGATTCAGTCATAGATGGAATAGCCAACACAAAACAAGATTTTAAGTAAGACCTCAATAGATTAACTAAAATTATATTTTGATTGGTCGTGTGCTTTTAGATTGGCCTTTGATCATTAAAATTTAAAAATCAAGTAAAACAGGCTCTTATAACATGTTGAAGACTGAAGTAGACAAGTCAAAAACTTTGAAAATACGTTTTCAGGAACGAGCAATATAAATCGTGAGTTCGTATTATAGCATTGAATGTTGAATGCAAATAAAATCTAAATGTAATGTGCAGCCACAAAATTTCTGAGTTATAACTAGAATAGGTGAAGCCTATTTAACCGCATCAAATCTATACTTTTTTGAACATTAACAAATTTACTTATATGTGTTTTGTTTTATTAATCTCATGCAACGAGTAAATATATCTCTTTTTTTTTGAACACCAGAGTAAATATATTTATAACAAGCTTGATTTGACGACACCGGTTGAACGGAGAACATTTTTTCTGATCAACAAGACAACAACCAAGGCTCCTTCATTAGAACTAGCATTCATATTACTTCCTCTGTAGTCTGTACCACTTTAAGTGGTCTTTTAAGATTTTTTTTTTGTTTTATTTTAAATGATGTTTTTAAGTTTTTATGTAAAAATTAAATGTAAATTGATGTTTTTGACTATTTGTATTCTGCAGTATAATTTCTTGGTTGGATTAACTGTAATTGTTGTTATTTTAAGTCAAACGAAAAAAATCGAATACAAATTTATAATTTCTTAATCGAAGTGTAAAAACCTTAAAAATCAATTATTATGGTACAGAGGGGTATATAGCTCGTGAGAAAATTTTATCATATGTCGCATCATTTTTATAATAAAAGGTGAAAACCTGATAAAGAGATTCTCAAATATTAAAGCCTGTCTACCGTTCGATAAACCAGCTGAACCTTATGGATATACTCATATCGTGTTTCAGATTAGATAAACTAGATTTAATTTTATGAAAACAAAATAGCTTTTCAAGAAAATTTAAAAGACCGTTTCCTCGAGACAAGCGGATTCTCAGTCCTCGAGACAGTCAGTGGAAAACAACACACTCTCTCTCCTCTACCAAAAGAACCAAGAAAAAAAATAAAAATACAAAAGCCAAGAAAGTCATTATTACAAAAGCAAAACCACACTCTAAAGCCACTCACGAAACACTGGTCAGTAAACAGAGAAGTAGAAGAACAAGCTATGTCTCACTCATCTATCTTCTTCTTCTCTGACCTTTAACCAAGCAAAATAAAATCTCCAAATCCATACTATCAGTCCTTACAATGATGCTTCAAAGAAGCTGCATTGTACTTTTCTCACTTTCTCTGTTTGTTCCACACATGGGTTTCGCCATGCTCAACAAAACTCTTCTTCTCATACCACATCCCGACCCAGAGCTCGTCGCTCATGATGTTCATAGGTACACACACTACATTTCCTCTTCTGGATCTACAGCTTGTCTCTTGTTTTTAGTTTCTTTATTGTAACTTGACAAGCTATTCTCGTGTGTTCTTGTGAATCTAGGGTTGCTCTGTTTTTTTCTTCTTAATCTCCGGTTTAGCCGTACCAACTGTAATTATACGGTTTAATTATTTCACAGGAAGGTTAATGCCTCTATATGGAGACGTCAAGCTATGGATACGATTGACCAGGCCGGTTCAGACCAGTGCTTCACGGGGAACCCAATCGATGACTGTTGGAAATGCGACCCGAACTGGCCCAATAACCGACAAAGGCTAGCCGATTGTGGAATCGGGTTCGGACAGTACGCCTTGGGAGGTAAAGGCGGTCGGTTCTACTTCGTCACTGATTCTTCTGACGACGATGTCGTGGATCCTAAACCAGGCACTCTCAGGTACTTTTTTGTTAACCGAGTAAACCGGATATCATTTAAGGAAGTCTGTATACTCAGACAATGTGTTGTTTTTTAGTGGTTCAAGACAAATATATCATCTTTAGACTTTAATACTCTTAACAACACTATATACATTACTTGATAAACATGTCATTAGTGTCTAAACCCTACATATTCACTTCTAAAATCTAATGTGAAATAAGATTCTGTCTAACCTCCATTTATTTAGCTACTCAAAATAACTTTTTTACTCACTGTCTCTCTTTGTCATATCTTATTCACATGCCCCCACACCAATCTATTACGTACACGACTTTTTCAACACCACTTGTTATTATGTTTCTAGAAAAGTAAATTTCCAAGTAAGTCCTTCATTTTGTGGTAAAAATTCCCAGAGACCATTAGTTCCCCAAAAAATTCTCCTAAAATGTTTGATTAATGGTCCCTTCTTTGGCTAAACCAGTTATCTATTTAGTTACCAGTTTTGAAACATAGAGATGCAAAGTTCACAGTGTTTATAGTTTGACGTCCCTACATACATTCTTATTTTAGCATTGTTCTTATAAATGTCCCACTCAGGTTCACATGTTAGATAACTAAAGTAGGTGGAGACTCGCACGCAAGACCAGTTCTAAACCATAAGCTACTAATCACATGGTAGATAGCCTAAGCTACTAATAAATCTGGTTACTCTTTAACCAAGTAGAATATGATAAATCTTGAGAATAAACAACCACAATAAAACAAATGTATTGGGACCTCCAAAGTTTTTGAATTATTTGGGGAATCTTTACCAAATGTCAAAGGAATCGGGTTTACAATGTGAAAATACTTATCTATTGGTCCTCTACTTTTAAAGCATTTGTAATTAAAACCTTTTCCTTTTTGGTGACAGATATGGAGTGATACAAGTAGAGCCGCTGTGGATAGTGTTCCCAAGCAACATGATGATAAAATTAAAGCATGAACTAATATTCAACAGTTATAAAACTCTTGATGGAAGAGGAGCTAATGTTCATATTGTTGGTGGTGGTTGCATCACCCTTCAATATGTCTCCAATGTCATCATTCACAACATTCATATTCACCATTGTCACCCATCCGGTAATTTATACTCTTTTTTTTACGGCCAATAATTGTTATTTTAACCTTTTAACCTTTTCTTCCCAAAGATAATTATTGCCCTGACCAGAATATTTTTAGTAGGGCCCTTTTGGTGTACATGTTTTCCTTCTCATTCATTGGTGTTTTCAAACACACAAACAAAGAAACTATATGTGTTTTTAATTCTCAGCATTTACTGAATATTCATATAGGCGTTGTTATAAATAGTAAAAATTAAATTGGTCCGTAAATGTATATTAGCATTTAATGGTTGATTCATAAAAGCATTCTGTCCACGCTTTTTTCGCTAGGGAATACTAACATACGGTCAAGTCCAACGCACTATGGATTAAGAACGGAATCGGACGGTGATGGTATCTCCATCTTCGGATCAAAGGACATATGGATCGACCATTGTTCTCTATCAAGATGTAAAGATGGTCTGATAGATGCTGTAATGGGATCCACAGGGATTACAATATCGAACAACTTCTTCTCACACCACAATGAGGTCATGCTTCTTGGTCACAGCGATCACTACGAGCCAGACAGTGGCATGCAGGTCACACACGCTGACTAGTCCATAATTCGGTTTCCAGTGGCTAATTAATTTACTTTGTATTAATGTTTGAGTAATTTTCAGGTAACAATTGCGTTTAATCACTTTGGAGAGAAACTGGTACAAAGGATGCCGAGATGTCGACGTGGTTATATCCATGTGGTTAATAACGATTTTACTCAATGGGAAATGTATGCGATTGGCGGTAGCGGTAACCCAACCATTAATAGTCAGGGTAACCGCTATACCGCCCCAACCAACCCCTTTGCCAAAGAGGTAACAAAAACCACATGATTCATCAATGCTGATTAGTCCATTTTAGGTCATTTGATAAGTATAACATTACATCAAAAGATTGTTATACGTTAATGTATAATATAAGATTGTCAATACATTAATTTATAAATATATTGTGTAGGTGACTAAAAGAGTAGAAACACCAGATGGTGATTGGAAAGGGTGGAACTGGAGATCAGAGGGAGACATTTTGGTTAATGGAGCGTTCTTCGTGGCATCTGGAGAAGGTGCGGAGATGAGGTACGAGAAGGCCTATAGCGTCGACCCTAAATCTGCCTCGTTCATCGACCAAATCACATTTCATTGCGGCGTTCTCGGCGTTGGTGGCAGGTTTGGATTCTTACACTCTTTATCATACAATTTTTTTTTTTTGATGTAAGTTAATCACTCTTACACTATTACTATCATACGAATTAATCACTCTTAGCCTTTCTTTTTTGACAAAGATATCATCATTTTTAACAAAACAAAATACTTTGAATCTTCTCATATAGGTATATGTACTCTTTTTGAATTATTTTGTTTTCTACTACTTTTGCCTTTAGCTTTATCTTCTTTTTTTTCTTTCTTTTGTCTATTTCTACCCCACTATTTCGTAATCATCGCTCGTTAACCTCAAAAAGTCAAATGGAGCTGATTAAGGAGGTTTGATTTGTACAGGAATAACAATTTGGGGATGTGGACTACTACTGGATCCGAAAGTAGTGGCGGTTTAGATTCTTATAATGACTACACCGATGAAATGTCTGGCATCAGTTCAACCAACCGGTTATCTTTCTCGGTTATTGTTATAGCTTTCATGTTCGATGTGATATCATATTTGTCCATGTTGTTGTAACGTGAACTTACCAATTTAATCAAGGAACAAGAAAAAAGATTGGACTCACTTTTGTGTATTAGTTTCATCTATGGCCTATGTTTTTTCTTTCAAAATTTCTTGAAAATGTAAAATTGTGGTAAATTTAGTTTTATCGTTTTAGCTAAATATTTACATAATTTTTTTTTGTAAATGTGTTACTTTTGAAACCACAATATTATGTATTATTGATTTTATTTCAACGGATGTTGTCTAACAATAAACCAAAGTATAAATAATTCTATAATCTTACATAAACACCATGTGTGTCTGTGCATGTCATTTTGTGCATATATGTAACCTTGATGTTGTGGTATTCTTATCCTATCTCTAATTAATAACTAACATAGATTATATATTTGCACAAAAAAATAGATTATATATTATCTTCATTATCTTATACAAGAGGGCATTACATGCATGCATCTACACTTCATACTATTTAAGTATATTACTTTAGCATATTTTATGTTGCTATATTAAACACGAAATACTTTCCCCATATAAATTAAGTATTTATTAGTTTAACAAATCATTTCGCTAAAAGCACACCAAACATGAAACAACTAATTCGATTTATATTAAAGTATACTACTTCAGGATATTTTGATTTACTATTTTGAACATTAAAAACTTTTCCCAATAAAATTAAATATTTAACATTTTTTATCAAATCAGTTGGCTCAAAAGTACACCAGACAACTAATTTAATTCATACAATTAAAGATAGAGCCCATCAACCAATTATGCGGATGGAAAAAACAAATAGTGTTTTATCCGTAGCATGAACTCGTGCGTTTGCTGTTGTATATAACAAAACCTGACATATACAACTGTGCTACAGTTTTTTATGTTGTTATCATGGGTAAGCATTAACCTTTAATATATTTGTTGTTTGGTGAAATCAGTAAGAGAAAGAAAAACCTTAATCATATGATGGGTCAAGAAAGAGATTTTATTTATCAACATCAACTTTTAGAAGACGTTTTAATTTCATCATATAATCAAGAAACAAACTAGTATTAGTTATGAGTTATGACCATAGAGAGCATGAAAACTCTTCAAAGTTCCTAGTCCCTTGAAACCACCAAGAACCACCGTTGATATTAATATTATGTTCACTGCTACTGCTTATACGGTCTTCTAAATGATTTGCGTCACTTTGGTCTGTAGAAATTTCTGATATCCAATCCGAAATCCGATTTTCATATGGTGAATTCATAACACCAAAACTCTCTTTTTCGCAAATGCTACCATAGGTTTCTTCATTACTCTCCATATTTATCTGCTTAGATTCCTTCACAGTTTTATCAAGACCATGTTCTTGAGTCGTTGTCCTTGTCCACATGATCTCAGTTTCCTTGTACTTGCGCAACAAGCCTTCTCCTGTATTTCCACTCCAGTCAATGATCTTATCTGCAGCAATATACATCATCTTTTTTGTTTAACGATGATCTGAAATTAACATATGCACAACTATATATTAAAGATAGAACCCATCAACCAATTATGCGGATGGAAAAACAAATAGTGTTTTATCCGTAGCATGAACTCGTGCGTTTGCTGTTGTATATAACAAAACCTGACATATACAACTGTGCTACAGTTTTTATGTTGTTATCATGGGTAAGCATTAACCTTTAATATATTTGTTGTTTGGTGAAATCAGTAAGAGAAAGAAAAACCTTAATCATATGATGGGTCAAGAAAGAGATTTTATTTATCAACATCAACTTTTAGAAGACGTTTTAATTTCATCATATAATCAAGAAACAAACTAGTATTAGTTATGAGTTATGACCATAGAGAGCATGAAAACTCTTCAAAGTTCCTAGTCCCTTGAAACCACCAAGAACCACCGTTGATATTAATATTATGTTCACTGCTACTGCTTATACGGTCTTCTAAATGATTTGCGTCACTTTGGTCTGTAGAAATTTCTGATATCCAATCCGAAATCCGATTTTCATATGGTGAATTCATAACACCAAAACTCTCTTTTTCGCAAATGCTACCATAGGTTTCTTCATTACTCTCCATATTTATCTGCTTAGATTCCTTCACAGTTTTATCAAGACCATGTTCTTGAGTCGTTGTCCTTGTCCACATGATCTCAGTTTCCTTGTACTTGCGCAACAAGCCTTCTCCTGTATTTCCACTCCAGTCAATGATCTTATCTGCAGCAATATACATCATCTTTTTTTGTTTAACGATGATCTGAAATTAACATATGCACAACTATGAAAGAGATACCTACCATAGTTTTGAGCTTCCATTTTCTTTCTAAAATGAGTCCTGTAATAGTTCTTAACCTCGTTATCAGTCCTACCGGGTAATCTCCTTGCAATCTTTGCCCACCTATTGATATACATATTAAGTTCAAACTGAAGATACAATCATTGAAGTAAGAGATTCAAGCTTTTTGTCTCTTACTTGTTACCCCAGAAAGCATGGAGCTGAAAGATGATAGTATCTTCGTCTTGGCTCATCGGTCCACGCTTCAGACGCGGATTCAGATAGTTCATCCACCTTAGCCTGCAACTCTTACCACTCCTCTTCAAACCTAAGTATGAACAAACCAAACAAATAAACATATGCTTAGATATATGGAAACTTTCTATTTTTGGAAAATGCCACAAGAAAGGTTTTCAGACTGTACCGGAAACTCTTGCTAAAGAATCCCACCGACGATCTCCCAAAAGGGTAACGAACTTCACTAGCCGTTCATCTTCTTCTTCGAGCCATGGACCTCTACGGAGCGTTTCTTCCTTCTTGTAATCCATTTTTGTTTTTGTGTTACTTAACTAAACTCTTTCTAAATTTGTGTTTTTAGTTTGAGAGCTTTTTGTCTTTGCCTAAATAGTAAAGTCATGAGTTTACCCAAATTGGGAAATGTTCAAAAAGCTGACGAACAAAAATAAATCAGTGGATAATATATTAATAACATCATGCATCAGTTAGGTCTTGTCTTTCATTCTTGGTCATCTTTATCAAGTCATATAGATTATATATTTGGAGTAGGTTCCAAGTATATCTCTTATTTTTTTATATAATCACCAAGTTATGAATTATACTTATCTTTTCTTTTCAGGGGTTATGGCTTACATCATCTTAGAAATTCAATTATTTATTCAAGTATCCAATTTAAAATTCAATTTCTTAGGGATTTTTGAAAAGAAGATGAAGTATTTAAATCTGGTTTAGATAAAAAGATAAAACAAGATCTTTCTGTATCTGCTCTCCACCAATTTCAAAAGTGTAAGCCATCGAAACTTTCTTAAGTTTGATTAACTAAATCCTTAACTCATTTTGGTGCCAGAGGGAGTTTAAACTTGACGCATCTAACTATCTGAAGAAAATTTAAAGAGCAGTGAAAAGCTGTGAACTGCAGGCCAAAAATAATGACTCTTACCGGTTTAAGAACATTTATTTTGAGGAAGAAACAGATCCATATAAGATGAAGCCTTGTCATGGAAAAAACTCTGTTGAATCAGAACTTTCTTCTCTGAAAAGATCAAAAACTTAATAAGTACTTAGAAAGCAGTAAAAAAAGAAGCACAACCTGTAACCTATGTTTTAGAAACTTAGAAAATTAGCATTGGTGAAATGGCTTACAAGGGCTAGTAAGAAAATAAACAAATGCATCTTATAGAGTTCTTGCTCATTGGTCAATAGGCGTTTCGCACTTTCTCGGGATTGATAATTGAAAGATCTGCAGGCTTGTATTGATAACATTTTTAGCCATAACTTCCTTGTTACATAATCCAAATTTATTTCAGTAAGAAAGAAGTTGAGAAGGAAATGGTTTGAGATCTTCGAATACCGTAGCTTGAATATTTTGCTCTGGACTATTGTATGGGTCTGTTCAAGACCGGCCCAAGTATATTTCTTGACGTGGGAGGCGTCCAAGAATGGAATGTTTACTTTTGATCACCCTTTTGTTTTATTTAATTAAAAGGTTTGTCGCATTTCACTAGTAAATTAGATTTACCATGGTTATTTTGAAGCCTTTTTCAATTGGTTTGAGTGATGTTGTGAAAGTCATGTCAAATACAAACCATATCCAAATAATCTATTATATTAAAATAGAAATTACAACTTCTTTCCATGTGTGATTTTTTTTAAAATGGACATTCCTAAGAAATCATATTTCATTTATTTCTAATTAACATTTTGACATCATTTTTACTTTTGATCACCCTTTTGTTTTATTTAATTAAAAGGTTTGTCGCATTTCACTAGTAAATTCGATTTACAATGGTTATTTTGAAGCATTCAATTGGTCTGAGTGATGTTGTGAAAGTCATGTCAAATACAAACCATATCCAAATAATCTATTATATTAAAATAGAAATTACAACTTCTTTCCATGTGTGATTTTTTTAAATGGACCTTCCTAAGAAATCATATTTCATTTATTTCTAATTAACATTTTGACATCATTTTTACTTTTGATCACCCTTTTGTTTTATTTAATTAAAAGGTTTGTCGCATTTCACTAGTAAATTAGATTTACCATGGTTATTTTGAAGCATTCAATTGGTCTGAGTGATGTTGTGAAAGTCATGTCAAATACAAACCATATCCAAATAATCTATTATATTAAAATAGAAATCACTATATCTTCATGTGTGATTTTTTTAAATGGACCTTCCTAAGAAATCATATTTCATTTATTTCTAATTAACATTTTGACATCATTTTTACTTTTGATCACCCTTTTGTTTTATTTAATTAAAAGGTTTGTCGCATTTCACTAGTAAATTAGATTTACCATGGTTATTTTGAAGCATTCAATTGGTCTGAGTGATGTTGTGAAAGGTATGTCAAATACAAACCATATCCAAATAATCTATTATATTAAAATAGAAATCACTATATCTTCATGTGTGATTTTTTTTAAAATGGACATTCCTAAGAAATCATATTTCATTTATTTCTAATTAACATTTTGACATCATTTTTACTTTTGATCACCCTTTTGTTTTATTTAATTAAAAGGTTTGTCGCATTTCACTAGTAAATTCGATTTACAATGGTTATTTTGAAGCATTCAATTGGTCTGAGTGATGTTGTGAAAGGTATGTCAAATACAAACCATATCCAAATAATCTATTATATTAAAATAGAAATTACAACTTCTTTCCATGTGTGATTTTTTTTAAAATGGACATTCCTAAGAAATCATATTTCATTTATTTCTAATTAACATTTTGACATCATTTTTACTTTTGATCACCCTTTTGTTTTATTTAATTAAAAGGTTTGTCGCATTTCACTATCTGAAGAAAATTTAAAGAGCAGTGAAAAGCTGTGAACTGCAGGCCAAAAATAATGACTCTTACCGGTTTAAGAACATTTATTTTGAGGAAGAAACAGATCCATATAAGATGAAGCCTTGTCATGGAAAAAACTCTGTTGAATCAGAACTTTCTTCTCTGAAAAGATCAAAACTTAATAAGTACTTAGAAAGCAGTAAAAAGAAGCACAACCTGTAACCTATGTTTTAGAAACTTAGAAAATTAGCATTGGTGAAATGGCTTACAAGGGCTAGTAAGAAAATAAACAAATGCATCTTATAGAGTTCTTGCTCATTGGTCAATAGGCGTTTCGCACTTTCTCGGGATTGATAATTGAAAGATCTGCAGGCTTGTATTGATAACATTTTTAGCCATAACTTCCTTGTTACATAATCCAAATTTATTTCAGTAAGAAAGAAGTTGAGAAGGAAATGGTTTGAGATCTTCGAATACCGTAGCTTGAATATTTTGCTCTGGACTATTGTATGGGTCTGTTCAAGACCGGCCCAAGTATATTTCTTGACGTGGGAGGCGTCCAAGAATGGAATGTTTACTTTTGATCACCCTTTTGTTTTATTTAATTAAAAGGTTTGTCGCATTTCACTAGTAAATTCGATTTACAATGGTTATTTTGAAGCATTCAATTGGTCTGAGTGATGTTGTGAAAGTCATGTCAAATACAAACCATATCCAAATAATCTATTATATTAAAATAGAAATTACAACTTCTTTCCATGTGTGATTTTTTTTTTAAAATGGACATTCCCTAAGAAATCATATTTCATTTATTTCTAATTAACATTTTGACATCATTTTTACTTTTGATCACCCTTTTGTTTTATTTAATTAAAAGGTTTGTCGCATTTCACTAGTAAATTAGATTTACCATGGTTATTTTGAAGCCTTTTTTCAATTGGTTTGAGTGATGTTGTGAAAGGTATGTCAAATACAAACCATATCCAAATAATTTATTATATTAAAATAGAAATCACTATATCTTCATGTGTGATTTTTTTTAAATGGACCTTCCCTAAGAAATCATATTTCATTTATTTCTAATTAACACTACGTGACCCACCCGCACCCTGTGCAGGTATAAAAGTATAGTATAATTCTGAGACAGGAGTATCGATTGAGTTCAAATGTGGGAGTTAGTGGAACAAGTGAGAGTTTCAATGCTGAGACAAGATTTGCGCAAATCTCTAGAATGCAGTAGGGGTGGGCAATTTGTTACTTTTTCGGTTTGGTTTGTTTAGTTCGGTTTGGTTTGTTTAGTTCGGTTTTAATATATTTTTTTCAATGGAAGTAAACCTTATTTAGTCTGGTTCGGTGTGGTTTATGTCCAGTTCAATTTATATTTGGATCGGTTTATTTTGGATCGGTTTAAGTAGGCTCTTTGTCGCTTAATTTTTTTAAAAGAAAAATTATGTTTCAAAACGTATACACATAAAGTATGTGAACTAAATTCAATATTAAACTGAAACAAAAACTAAAAAAGTCACAAAAGTATATAAGAATAAAACAAATGAAAGTTAACTAAAGTAATAAAAATTAACATCATTAGTATGTTTTTAATAAAGTTAACTATTAAAAAAACAAATGTAAGAAAAATATACAGGAGACAATGACATATTAAAAATGTGATAAAATCTCATAGATATCACAATCTCATAGAAACCTGCAAAGAAAAGTGACATCACAATCTCAATTACTTGCACAAATTTATATGATAAATTTGTGCAAGTAATTGATAGCAAAATAAGGTAACTCAAATTATTTGCACCATTAACATATAAATCACAATCTCATAGATATCACAATCTCATCATCATATTTCCGAATTAACTACTTAGGAAAATAAAGAACATACACATTTAATGCAATATCACATGTATATAGTTACCAATAAATGACATCATAAAAGAACAAGAAATTTACTTAATAGACATATATTTTCACGAAAATTTAACTTTTAAATTTGTCAATTAAATGTATATTTTAAAAATACTTCCTAAAAAGATTATTTCGTTTAGAATTATATATAATAAAAATTCAGAATATTTCAAATTTAAAGAATAATTACGAATTAATAATCATATTTTATCATTAAGTCTTATGGTTCCTGAAATATTTGTTATAGAAATTCTTGTAAAGATAATTCTTGAGATATATAAAGTCTTATGGTTCTTGTAATATTTGTTTCCTTTTAATAAGCATGAAGCAATTAAAGAAAGATATTAAAAATTGGCTGTCATAAATTTGCAATAATTAACATACCATTTAAGACAAGTAATTGATGGCAAAATAAGGTAATCATCATATCAACTTGCGCAAGTAATTGATAATGAAATAAGGCAAGTTGTTAATAAACGAATTAACCAATTAAAAACCTTTACCAACAAGGTATATCTTTCCTAATACCATAATATGAGTATAGAATTAAAGAATAATAAATAGTTTTGATTTTGATATATTGTAAATCTATAGAAATATATTATAATTATGTTTGATTAATAAATATTACTATAGATATTTAATTTTAATTAAAAAGATCATATAAATATGTAACAAATGTGATTTTATAATTTTATAATAAATACTTACGCATATCATATCATACAAAAATGTTACACATATCACATTCTAACTATGAATTATATACAAAATTTATTATGTGATAAATTGTATAAAGTTATATTATAGTTGACATAGAACTATATAGTTTATGATGACAAAAAAAAAGATAGAAAAAGAACTATATAGTTTACATATATGAATTTATAGGATATACATTTTATAATATGATAAATTGTATAAAATCATATTTGAGTACAAAGTTGATAATATATATAAAAGTATATAGTATAATGGTAGACTTTACTAAAATATTTAACACTTATTAATATGTTAACTTTACACAAGTTTTGAAATTATCTAACAATATCAAGTTGTCTAGAATTTTTTGAGAAATTTGCCAATGTGATTGCTATAAAAAAGGTTAAAAACCGAACGAAGAAAGAATAGGAAATCTTATAAAATAAATAACTTTCCTTACAAGGAACATATTTATCTCCATCTATATAAACACACGTGTCTGTCGATATTCTCGAAAAGAAACTTCTCTTTCAAAGATATTTTCTTCTCTCTGCGTAACTCTGTTTCTACTCACAAACTAACCATGGCTAATCAAGCTGATTCATCTGATTCGTAAGTACTCGCCGATTTCAAAGTAGCTAAACCTCTAAATTTCGTTCCACGAAGGGTTCAGCTTTTTAGTTTAAGTTTGATCTAGCTTCGAGTTCTTATGTCTTTTTCTTTTTGAATCTTTCAGGAAGGGACGAAGAAAGATTTTAGCACCGCGATTCTGGAGAGGAAGAAGGCGGCAAATCGTTTGGTGGTGGATGAGGCCATCAACGATGACAACTCCATCGTGTCTCTACACCCTGACACCATGGAGAAGCTACAGCTCTTCCGTGGAGAAGTCGTGTTAATCAAGGTATGATTTTTATTTCTAGGGTTTATCAAAACCTTCCTTTTGATCCGTGTTAAGTTTCTAGAATGAGGATCGCTGTTGGGTCTCTCATGAATGATTCTCTAGTTGTATGTGTTGACATCTTTGTTTCCTTGCCTTTTGGGTAACGTCTTTATGCAGGAAAAGAAGAGGAAGGATACTGTGTGTATTGCTTTAGCTGATGATACATGTGCGGAGCCAAAGATTAGGATGAACAAGGTTGTTAGGTCTAACCTTAGGGTTAGGCTTGGAGATGTTATATCTCTCCACCAGTGCCCTGATGTCAAGTATGGGAATCGTGTTCACGTCTTGCCCATTGATGATACTATTGAAGGAGTTACTGGCAATATATTTGATGCATACCTTAAGCGTGAGTGTTTCCTCGTCCTGTGATGTCAATCTATGTTGTCTCTGCAGCTTATATGTTTCTTAGTATTCTATGCAATGTTCAAGAAATCAATACGCTGTAATTATTCTCTTTATAGAGAATTATTGATTAGGCAGGCGTCTAGACCGATTTTCTGAATCCTAGAATGTTTTTCTTTAAAATCGTTTTGTTTAGGTCCGAAACGATCTTTAGATCACTGGTTATATGTTAACATATTGGTTTTGCATCTTGCCAGTTTATTTCTTGGAGGCATACCGCCCGGTAAGGAAGGGTGATCTTTTCTTAGTTAGGGAGGGATGAGAAGCATTGAGTTCAAGGTTATTGAGACCGATCCTGCTGAGTACTGTATTGTGGCTCCGGATACAGAGATATTCTGTGAAGGTGAACGGATAAAGAGAGGATGAGGAGAGGTTGGTTACGATGATGTTGGTGGTGTTAGGAAACAAATGGCTCAGATTAGAGAACTTGTTGAGCTTCCTTTGAGGCATCCACAGCTCTTTAAGTCCATTGGTGTTAAACCTCCCAAGGGAATCTTGCTCTATGGCCCTCCTGGCACTGGGAAGACACTACTTGCTCGTGCTGTTGCTAACGAGACTGGTGCGTTTTCTTGTGTATCAATGGTCCTGAAATCATGTCCAAGATGGCCGGTGAGTGAGAGCAACCTTAGGAAAGCGTTTAAGGAGGCTGAGAAGAATGCGCCTTCGATTATATTCATTGATGAGATTGATTCCATTGCTCCAAAGAGATAAGACGAACGGTGAGGTTGAGAGACGGATTGTTTCTCAGCTCTTGACGCTTATGGATGGCCTTAAAGCTAGAGCTCATGTGATTGTTATGGGGGCGACCAACAGGCCTAACAGCATTGACTCGGCTTTGAGAAGGTTTGGACGTTTTGACAGGGAGATTGATATTGGTGTTCCTGATGAGATTGGTCGTCTTGAGGTTCTCAGGATTCATACCAAGAACATGAAGCTTGCTGAAGACGTAATGTTCAGTTCTACATACACTTTTGTTTACCTAGTCTGTCTGTAATAACTGACATGATTTGCTCTTAATCAGGTTGATTTGGAAAGAGCATCCAAAGACACACACGGGTACGCTGGTGCGGATCTTGCAGCGTTATGCACTGAAGCTGCTCTCCAGTGCATCAGAGAGAAAATGGATGTGATTGACATAGAAGACGAAGAGATAGATGCTGAAATTCTCAATTCTATGGCTGTGACTAATGAGCATTACCTGACAGCCCTTGGTAATCCTTCTGCTCTCGTGAAACGGTGAGTTCTATGTTTCAGTTTATTATTGGTTTACGGTTTCTCAGTCTATTTTGGTACTATATCATTCTTATTAAACTGTTATTTTCTCCTTCGTCTAGGTTGTTGAGGTGCCTAATGTTTCTTGGGTGGACATTGGTGGTCTTGAGAATGTCAAGAGGAACTCCAAGAGGTAAAACTAAGAGTTTCAACTAGTTTTGTACATTCGGTTTGGTTAATTTGGTTTTAGTTTTTCGGTATCAAACTTCGGTTCGGCTTGGTTTGGGTATTAACATTCAGGTAACTAGGTTCATTGGTAATACGGTTTATACATAGTATCTTTAAAATATTTGGTTAGTTAAAAACTAAATATAATTAATATTTTCGATATATAAACTGTATTTTAAAAATTCGGGGGTCCTAAGATCTGTTTGGCTATTTTAAAATTTTGATTCGGTTCTGGTTATTTCGGTGATTAGTTCGAGAAGTTTCAACAATTCAATATCCTTTTCGGTTTTGACTTGTGAGTATAGACTAATCTATTCATATTTTGTTATGTTTTAGACTGTTCAATATCCAGTGGAGCACCCTGACAAGTTCGAGAGTTTGGTATGTCACCATCTAAAGGAGTCCTTTTCTACGGTCCTCCCGGTTGTGGGAAGACCCTTTTAGCCAAGGCCATCGCCAACGAGTGCCAAGCCAACTTCATCAGCATCAAAGGTCCGGAGCTCCTCACAATGTGGTTTGGAGAGAGTGAAGCCAACGTCAGAGAGATATTCGACAAAGCACGCCAGTCCGCTCCTTGTGTTCTTTTCTTTGATGAGCTCGACTCCATCGCCACTCAGAGAGGGAACAGCGTTGGAGACGCAGGTGGTGCAGCAGACAGGAGATGGATGGTATGTCTGCTAAGAAGACTGTCTTTATCATCGGAGCAACGAACAGACCAGATATCATTGACCCTGCGCTTCTTCGTCCTGGTCGTCTTGATCAGCTCATCTACATTCCTCTCCCTGATGAGGAGTCTCGTTACCAGATCTTTTAAGTCTTGCTTGAAAATCTCCGGTTGCTAAAGATGTTGCTTGAGGGCGCTTGCTAAATACACTCGAGGCTTTAGTGGTGCGGACATCACAGAGATTTGTCAGCGTTCTTGCAAGTACGCAATCAGAGAACATCGAGAAGGTATGTAGTTCTGGTAATGACATTTACTCTTTCAGTTTTCTTTTCTTGCACGGCACTTATAATTTTGTTTTGTGTTTGTTTCCTTTTAGGGATATTGAGAAGGAGCAGAGGCACCAGAAGCAATGGAAGAGGATGAGGAGGAGATTGCAGAGATCAAAGCTGGCCACTTTGAGGAATCAATGAAGTACGCGAGGAGATCAGTGAGTGATGCAGACATTCGCAAGTACCAAGCATTTGCTCAGACTCTCCAACAGTCTCGTGGGATTGGAAGTGAGTTTAGCTTCCCTGAAGCGACAGGGACTGGAGCCACCGCCACCACTGCTGGTGGAGCTGACCCGTTGCTAATGCGGGAGGAGTAGCCGAGGACGATGACCTCTATAGTTAAATACATATGATTGATTACAGACAGTCTCTTGTCGTCTGTACATTGTTCTCCTGATAAACCTTTTCACTGGTTTTGTTGGTTTTATTTAGTGTTTTTGTATATAAATAATTAGTGAGAATCTATTATATCATATGGATTAATGATGAAATAATTACAGATAAATGGGATTCCTAAGTTCCATTGATTGACCATGTAATTTCTAACTTCACACTCCTAACAAGTTGGGCCTTTGTCGACTTGATTGACATGTTATCCTTGAACTCCTTGATCATCTTAAAGTTGGTGCGGTCACGAACAGATCGTCCCGTAGACTGCAACTATTAATAGCTCGCTGTTTACCATCTTGCGATAAACCGAAGGCTCCTTATAATATTTTTTTAAACTTTATAATTATAGTCTATCTTATCTACTAAAATAGAAATAATGACTTCTTTCATGTATGATTTTTTTTAATTTGGACAATCCTTTAAATTTTTTATTAAATATCAATACTATTAAAACAGAAGCAATATTTATCTACTTACAAATAGTCTAGGTTGAACCATTCTATTTAACAATACATTTAAATATTTTCCCTATAAAATCGGTTACACTATATTGTTTAATGTTATTTATACATCTCAATCCTACATACCGTCGATTACAACAAAATGACTATATACAACTATTAAATATTCATCATCTTATCTTTACAGTTTCTTGACACTATCGTACAAACAAAACATTTTACACTACATAACAAATCGATCATATCATTTTGCAATTTATAATGATTTTCATTATATGTGTTGCCCGTTTCTCATATAACCAAAGCTTTTAGTATATTGACAGCAATCCTTTAGAGCCTACAACAATCATAGTGTTTCTTTTGACGCCATATATATTAGCCATTTCTCAACAAACCAAAGATCTTAAACCTGCAATTTGTATTTTACACCAGGTATTGTATGTTGACACCAAGCTTTTCCAGCATAGAACCATCGTCTATAATTATTTTAACGCCATATAATACCCATTACTCATCGATCCAAAGCTTTTAAGTCTTCCTAATTGAATACGATGACCAAAGCATACAATTCCTGCAGCCATCATAAATATAAGCTTCAAGCACATTCCATCAAAACAATGGCACTTTTATTTAATAGATGAGTTGCTAAAAAATCTAACAATAGATATCAAATAGATACGTTGGTAAACATAATATTGATGATGGTTACAACCTATTTAACATCCATATTTAAAATTAGTTCATTCGATATAACTATAAACAGTTGCGATTTTGTGTTCAAAATATTTCGAAAACAAGAATATGCTCCAACAGTTATAACAAATTGTAATGTAATGCCAACGATTTCTTATTTTCTATCTAATACCAGTAACTAAATATCTACAGTATTCAGTAACTAAATATCTACAGTATTCAGTAACTAAATATCTACAGTATTCAGTAACTAAATATCTACAGTATTCAGTAACTAAATATCTACAGTATTCAGTAACTAAATATCTACAGTATTCAGTAACTAAATATCTACAGAATATAGATTTGCATGTTTTGGTTTTAATATTATTGATCTTTAGTTTTATGGTATTAATAAGAGAGACTTTAACTTACCATTTTTCAAATATTAGTCAACTAAGGATTCACTGTTATGAATCAAAAGGACATCGTAAGGATGAGGATGCAAATCCTCAGAAATAGACAATCAATATTGGCAATAAGTTGTTTAGAATTATTGATAAAATGTACGGGTCTATATAAAATGGACTAGGCGGGTTATATAAAATTATCAAAGAATACGAAAGTATCTGGAAATAACATATATGTATATTATGATAATTAAAATTCAATATTGCTAGAGTAAGATACTTATCTGTGTAGTTTGATCAGTGTCTAACACTATTACCGGCCTTCGTTTTATCATTCCCCACAAGATCAATAATCTGGTAGCAGCAAGAAAGATCACATCTCATACATACATATGAAAATAGTAAACAAAAGGTTTTAAAGGGACCGACCGTACATCTTTCACCCACGGTGGCACTGAAGAGATCTTTCTATCCTTTCTTACTGTCCTCCACCTTCTCTGAAAATTAGGGAAAAATCATCAATAACCACTGTTTCTTCTTCTTAGCTAGTGCCTTGTTTTAGGCCAACTGTTCCTCTCTCAATGTGATCATCGACTCCGTGATTCCCAAACTTCCCAATAGATATCATGAAGTCTCCAATGCTCTGTTCTTCGTGTTAACCTCACTCCAATTCCATCCTCTCGACTCGTCAAATACCACATCTCTGCTTATCACTATTTTTCGAGTTTGTGGATCTAGTAGGTGATAAGCCTTTGATCGGTTCCGTTCCTAGGTGTACTAGCGTTAGGTTTTCGATCATCTAATTTCTTCAAGAGCTTTTTATCCACTTTTGCATATTCTATGCAACGAAAACTTCGCAGGTGCTCAATATTTGGTTTCTTGTTACGAAAACCTTCATCACGGTCTTCTCCTTTTCGGGTGGCCACACGATTTAGTAGATAGGTTGAGTGGCGTGGCTTCTCCCAAAGATAGTGGGCATATGCATATGTTTGACAATGCTTCGCCATCTCCAACATTGTTCGTTTCTACGCTTCACAACTCCGTTACGTTGCGGTGTATATGGTGCCGTTTGATGCCAAAACTGTCACGAAGTCGTTAAACTCCTTGGACGAACTCTCCTCCCTATCGTTCTGAAATTCATATTTTCTTTCATGTTTCTCTTTCTATAACCTCCTTGAGCTTCTTAAATTTGCTGATTGCTTCGCTCTTCTCCTTTATCAACATTGTCCACATTTATCTTGTGTTATCATCAATAACCACAAATATGTACATATTTCCAGTTGGAGTTCTCGGTGTTATAGGTCCACACAAGTCGCCGTGGAGTAGCTCTAGTTTCTCTCCCTTTCGGTATGTGGTGGCTTTAGGAAGGAGTGTCTCGCTTGCTTGCCAAGCAAACATGAACCGCATACTTCTTTCTCAATATTTATACTAGGGAGCCCAAGCTCCTTTTGTATCATGCCTTTAAATGACTTCGAAGTTTATGTGCCTTAACCGGGCAGCTTTGTTTCACTTGCGAAGATAGATACAAACGCGTTGCTCTGATTCCCATGTGAACCTTGCACACGTTAGTTGATCTCTTTGCTTTCACAGGTAACTTTCCATGTTGATCGTGCATTGTTAACTATTCTCCTCGTAGCCTTATGTCACAACCCGCTTCTGTAGCTTGACCCAAACTTATAATATTGCTTTTCAAGTCAGGGTGTAATACGCGTCATCATCTTCCCCTTCTCCATTCATATTTGCAAAGGAAATCGTGCCCTTGCCTTTGATGTCTATCCTCGAATTATCTCCAAATCTTAATTTTTCGATGATGGTATTGTCTATTCTCGAAAAATATCTTGATCTCTAGTCATATGGTTACTTTCTCCATTATCAAGGTATCATATGTTTTCTCCTCCAGAATTTGTCTCATATTTTTTAGGTAAGACATTCTTCTCATTTAGAAATACCACCTCATGCATCATGAGGTCATCAGCTCTTATGTGTCAGTATTGTCAGCTTCATGAGTCTCTTGCAATTTGAGAAGAAGTTTCGGACATTGGACGGCAAATGGCCAACCTTGTCACATCGATAACAAGTTATCTTTGATGCATCTCTTTCAGCATATCCTCTTCCTCTATTGTATCCTTCATTATACCCTCGTCCTCCATTATAGCGCCACGTCCCCTTCCTCTGTTGTTGTAGGGACGTTTTCTCCCTCTACCTCTTCCTCAGGCGAATCTCCTTGGTAGTAATTTGAATTGTAGAATCGATGACTTGATTGATCACGGTTGGTTTGACCACTTTGTCCGTCGTTATTTGTATACATCAGCAGCTTGATCTTCTTCTCCATCTTCTTCATCTAATATTTGATTACGCGTTTAAGCACACACCAATTAACCTAATGTGCCAACAATACCACAATCGAATGGTATGTCATTGTAGCATTTTAGGATCGAATCCTGAGAGAACTAGAGACTTATAACACCAAGAATACACAAACCTTCCTAATTTAATACGATGACCAAAGCATACAATTCCTGCAGCCATCATAAATATAAGGTTCAAGCACGTTCCATCAAAACAATGGCACTTTTATTTAATAGATGAGTTTCTAAAAATTCTAACAATAGATATCAAATAGATACGTTGGTAAACATAATATTGATGATGGTTACAACCTATTTAACATCCATATTTAAAATTAGTTCATTCGATATAACTATAAACAGTTGCGATTTTGTGTTCAAAAGTATTTCGAAAACAAGAATATGCTCCAACAGTTATAACAGATTGTAATGTAATCCCAACGATTTCTTATTTTCTATCTAATACCAGTAACTAAATATCTACAGTATTCAGTAACTAAATATCTACAGTATTCAGTAACTAAATATCTACAGTATTCAGTAACTAAATATCTACAGTATTCAGTAACTAAATATCTACAGTATTCAGTAACTAAATATCTACAGTATTCAGTAACTAAATATCTACAGTATTCAGTAACTAAATATCTACAGTATTCAGTAACTAAATATCTACAGTATTCAGTAACTAAATATCTACAGTATTCAGTAACTAAATATCTACAGTATTCAGTAACTAAATATCTACAGTATTCAGTAACTAAATATCTACAGTATTCAGTAACTAAATATCTACAGTATTCAGTAACTAAATATCTACAGTATTCAGTAACTAAATATCTACAGTATTCAGTAACTAAATATCTACAGTATTCAGTAACTAAATATCTACAGTATTCAGTAACTAAATATCTACAGTATTCAGTAACTAAATATCTACAGTATTCAGTAACTAAATATCTACAGAATATAGATTTGCATGTTTTGGTTTTAATATTATTGATCTTTAGTTTTATGGTATTAATAAGAGAGACTTTAACTTACCATTTTTCAAATATTAGTCAAATAAGGATTCACTGTTATGAATCAAAAGGACATCGTAAGGATGAGGATGCAAATCCTCAGAAATAGAAAAACAATATTGGCAATAAGTTGTTTAGAATTATTGATAAAATGTACGGGTCTATATAAAATGGACTAGGCGGGTTATATAAAATTATCAAAGAATACGAAAGTATCTGGAAATAACATATATGTATATTATGATAATTAAAATTCAATATTGCTGGAGTAAGATACTTATCTGTGTAGTTTGATCAGTGTCTAACACTATTACCGGCCTTCGTTTTATCATTCCCCACAAGATCAATAATCTGGTAGCAGCAAGAAAGATCACATCTCATACATACATATGAAAATAGTAAACAAAAGGTTTTAAAGGGACCGACCGTACATCTTTCACCCACGGTGGCACTGAAGAGATCTTTCTATCCTTTCTTACTGTCCTCCACCTTCTCTGAAAATTAGGGAAAATCATCAATACACTAAGCATTACTTAATTCACATAAAGAATAACAAAACATAATTACATACCTAATATGAGTTCAATATCATCAACTAAAACCATTCACAGCAGCTCATCAGCTTCATCAAGAACAAGGAATTGTAGGTAAGTCAAATTAAGATTTCGCTTTAGTAAGTCAAATTATCAAAACCAATTTTTTAAACCAGATCCGGACACTGAACCGGATGACCTTCCGGATCATCGGATCATTGGGTCGACCGCGGATAAACCGCGGGTTAATAAATAGATTAATTTTACTATACAATAATATATTAGCTATGAAAATAAATATATAGAAACTAAAGTTAAGAATTTTCCAATCTTTTATAAAAAATTGAATAATAGTTTGGATATGTATATATTAAATTTTTTAAAAACATTTAGAAAAAATTATCTTTAGTTTCTATATTTTCACTTTTTGACATATAAAATATCAAAAGTAGTTTAGATTATTTTTAAAAAATTGTAACAAGTTAAGATTTATGACATCTAAAAAAACATACCAAGACTTAAAAATTCATAAATATTTATATGTCTAATGTGAATAATAAAATCAAACTTCAAATCCAAAATATACTAAAAGTAAAACATCGTTAATAAATTGTGATAACAAAACTGAAAACCCTAATTTTTAATTAAAATTATACAAAATAGATTTTAAAAACCATAATAAAAAATAAAATTGCCTATTGGTTCAACCAGTGGTTCAACGGGTAACCGAGTTCTGGTTTTAGTGGTTTTTGCGGATTTTATTGGGTTTTAAGTTTCGGTATTTTCACAAAACCCAAACTGGATTTATCTTAGATCACTGGATTTACTGGTTCAACCGCAGGTCCGAGTCGGATTTCAACACACTGATCAAAACTATAAAAATATTTATATTGATTTTATATTAAAAATATCTAATTTAAAATTAAAAACCTAAAAATACATATACAATATGGTTTTAACCGAACATAAACCCAAACATAAAATACATGTACGAGACGGACTATATAAATACGAGACAGGTTATATAAATACATAGACAAGACGGGTTATATAAATGTGATTATATAAAATTTTCACCGAACATAAACCCGCGCTTTGAAAGCGCGGGTCAAAATCTAGTATTTTATTAAGACTAATAATATACACTATAGGATATTTGAAGTACGTTAATCACAATATCTTTTGATATCTTTTTATTTTAAATATAAATATGTACTTTTAAAAATTCTAACAAATCTGTTGAAAAAGATTTAACAAGATCATAATTTCCAAAAATTAGATCTAAATATTTTTCACTAATTTCGAAATTAGTTATGAAATATTATTATATATTTATATATTTTATAAAATTAAAATATGAACTATATCCTATTTTATCTATTATATAATCATAATCAATCATTTCAAGAGAAAACTATTATATTGAGCTAAATATGATAAAATTATATTAAATTGTTAAATTTATATATTTTATTTTCTTAAGTATTTATGTTCTAAATATAATATGTAGGTACCACTTGTTGAAATTAACAAACTATATAATACATGTATTAAAATTAACATGTATTTCATTAAGCTAATAATATAAAATCTTCTAATCATGATATCTTTTCATTTTAAATATATATATATATATATATATATATATATATATAATTTTTAACAAATCTGTTGAAAAATATTTTAACAATTAATTTTTAAAAAGTTTATGTAAATATTTCAACTAATTTCTTAATTAGCAATGAACTATTATTATGCATTACTATATATTCAGTTATCTTTTACAAAATAAAATAAATAAATAAAATTCTTATTTTTATCTATTTTATAATAATAATAATTCATGTTAAATGAAATTATTATAGTGAACTAAATATGATAACGTTATATTAAATTGATAAATTTATTTAAAAAATCATAACTATAAAATATTTATGCTAATATATAATACGATGATATAATGACTTAACATTCGCAAACTATATAATACATGTATTAAAATTGACATATCTTAGAATTTTGTATATATTAATAATATATTATCTGAAAAGAATAAATGTAAAATATATTGTTAATAGAAAATTCGAATTTAAAGGTCGGCGGGTCAAAATAAGAAACGACAAATACATATGACGGTTTTAAACAATTGATTAATTACAACATGTAAACTATAAAATTATTGTATTTGAAATAGTTATATAAACCTTTAAATATATGACTAATATTAAACATATATAATCTAAATATATATAACTGAAAACAAACACCCGGACGATTGCGCGGTTTAAGATCTCGTATATAAATAAAAAGTGTTTCCATATGTTTACTGTTTAAACCGGATTTTTCCTATATTTAATTAGTTATACAACCATTTGAAAAAGGAAAAACATGGCGACGAGGAGTTAAAAAGAAGAGGGAAAAAGTTTTCAAAACAAAACAAAAATTCATCGTAGTTATCTCTTTGATATAAAACTATTTTGTCCATTTTGTCTCTCTTTTACCATTTCCATTTTTGAAACTTAATTAAATAAATAGCTTTATGAATCATAAAAATTATTAAAAATATAAACAGTTAATAAAACACTCATATATACAAACTGTTTTTTTTTTTGTTGGGAAACTTGGTAATAAAATTTTAAATTACATTCTATTAAAAGTAGATTTCTTCTATGAAAAATGGATTAGTTCTAGATTAAACAAGTTCATTTATTTTTTTAGAACGAAGAATTTATTTTTAATTAAAATTTTAAATATGTGCAATGCGAACATATACCTATTTCTATGTGGTTCATTTTTTTCTTGAGAAAATATGTGGTTTCTTTAACAAAAAAAAGAGAAAATATGTGGTTCATTTTCTTAAAATATATTTTTAAATAATTAGATTATACTAAAATATTTTTTTATAACATCATATTATATTAAAATATTTGTTTGAGAAATTTTCCAATGTGATTACTCTAACAGAAAAGTAAAATACCACTGAAAAAAGAAAAGGAAAGGAAATCTTATAAAATAAATACCTTTTCTCACAAGAAACAGATTTATCTTCTTCATCTATATAAACACACACGTGTCTGTACATATTTCTCAAAAGAAACCGAACCCAGCACTTGATCTCTTTCATAGATATTTTCTTCTTCTCTCTGCGAAGCTCTGCTTTATACTCACAAACTAACCATGACGAATTAAGCTGAACCATCTGACTCGTAAGTACTTGCCGATTTAAAAGTAGTTCGAACTCTCAAGATCATCTGTATTGTGTTCTTATGTTTTTTTTTTTTTGAATCTTTTAGGAAGAAGTTCGAACTAAGAGAGACTTTAGCACCGCGATTCTGGATAGGAAGAAGGCGGCGAATCGTTTGGTGATGGATGAGGCCATCAACGATGAACACTCTATCATATCTTAAATATTTTAGCAAAAAAAAAAAAAAAAAACTCTATCATATCTCTACACCCTGGCACCATGGAGAAGCTTCAGCTCTTCTGTGGAGATACCGTCTTAATCAAGCTCTGGTTTTTATTTCTAGGGTTTATCAGAAACCTTCCTTTTGATCCGTGTTAGGTTTGTAGAATGAGGATCATTGTTGCGTCTCTCATGAATGATTCTTTAGTTGTCTGTGTTGACATCTTCGTTTCCTCTGTTTTTTTTGGGTATCTTGTTGATGCACGAAAGAAATGTTGAAGCCGGAAATCGGATTGATACAAACGATACGAAAATCGAAACGAGTTAAGGAAAGAAACGGAAGAACAGACGAAATAAACATGGAGGCGAGATTTGACCTCTTTCCTTAACTCTTAATATTCGCTACGTAGTGAGACGGGACTGTATGAATATAGAGTTCCGGGATACAATCATGGGAGACGATCACGCTTCACTCGTGAACGCCCTAACGAACAATAAATTATACGAAACACTCTCTACACTTACGCTGTGAGATTTGTTGGTTTTTTCTTTGCGTCAAAACTTAAAAAATGAATGAAGAGGAGAGGCTATATTTAAAGAGAAGGGAGAGTTTGAATTTCGCAACTGCTGGAGCCGTTAGCGAAAATCTCTCTGAAATCTCGTGAGTAGAGTTGAAAAACTTTCTCCGCAAGATTTTCCCGTTTTGACTCATTCTTATCTTTGGGCGAACAGACCCAAGCCCAAGCCTACGCCCGAGCCGAGCCGGCCGGCCGGACGGCGGTGGCGGCGCAGGCGTGGGGAGCCATCCTATCCCCCTGAGCCGTTTGAACAATGGTAGCACAATACCATATATAAACATCTCATACTTGTTGATGTTGTCCGATATGGGACAAACATCTTCCTCTCATCATTTAATTAATACATGTTTTTGGGTTTGGATTGTACAAAGCCCAAGTAATTCCTTTTCACATTTCTAATTAAAGCCCAATGGCATTTAATTGATCCAACAATTTCCCACATAAATAGAAATGACTCTAAACATATGCAGACTATATGCAGACTCGATAGACTATAAAAAAAAACTTATTCTAATCCTGACTAGACTAGACATACTTATCGAGAGTGTTTTCTGAAAAATTCGCTGTGTTTGAGTAGGTGGCACTTTTAAGCCTCGAACCACTCATAGTTAATATCTGCGGGTTTACATTACCGAAGGTGAACATGATGTCTTGAACCAACCGGTGTTTTATGTAGCCGAGACAACATGCATAACGCAGCTTCATTTTCTCGTAGAACTTAGTTCTATTGTGTTCATTGGGCCCTGAACTATTCCTCGGTATTCATGAGTGAACTTAGAGAATATAACCTTGCATTCATTCTCCTAAACGCCCCATTACACACTCATTAGGTGATTGACCATGAAAAGTATTGAGTAATACTCCGCTAAGAAAGCTATGGAATCATTAAAAGCCGATGCTTATCCTTCTCACACTTGTTAGCACTTTTATCATCTTAGAGCTGGGATGAGACTACTGCCTCAAAGTGCTTTGTTAGATTCTATTTGATTTTGTTTTCCTTTTGAACCTACGCCTGGGATCTCCAGTCATGATAGTAGGGTTGCAATCAAGCATCCTCATTCGCTATGGGCTTTAAACCCATTCCTTTTGATGATTTAGCAACAACATCTCGTGGGAAACCTTTAGTAAATGGATCCGTAAGGTTGTCACCGATTTGATGTAGTCTATTGTGATTACACCATTTGAGATAAGTTGTTTAATGGTTTTATGTCGTCTTCGATGTGACGAGATTTACCATTGTAGAGATTATTCTCGAGCCCGAGCTATAACCGATTGACTATCACAATGTATTCTTATAGCTGGCACAGTTTCTTCCACATGGAATATCTTCCAAAAATTTCTAAGCCATTCAGCTTCTTCGCTGCTTTGTCTAAGGCTATGAACTCAGATTCCATGGTAGATCGGCTAACAGTTTGTTTGGTAGATTTCCATGATATTGCTGCTCCTCCTAATGTAAAGACATATACACTTGTGGATTTTGAGTTTTAATCTGATATCCAGCAAGCATCAGATCCTTCTAAAACTTGTGGTGACCGAGGCCAAGGAAGCTAGGCTTGTAGTTCAAGGATTCGACAAAAGGAAAGCTTTGACTATTTTGATACATATTCTCCGAACAAGAATAACATCAATAAGGCTAATGACAGCAATCGCAGCTTTAAGAGACCTAGAAATTATCAAATGGATGTAAAATCGCTTAAATGGTGATTTTAAGAGGAAATTTACATGAAACAGCCTGAGGGTTTTGCATTCCGGACAGGAAGACAAAGTATGCGACTTGTAAAGTCACTTTATGGGCTTAAACAAGCTCCTAACAATGGCACTAAAAGTTTGACAAGACAATGATGTCAAATGGTTTCAAAATTAATGAATGTGATAAATGTATATACTACAAAACTACCAAAATGCATGTTTTGCTATGTTTATATGTAGATGATATGCTCATTATTGCAAGCAAGACATAATCAATCGAACAAAGAACATGCTCAAAGGGAAATTTGAGATGAAGGACTTGGGATTAGCAAATGTTATTCTCGGGTTAAAGTCACAAGAAATTCAAATGGAATTATCTTAACCTAATCCCATTATGCTCAAACAATATTGAGAGATTTGAAAATTACTCTAATGGTAACGGCAAAACTCCGCTAGATCCCCAAATGCACTTGACAAAGAATTCGTGAAGCGTTTCATAAAACGTATGCACGCAGTGATTGGAAGTCTTATGTACTTGACCAATTGTACCAGACAGATCAGCGATGCGCAAAACGCATCGAGTCGATACAAGTAATCCAGGTCATACACACTGGAAAGCTATAACGAGAGTACTCAATTACTACACCAAAGATTTTGGGCTTCAATATGGTAAAGAACCAGCAGCTTTAAGGATACAAAGGATGCTAACCGGATATCAGATTCTAAACTCAAAATCCACAAGTGGATATGTCTTTACATTAGGAGGAGCAGCAATATCATGGAAATCTACCAAACAAACAAGGTTAGCCGATCTACCATGGAATCTGAGTTCATAGCCTTAGACAAAGCAGCGTAGAAGCTGAATGGCTTAGAAATTTTTGGAAGATATTTCTATGTGGTTCATTTTTTCTTGAGAAAATATGTGGTTCATTTTCTTAAAATATATTTTTAAATAATTAGATTATACTAAAATATTTTTTATAACATCATATTATATTAAAATATTTGTTTGAGAAATTTTCCAATGTGATTACTCTAACAGAAAAGTAAAATACCACTGAAAAAGAAAAGGAAAGGAAATCTTATAAAATAAATACCTTTTCTCACAAGAAACAGATTTATCTTCTTCATCTATATAAACACACACGTGTCTGTACATATTTCTCAAAAGAAACCGAACCCAGCACTTGATCTCTTTCATAGATATTTTCTTCTTCTCTCTGCGAAGCTCTGCTTTATACTCACAAACTAACCATGACGAATTAAGCTGAACCATCTGACTCGTAAGTACTTGCCGATTTAAAAGTAGTTCGAACTCTCAAGATCATCTGTATTGTGTTCTTATGTTTTTTTTGAATCTTTTAGGAAGAAGTTCGAACTAAGAGAGACTTTAGCACCGCGATTCTGGATAGGAAGAAGGCGGCGAATCGTTTGGTGATGGATGAGGCCATCAACGATGAACACTCTATCATATCTCTACACCCTGGCACCATGGAGAAGCTTCAGCTCTTCTGTGGAGATACCGTCTTAATCAAGCTCTGGTTTTTATTTCTAGGGTTTATCAGAAACCTTCCTTTTGATCCGTGTTAGGTTTGTAGAATGAGGATCATTGTTGCGTCTCTCATGAATGATTCTTTAGTTGTCTGTGTTGACATCTTCGTTTCCTCTGTTTTTTTTGGGTATCTTGTTGATGCACGAAAGAAATGTTGAAGCCGGAAATCGGATTGATACAAACGATACGAAAATCGAAACGAGTTAAGGAAAGAAACGGAAGAACAGACGAAATAAACATGGAGGCGAGATTTGACCTCTTTCCTTAACTCTTAATATTCGCTACGTAGTGAGACGGGACTGTATGAATATAGAGTTCCGGGATACAATCATGGGAGACGATCACGCTTCACTCGTGAGCATCTAACGAACAATAAATTATATGAAACACTCTCTACACTTCATTGTGAGATTTGTTGGTTTTTTCTTTGCGTCAAAACTTAAAAAATGAATGAAGAGGAGAGGCTATATTTAAAGAGAAGGGAGAGTTTGAATTTCGCAACTGCTGGAGCCGTTAGCGAAAATCTCTCTGAAATCTCAGGAGTAGAGAGTTGAAAAAACTTTCTCCGCAAGATTTTCCCGTTTTGACTCATTCTTATCTTTGGGCGAACAGACTAAGCCCAAGTTTACGCCTCGAAAGCCGCCGTCACGACGGCGGCATGGGCAAGAGCGGGGAGCCATCCTATCCCCGAGCCGTTTGAACAATGGTAGCACAATACCATATATAAACATCTCATACTTGTTGATGTTGTCCGATATGGGACAAACATCTTCCTCTCATCATTTAATTAATACATGTTTTTGGGTTTGGATTGTACAAAGCCCAAGTAATTCCTTTTCACATTTCTAATTAAAGCCCAATGGCATTTAATTGATCCAACAATTTCCCACATAAATAGAAATGACTCTAAACATATGCAGACTATATGCAGACTCGATAGACTATAAAAAAAAACTTATTCTAATCCTGACTAGACTAGACATACTTATCGAGAGTGTTTTCTGAAAAATTCGTTGTGTTTGAGTAGGTGGCACTTTTAAGCCTTGAACCACTCATAGTTAATATCTGCCGGGTTTACATTACCAGAAGGTGAACATGATGTCTTGAACCAACCGGTGTTTTATGTAGGCCGAGACAACATGCATAACGCAGCTTCATTTTCTCGTAGAACTTAGTTCTCTATTGTGTTCATTGTGGCCCTGAACTATTCCTGGTATTCATGAGTGAACTTAGAGAATATAACCTTGCATTCATTCTCCTAGAAACGGCCCCATTACACACTCATTAGGTGATTGACCATGAAAAGTATTGAGTAATACTCCGCTTAAGAAAGCTATGGAATCATTAAAAGCTGATGCTTATCCTTCTCACACTTGTTAGCACTTTTATCATCTTAGGAGCTGGGATGAGACTACTCTGTCTCAAAGTGCTTTGGTTAGATTCTATTTGATTTTGTTTTCCTTTTGAACCTACGTCTTGGGATCTCCAGTCATGATAGGTAGGGTTGCAATCAAGCATCCTCATTCGTTATGGGCTTTAAACCCATTCCTTTTGATGATTTAGCAACAACATCTCGTGGGAAACCTTTAGTAAATGGATCCGTAAGGTTGTCAGCCGATTTGATGTAGTCTATTGTGATTACACCATTTGAGATAAGTTGTCTAATGGTTTTATGTCGTCTTCTGATGTGACGAGATTTACCATTGTAGAGATTATTCTGAGCCCGAGCTATAACTGATTGACTATCACAATGTATTCTTATAGCTGGCACAGGTTTCTTCCACATAGGAATATCTTCCAAAAAATTTCTAAGCCATTCAGCTTCTTCTGCTGCTTTGTCTAAGGCTATGAACTCAGATTCCATGGTAGATCTGGCTAACACAGTTTGTTTGGTAGATTTCCATGATATTGCTGCTCCTCCTAATGTAAAGACATATACACTTGTGGATTTTGAGTTTTTAGAATCTGATATCCAGTTAGCATCACTGTATCCTTCTAAAACTTGTGGTGACTGAGGCCAAGGAAGCTAGGCTTGTAGTTCAAGGATTCCGACAAAAGGAAGGCTTTGACTATTTTGATACATATTCTCCAGTAACAAGAATAACATCAATAAGGCTAATGACAGCAATCGCAGTTTTAAGAGACCTAGAAATTCATCAAATGGATGTAAAAATCGCTTTTCTAAATGGTGATTTAGAAGAGGAAATTTACATGAAACAGCCTGAGGGTTTTGCATTCCAGGACAGGAAGACAAAGTATGCGACTTGTAAAGTCACTTTATGGGCTTAAACAAGCTCCTAGACAATGGCACGAAAAGTTTGACAGTACAATGATGTCAAATGGTTTCAAAATTAATGAATGTGATAAATGTATATACTACAAAACTACCAAAAATGCGTATGTTTTGCTATGTTTATATGTAGATGATATGCTCATTATTGGAAGCAATAAAGACATAATCAATCGAACAAAGAACATGCTCAAAGGGAAATTTGAGATGAAGGACTTGGGATTAGCAAATGTTATTCTCGGGGTTAAAGTCACAAGAAATTCAAATGGAATTATCTTAACCTAATCCCATTATGCTCAAACAATATTAGAGAGATTTGAAAATTACTCTAATGGTACGGCAAAAACTCCGTTAGATCCCCAAATGCACTTGACAAAGAATTCAGGTGAAGCGGTTTCATAAAACGAGTATGCACGTGTGATTGGAAGTCTTATGTACTTGACCAATTGTACCAGACCAGATCTAGCATGCGATAAACGCACTGAGTCGATATACAAGTAATCCAGGTCATACACACTGGAAAGCTATAACGAGAGTACTCAATTACTTGCGCTACACCAAAGATTTTGGGCTTCAATATGGTAAAGAACCAGCAGTTTTAGAAGGATACAGTGATGCTAACTGGATATCAGATTCTAAAAACTCAAAATCCACAAGTGGATATGTCTTTACATTAGGAGGAGCAGCAATATCATGGAAATCTACCAAACAAACAGTGTTAGCCAGATCTACCATGGAATCTGAGTTCATAGCCTTAGACAAAGCAGCAGAAGAAGCTGAATGGCTTAGAAATTTTTTGGAAGATATTTCTATGTGGGAGAAACCTATGCCAGCTATAAGAATACATTGCGATAGTCAATCAGCTATAGCTCGCTCAGAATAATCTCTACAATGGTAAATCTCGCCACATCGAAGACGACATAAAACCATTAGACAACTTATCTCAAATGGTGTAATCACAATAGACTACATCAAATCGGCTGACAACCTTACGGATCCATTTACTAAAGGTTTCCCACGAGATGTTGTTGCTAAATCATCAAAAGGAATGGGTTTAAACAAGCTCCTAGACAATGGCACTAAAAGTTTGACAAGACAATGATGTCAAATGGTTTCAAAATTAATGAATGTGATAAATGTATATACTACAAAACTACCAAAATGCGTATGTTTTGCTATGTTTATATGTAGATGATATGCTCATTATTGGAAGCAATAAAGACATAATCAATCGAACAAAGAACATGCTCAAAGGAAATTTGAGATGAAGGACTTGGGATTAGCAAATGTTATTCTCGGGTTAAAGTCATTAAGAAATTCAAATGGAATTATCTTAACCTAATCCCATTATGCTCAAACAATATTAGAGAGATTTGAAAATTACTCTAATGGTACGGCAAAAACTCCGTTAGATCCCCAAATGCACTTGACAAAGAATTCAGGTGAAGCGGTTTCATAAAACGAGTATGCACGCGGTGATTGAAGTCTTATGTACTTGACCAATTGTACCAGACCAGATCTAGCATGCGATAAACGCACTGAGTCGATATACAAGTAATCCAGGTCATACACACTGAAAGCTATAACGAGTACTCAATTACTTGCGCTACACCAAAGATTTTGGGCTTCAATATGGTAAAGAACCAGCAGTTTTAGAAGGATACAGTGATGCTAACTGGATATCAGATTCTAAAAACTCAAAATCCACAAGTGGATATGTCTTTACATTAGGAGGAGCAGCAATATCATGGAAATCTACCAAACAAACAGTGTTAGCCAGATCTACCATGGAATCTGAGTTCATAGCCTTAGACAAAGCAGCAGAAGAAGCTGAATGGCTTAGAAATTTTTTGGAAGATATTTCTATGTGGGAGAAACCTATGCCAGCTATAAGAATACATTGCGATAGTCAATCAGCTATAGCTCGGCTCAGAATAATCTCTACAATGGTAAATCTCGTCACATCAGAAGACGACATAAAACCATTAGACAACTTATCTCAAATGGTGTAATCACAATAGACTACATCAAATCGGCTGACAACCTTACGGATCCATTTACTAAAGGTTTCCCACGAGATGTTGTTGCTAAATCATCAAAAGGAATGGGTTTAAAACCCATAACGAATGAGGATGCTTGATTGCAACCCTACCTATCATGACTGGAGATCCCAAGACGTAGGTTCAAAAGGAAAACAAAATCAAATAGAATCTAACCAAAGCACTTTGAGACAGAGTAGTCTCATCCCAGCTCCTAAGATGATAAAAGTGTTAACAAGTGTGAGAAGGATAAGCATCAGCTTTTAATGATTCCATAGCTTTCTTAAGCGGAGTATTACTCAATACTTTTCATGGTCAATCACCTAATGAGTGTGTAATGGGGCCGTTTCTAGGAGAATGAATGCAAGGCTATATTCTCTATGTTCACTCATGAATACCATGAATAGTTCAGGGCCACAATGAACACAATAGAGAACTAAGTTCTACGAGAAAATGAAGCTGCGTTATGCATGTTATCTCGGCCTACATAAAACACTGGTTGGTTCAAGACATCATGTTCACCTTCTGGTAAAGTAAACCCGCCAGATATTAACTATGAGTGGTTCAAGGCTTAAAAGTGCCACCTACTCAAACACAGCGAATTTTTCGCAAACACTCTCGATAAATATGTCTAGTCAGGATTAGAATAAGTTTATTTTTTTTTTGAGTCTATCGAGTTTGCATATAGTCGGCATATGTTTAGAGTCATTTCTATTCATGTGGGAGATTGTTGGATCAATTAAAAGTCATTGGGCTTTAATTAGAAATGTGAAAAGGAATGACTTGGGCTTTGTACAATCCAAACCAAAAAATATGTATTAATTAAATGATGAGAGGAAAATGTTTGTCCCACATCAGACAACATCAACAAGTATGAGCTGTTTATATATGGTATTGTGCTACCATTGTTCAAACGGCTCAGGGGGATAGGATGGCTCCCCACACGCGCGCCGCCACCGCTGTCCGGCCGGCTCGGCTCGGCGTGGGCTTGGACTTGGGCTTGGGCTTGGTCTTGGATCTTGGTGGAGGGCCTCCGGTCCAATAAGATTCTTTTTGGACCAATTTAAGCTCAACGTTTTGCCATTTTAATTCTAAAAAACAACATGATGTTTAAGTTAAAACGACACGTGGTTCGTCTAAAAACAACACGTAGTTCGTCTGTTCGCCCAAAGATAAGAATGGGTCAAAAAGGGAAAATCTTGCGGAGAAAGTTTCTCAACTCTCCACTCCCGAGATTTCAGAGAGATTTTCGCTAACGTGCTCCAGCAGTTGCGAAATTCAAACTCTCCCATCTCTTTAAATATCGCCTCTCCTCTTCATTCATTTTTTAAGTTTTGACGCAAAGAAAAAACCAACAAATCTCACAGCGTAAGTGTAGAGAGTGTTTCGTAGAATTTCTTGTTCGTTAGGTGTTCACGAGTGAAGCGTGATCGTCTTCCATGGTTGTATCCTGGGACTCTATATTCGTACAGTTCCGTCTCACTACGGAGCGAATATTAAGAGTTAAGGAAAGAGATTAAATCTCGCCTCCATGTTTATTTTGTCTGTTCTTCCGTTTCTTTCCTTAACTCGTTTCGATTTTCGTATCGTTTGTATCATTCTGGTTTCCGGCTTCAACAGACTTGTCTGTTTGTGGGAACTGACATAGTTTGGTCTTATTCAGGTTGATTTGGAAAGAGCATCGAAAGACACACATGGATACGTTGGTGCGGATCTTGCAGCATTATGCACTGAAGCTGCTCTCCAATGCATCAGGGAGAAGATGGACGTGATTGACATAGAAGACGAAGAGATAGATGCTGAAATTCTCAATTCTATGGCTGTGACTAATGAGCATTACCAGACAGCTCTTGGTAACAGCAATCCTTCTGCTCTACGTGAGACAGTGATTTCTATGTTTCAAGTTCTTACTTCACGGTTTCTCAGTCTATTTGGTATATATCTTTCTTATTTAACTGTTATCTTCTCCTTCATCTAGGTCGTTGGAGGTGCCTAACGTTTCTTGGGAGGACATTGGTAGTCTTGAGAATGTCAAGAGGGAACTCTAAGAGGTAAAATTAAAGTTTCATCTAGTCTTGGCTATTTGATTTTTGGTTATGCGGTAAATTTGGTTTTTATTTTTTTTTAGACTAGAAATATATGGTTTGTTTGGGTACATATAAAATTCAGTTTAGTTTTAGATCGGTCTGATAAAACATTCAGGTAATTCGGTTAATTAATCGGTTTATTAGCAATACTGTTCAAAAATAGTACTTTTAGTATATTTGTTTATTTGTATGAAAACTAAATATTATAATTAATATTTTATATTTCTAAAATATATTTTAAGAAGTTGAGTATTCTAGAATCCTTCATATTTAAAAAATTTGTTTTTTTTTTTGGTTTTTCGGATCAGTTCTTCGGTTCTTGATAAATAGATATTTAAGAAATTCGGTTTGGTTTTATATTTTCGGTTCTTTAAATCAGTTCCTAGTTCTTAATGAATGTGTCCATGCCTAGTTTCAACAATTCAATATCCTTTTCAGTTTTTCACTTGTGAGTATAGACTTATCTTTTCATATTTTTGTTAAGTTTTAGACTGTTCAATATCCAGTGGAGCACCCTGAGAAGTTTGAGAAGTTTGGTATGTCACCATCCAAAGGAGTCTTATTCTATGGTCCTCCTGGTTGTGGAAAGACCCTTTTGGCCAAGGCTATCGCCAACGAGTGTCAAGCCAACTTCATCAGCATCAAAGGTCCAGAGCTTCTCACAATGTGGTTCGGAGAGAGCGAGGTCAATGTCAGAGAGATATTCGACAAGGCACGCCAGTCCGCTCCTTGTGTTCTCTTCTTTGACGAACTAGACTCCATCGCCACTCAGAGAGGGAGCAGCATTGGACACGGTGGTGCTGCAGCAGACAGGGTTCTGAACCAGCTTCTTACGGAGATGGATGGTATGTCTGCTAAGAAGACTGTCTTTATAATCGGAGCGACGAATAGACCAGATATCATCGACCCTGCGCTTCTTTGTCCTGGTCGTCTTGACCAGCTCATCTACATTCCTCTCCCGGATGAGGAGTCTCGTTACCAGATCTTTAAGTCTTGCTTGAGGAAATCTCCAGTGGCTAAAGATGTTGACTTGAGGGCGCTTGCTAAATACACTGGAGGCTTCAGTGGTGCGGACATCACAGAGATTTGTCAGCGTTCTTGCAAGTACGCGATCAGAGAGAACATCGAGAAGGTGTGTAGTTCTTGTAATGACAGTTATTCTTTCCTGTTACGTGGGAGTTATGATGTTTTGTTTTAGGATATTGAGAAGGATAGGAAGAGAGCAGAGGAACCAGAAGCAATGGAAGAGGATGAGAAGGAGATTGGAGAGATTAAAGCTGGTCATTTTGAGGAATCAATGAAGTACGCTAGAAAATCAGTGAGTGATGCAGACATTCGCAAGTATCAGGCATTTGCTCAGACACTACAACAGTCTCGTGGGTTTGGAAGTGAGTTCAGGTTCCCTGAAGCTACAAGGACTGGAGTAACTGCCACAATTGCTGGTGGAGCTGACCCGTTTGCTACTACTAGAGGAGCAGAAGCCGAGGACGATGATCTCTATAGTTAAAAAAATCTGATTACAGGCAGTCTTGTGTCTACTAAACATTGTTCTCCTGATATAATTTGGTTTTTATTTAGTGTTTTTGTATATATATATACATATATTTGGAACTCGTTTTTGACGAAATGGTTTAAGACCATTTATTGATAAGTTTCCGGGCGAAGACATTCGTCGGAATAACCGAATGCTTGACACTATGAATAGTGTAACTATATGTCAAAATCGAAGTTAGTTTGAATGAGAAATGGAGTTCTAAAATGTGTGATTTATAAAGTTTATAAAGCTTTAACTCTGGCTAAAGATAAAAAATTAATAAATGTCACACAATGAATATTTGGGTTTAAATATGAATTTGTTAGTAGGATATTATATCCATTGCTTATTCATATAAATAATATTCATGGCTATCTTTATGTTTGTATAAACATAAAATGCAAACCCAAATTAAAAGAATATTATTTGTATTTGATTTAGTCAAATTTATAATATCTTTTCTTGAATGCTAACGTTATGAAAATGGTCAAATAGATCAATATTCTTTATGACATTTAACGTGATTCAATGCTCCACTTATGACTTAGTATTGGACCTTTTTTTTTGTTGATTATAAAAGGGAAGCAAGTCATATTCTCCAGTACATGAGTTCATACGATGAACAAGACCAAATATGCTCCCAATTGAATATTTCTTTTATTTTATTTCGTGTCTGAGAGTACAACACAAAACTAATTTCGTCAGGCTTCTGATAGAGTGACGCATATTCAGGAAATTTTTTGCAGTTGTATCGTATGACTCATTACGTTATCAAACCGTCGCACTACGGGACATATTTTGGGTTAAGGAAAAAGATAATATCTCGCCTCTGCTATTATATCATCTTTTTCTTATTCTTTAATATAATTTTTCCGATTTATTTCTTTACAATATTCAGTTTTCCATAGTTTGTATAATACGGTTCTATCATATATAATCATTGAGAATCTATTATATCATATGATTTATGATGAAATAAATTACAGGTAAATGGGATTCTAGAGTTTGAAAGAGACTTGGTGGTAATCTAATGAACTTCTAGAATCATCGTTCCAATGACCATGTAATTTCTAACTTGACACTCCTTACAAGTCCACAAGGGACTGTGTGCGACACTACTGGTGGTAAATTTCGTTCGGCCTTTGTGGACTTGACTTCGATGCCTGTATCGGTTATGAATCCAGATTGTAAATTTTAGTTGGGTCCTTTATGGACTGATTTTGAGGCCTGTATCGGTTATGTATCCACTTGGTGAAAAGTGACAAGAGGTTAAACTTTTTTGTTGTTTTGTTTTGTGGTGGGTAAATTTATTATGTGAAAACGAGCAGGCTTTTACCATCTCGCCTGGTTCTGTCAGGCTGGTCCATCTTTATTTTGTCAACCGGAAAAAAAAAAAGAATTTAATTGGCCCTGCCTGGTCCTTTTGGCAGACAACGATAATTTGTTGTCATCTCTAGGCTCATAGCCTGGTCCATTTACCAAACGACATAACACAAATTTGTGCTCATCTCTCAAACCCATCTCAATTTTGTCCCATGATTGAATGAGTCTTGGAATCTTTTCATTATTTCAGTTATGAATTTAAATGTTCATGATGAATCTTTTGAATTTTGTATTATATAGAACAAATGTTAAACTTCAATTTTCTGTGTAACTAAAAGTTTGCAACTAGATATTTATTTTGGCAAACTTTTTAAATTGGTTTATAATAAGATTTTAGTTTATTTTAAGAAGTTTGTTAGTATGTCTGTAATTTTAAGATAGATTACAATACACTCAACATTTTGAAAACAATTATTCATCATCAGCAGTACCTTTTTGATGAAATCTATACTGATTTAAAATAATTATGTAGAATACAAAATTTTCTCTCGAAATAAAATAATTATGTAGAATACAAAATTTCCTCTCAAAATAAGGAGGTTTTGAAAACATGGTATATATGCACGATAATTTTTCTCTCAACTCCCCTTCAACGAATTTCTTCCATGTCTCTTTCTCATCGGTTTTCATGCAGATATGACGGATTGGTCGAGGTTTGTGTGGTTCTATTGTGATGTGTCTCTCTTTTCTTTGTCGCTTGTAAGTTTTATTGTGCAACAGATCTATAGGAAGACTTGGTGACTCTAGTAGTTAGTCGGTGTTGATGGATGGCACTCGCTACTTGAGGGCGGTGGTGAGGCTTCTATAGACTTCGCAAGTCAACATCAGAGTTATGGTCTCGTACTAGAGGTTGTGGAGGATTTTGAATATGACAAATTTCTCCTTGGGATGGCGGTTCCCTGTTTTTTCTTTCTCTCAGAATTTCTCTTCACTTGTGAATATAGATGTGTGTGGGTTCTAGGACCTGAGAGATGGTGAGGTGGTTGTGCTATGTGGAGTTAGGGTTTGAGAGTCGGTCCAACTTTGTTACCAGCGTTTTGAGGCCATGGGACTCCTCCGAAAAGTTATATCTCTGACGGTTAGCCATCGTACAAATCATGAGGCAGTCATGCTGGTCTTTGAGAAGTCGGCGGGACATCGGATTTGATTCATCTCCTTTGTTCGTCGGAGTTGAAAGTTTTGGCTTTTCCGTCTTCTTTTTTCTCACTATTACTAGCTTTTTGTATTTATTTTGTCTGTTTTGTCACACTCTCATTCTCTTTATATTGTTTCACTTTTTAGCCGATGAATCGGATTTTTAAACTATTTCGATTTCTTATTTAGGATCAATATTAATGAAATTATAACTATAAAATAAGAATATTTATTATATATAAATATTAAATAACTTTTCTTTTTTGAATTTCTAATTAACCTTTTCTATTTTTCATTTTTTGAAATTTTCATAGAGATTTTACCGTTATTGATATTTTTAGAGATGAAATCTATAATTATTTAAATCTCTACAATGGCTTGAGCATGTGAACCACCATTTTGATGTTGTATGATGAAATATATCTGGTACTGGTGATCCAAGTTTCTACGAAAAAAATGGTTCGACTAATTTATATGGTGATCATCAATAGGCTACTCGATAAAGAATTTTCAACATAACTACATTAGAATCGAACTTGGTCTGTAATAAGATTTCTGTTACCTGAAATGAACGTATAGTAGTCTCACATCCTAATTCGTATATCGCTTCAGTAACTCGTACACTCGTACGAATCAGTTCAGGTAGCCTATATAATTGGTATTATCAGTTTTGATTTAGAAACCTGGCAGCAACTATTTTAGGTTTGTATTGGAGATTTAACCAACAATAAAATCAAAATCTTTATTTGATTCATAGAATTTATAGCTAGATCATGGTGTAAAGATGAAAGAGGACGGTCATCGAGTTGGCCCGCCTTCTTGGAGAATCTACACACACACGCACGTTGGAAGTCTACAAAGACTGCTACAAAGAGACACCGCCACGTGGGGGGTCTAGTTTAGAAACTCACACGACTACTCGAGAGCATCAACCTTTTTTTGTATAGTACTGATTCATTCGTCTTGGAAACAAAAAAAAGTTTGAAACCTACATCTCGATCTGATAAAATAACAAATATTATAATATTTTTACATTTTTACATAACAAAACTGATCGACCTAATAATTTTAAAACATTTCAAATACGATATATTACACTAAAAATTGTATATTAGGTTATTGTTATTTAATACTTGGATTTTTAGTAATTTAAACCCTCAACTAAAGATCAAACGTAAAACAAATTCTCAACTAAAAATCCTGTGAAATAAACCATCATCTTTATGTCCGTTAATATTTTCATCCTTCCGTAACCTTTGTCGTCAATTGCCGACGGAGAAACGTTAGCTGTTGACAACAAAAGTTACAGAGAGGCGAAAACATTAACAGACATAAAGATGAGGGTTTATTTCACAGATTTTTTAGTTGAGGGTTTGTTTTACAATCTATCTTTAGTTGAAGGTTTAAATTACTATTTTTTTTTTAACACAGAGGGTTTAAATTACTAAAGTTCCCTTTTTTGAGAAATCATATAAGTATTGATTATTTAGTAATTATTTCAACTGTTAATACAAACTCACTTTTGTTTGTCAATGAAACCTCACATTCCTTTGATAAATCTATCTTGTAGCTATTCTTGTTTTCCTGTTCGCTCTCTCACAAAAGAACTTGTTTTTGAGATTAGTGTTTGGTTTGGATTTTGCATGAGTCAATTCGTACAAAGGAACAACCTAAGACCGGAGTTTAAACTTTAGGATCCGATCGTCATTCGCTGAGGAATCCACATTAGCTCAGACAACAAACCAAGTGGACCAATCTCCATCAGCTCGTTCTTTCTTCTCTAACAAATCAACTCAGGCAATTTAAGAGAGTTATGTAGTCAACGTTCCACTCCAACTTTACAAGATGAGGTTTGACTTGCAAAACCCAAACCAAACACTAATCTCAAAAACAAGTTCTTTTGTGAGAAAGCGAGCAGAGAAACAAGAATAGCTACAAGCTAGATTTACCAAAAGAGTGCGAGGTCTCATTGACAAAAAGTAAGTTTATATTAACGGTAGAGTTTGTCCTGAAATTTATAAAGTTTGAAATAATTACTAATAATCAATACTTATAGGATTTTCTCTCAAAAAAAAAGATTTTTAGTAATTTAAACCCTCAACTAAAGATAGATCGTAAAACAAACTCTCAACTAAAAATCTTGTGAAATAAACCCTCATCTTTATTTCTGTTAATGTTTTCGCTCCTTTGTAACTTGTGTCGTCAACGTTAATGTTTCTCTGTCGACAGTGGACGGATATCTTCTCTACGATTGATCTTTACTCGAGGGTTTAAATTACTAAAAATCCTTAATACTTTTAATTGGTGAAGATATCATAATATATTGAGGTTATGGAAAAAAGGTCTTAGAGAAATATTGGAAAGAGGAAACGGAGGAAAGTGTTTGGGTTTCAACTTGTGTCAGAGAGATGCACGTGTTTCCTCTTCTTTTCCAACCCTAACGGGTCCCAAAACTTATCAATTCTCATCCTTTTTATTATCTTTTCTATTATGTCCAATCGCCTCCTTTTTATTATCTTTTCTATTATGTCCAATCGCCATTTTTACAACCGTAATAATCTTTGTTTTTTATAATTTTTTATCTTTACTTTTATTATAGAGTACGTAGAAGACTAAACATTAAAGACTACACTAATCCAAGATATTGCATATGCCAAGGGAATCTAAATCTAGTTTTATACTTTTATATGTTGATAGTTTTTAGAAATATTTGTTGTGTTTGACATGTTTTCTCTTTTCATGCATGATGTATTTCGTGCCTCGAAATTAAAACAAATACTTTTGAAAAAAAAGATTTTTAGTAATTTAAACCCTCAACTAAAGATAGATCGTAAAACAAACTCTCAACTAAAAATCTTGTGAAATAAACCCTCATCTTTATTTCGTTAATGTTTCTCTGTCGACAGTGGACGGATATCTTCTCTGATTGATCTTTACTCGAGGGTTTAAATTACTAAAAATCCTTAATACTTTTAATTGGTGAAGATATCATAATATATTGAGGTTATGGAAAAAAGGTCTTAGAGAAATATTGGAAAGAGGAAACGGAGGAAAGTGTTTGGGTTTCAACTTGTGTCAGAGAGATGCACGTGTTTCCTCTTCTTTTCCAACCCTAACGGGTCCCAAAACTTATCAATTCTCATCCTTTTATTATCTTTTCTATTATGTCCAATCGCCATTTTACAACCGTAATAATCTTTGTTTTTTATAATTTTTTATCTTTACTTTTATTATAGAGTACGTAGAAGACTAAACATTAAAGACTACACTAATCCAAGATATTGCATATGCCAAGGGAATCTAAATCTAGTTTTATACTTTTATATGTTGATAGTTTTTAGAAATATTTGTTGTGTTTGACATGTTTTTCTCTTTTCATGCATGATGTATTTCGTGCCTCGAAATTAAAACAAATACTTTTGAAAAAAAAAAGATTTTTAACCCATTTCCTATATCCAACTTATAGTTTCAAAGATGATACTGTTGTTCTGTACTTAGTACCATAAACTATAGACAAACTCAAAATATCATATAATTTGTGTGTTATGAGACTCTTCTTCGAAAGTAACTTGAATACGAAATCTAGCGTTTATATCTTTCCCTCTCTGGCTAATTAGGTAGCAATGTGATATTTATCGCAAAACAACAAAACTCTAACGTATGTGTCTTCCCATTTTCTTCCTAATATTGTAGCACCGTTAAACATAAAAAGTAGCAAAAAAAGAAGAAGTAGCAACACAGCAAAACTCTCAACCGGATTTTGATTCAAAGTTAGTGGAAAACAAATAAATAGAAATATTATTTTAATTGTTGACAAAAAAAAAGAAATATTATTTTAATTGTTGACAAAAAAGAAATATTATTTTAATTGTTGACAAAAAAAAAGAAATATTATTTTAATTAGCAGAGTAATAAAAAACATCGTAAAGCATTATCGGGACAATACTCATGACGCTAGCGTTATGTTTTCCCATCTCTTTCGTCAATGATGCTGACTTTGTACAAATCAAGTTTCCATCATAAAAATAACAAAAGAAAAGAGTAACAAAGTCGCTCTCAATTATCGCAATATGATAAATAATTGGGGGAAAACTGAAAATTTCACTTAGAAAACAGCTTGATGAAACGATGTTCTGATTCTGTAGAAATAAATACAACAGTGGAAAAACGATGAAAAATAGTAACAAGGAGGGACCGCACGAGTGTATATGCACACCTTTTAATCAAGGATTCCCATTGTCGGCTCACAAATTTCCACCTACATTTGGTTTTTTTACATATGTACTACATATACTCAGGATCCAAATATTCAAGCCGGACATGGATACTAAGATTCAGCATGTATAACGCGCAAATGCGAATAATCATATATTTTGTAAATTTTGTAGAGTATATCAGACGAGTTTTCATCACTAGATACACCAAATTCAAAACGTTTCGAAAGAATTATTAATCTATTTTATCATCGCTTGCGCGTTGCGGCGTGTCGGAGATGTTTAAGACTTGGAGCAAAAGTATGCACGTGATGGTGGATTCGTTGTAATTTATTTGCTTTTTGGCTTCGGATTCTTTTCACATCTAATATAATAATCCCTGTTACTACTGTTCACTACTATTGGGTCGTATTTTCTCTTTAAGTAGTGGTTACAGTGACTACATTGCTTTTAACAAAAAAGAGAAAATATGTGGTTCATTTTCTTAAAATATATTTTTAAATAATTAGATTATACTAAAATATTTTTTATAACATCATATTATATTAAAATATTTGTTTGAGAAATTTTCCAATGTGATTACTCTAACAGAAAAGTAAAATACCACTGAAAAAGAAAAGGAAAGGAAATCTTATAAAATAAATACCTTTTCTCACAAGAAACAGATTTATCTTCTTCATCTATATAAACACACACGTGTCTGTACATATTTCTCAAAAGAAACTTGAATACGAAATCTAGCGTTTATATCTTTCCTCTCTGGCTAATTAGGTAGCAATGTGATATTTATCGCAAAACAACAAAACTCTAACGTATGTGTCTTCCCATTTTCTTCCTAATATTGTAGCACCGTTAAACATAAAAGTAGCAAAAAGAAGAAGTAGCAACACAGCAAAACTCTCAACCGGATTTTGATTCAAAGTTAGTGGAAAACAAATAAATAGAAATATTATTTTAATTGTTGACAAAAAAATATTATTTTAATTGTTGACAAAAAAATATTATTTTAATTGTTGACAAAAAAGAAATATTATTTTAATTGTTGACAAAAAAATATTATTTTAATTGTTGACAAAAAAGAAATATTATTTTAATTGTTGACAAAAAAATATTATTTTAATTGTTGACAAAAAAGAAATATTATTTTAATTGTTGACAAAAAAATATTATTTTAATTGTTGACAAAAAAGAAATATTATTTTAATTAGCAGAGTAATAAAAACATCGTAAAGCATTATCGGGACAATACTCATGACGCTAGCGTTATGTTTTCCCATCTCTTTCGTCAATGATGCTGACTTTGTACAAATCAAGTTTCCATCATAAAAATAACAAAAGAAAAGAGTAACAAAGTCGCTCTCAATTATCGCAATATGATAAATAATTGGGGGAAAACTGAAAATTTCACTTAGAAAACAGCTTGATGAAACGATGTTCTGATTCTGTAGAAATAAATACAACAGTGGAAAAACGATGAAAAATAGTAACAAGGAGGGACCGCACGAGTGTATATGCACACCTTTTAATCAAGGATTCCCATTGTCGGCTCACAAATTTCCACCTACATTTGGTTTTTTTACATATGTACTACATATACTCAGGATCCAAATATTCAAGCCGGACATGGATACTAAGATTCAGCATGTATAACGCGCAAATGCGAATAATCATATATTTTGTAAATTTTGTAGAGTATATCAGACGAGTTTTCATCACTAGATACACCAAATTCAAAACGTTTCGAAAGAATTATTAATCTATTTTATCATCGCTTGCGCGTTGCGGCGTGTCGGAGATGTTTAAGACTTGGAGCAAAAGTATGCACGTGATGGTGGATTCGTTGTAATTTATTTGCTTTTTGGCTTCGGATTCTTTTCACATCTAATATAATAATCCCTGTTACTACTGTTCACTACTATTGGGTCGTATTTTCTCTTTAAGTAGTGGTTACAGTGACTACATTGCTTTTAACAAAAAAGAAGCAGTATAGTACATTGGTCAAAATTCGGGATTGTACTTGGAAAAATTCCTACGTATTTTATCTGCAGTACGATATACTTTTGGGGACTTGGGAGTGAAACTACTGATATCTTTCGCTTTACACCTTTACATTATTTATAAGATATGTATTAACGATGAACCATTCATTAAAGGACTTAGAAACAACTTATTTCATATTATTACTTTCACTTGATTCCTGGATGGTTCATATCTTATATATTCCTTCGCTTTTCCTTTTACTATAAGCATTGATAAATTTATGAACGCATGAAAAACACTAGAGTCAGAGTTTCAGAAATGTTATTTTTTCCTCTTCGCAATCCAACTTTTAATCTTTTACATTTGAAACCCTCCCAAAAACGAAAATCTACGTGATTAACCTAGCTATTACATGTTAAACATCTCAGCTTCCCGAACCGACAAAACAGAAAAGAAAATAGAGCATAGTTTCCATTTGTATGATTTGTGTGAATTTGACTGGTCACATGGACTCTAAGGCTGTAGACTTTATCATAATTACTCTCTCTTTTCTTTGCCTATTTTCTCTCTGGCATTATTACACTGTGTCATATAATATCCCATTGCATATTCAACGTGACTGAACTTCGTCACTCTAAAAACGATTCTGAAGAGATGAATACTAATGTTGATAGACTTGATTTTTTGGGTATTATTAGATATTACAGGGATATCATAAAAGCATAGTAAATGAGATTTGATCTATGAACTCAATATCTATGATGTTTTCAAAATAAAATATCACTGCATAAATTATATATTATAATGATTTATTCAAATACAACTGGCACAAATAAGTGTATTTTTATGAAGTTAGTAATTATGCTAAAACACAAGCTTTGGGGTCTTCTATTATCTCATATGATATGATTTATCATCATGACAATGAGCATTCGGAGGCTCAATGCATGGTCTGAGTATAATTAAAGTTTCCATCATAAAAATAACAAAAGAAAAGAGTAACAAAGTCGCTCTCAATTATCGCAATATGATAAATAATTGGGGAAAACTGAAAATTTCACTTAGAAAACAGCTTGATGAAACGATGTTCTGATTCTGTAGAAATAAATACAACAGTGGAAAAACGATGAAAAATAGTAACAAGGAGGGACCGCACGAGTGTATATGCACACCTTTTAATCAAGGATTCCCATTGTCGGCTCACAAATTTCCACCTACATTTGGTTTTTTTACATATGTACTACATATACTCAGGATCCAAATATTCAAGCCGGACATGGATACTAAGATTCAGCATGTATAACGCGCAAATGCGAATAATCATATATTTTGTAAATTTTGTAGAGTATATCAGACGAGTTTTCATCACTAGATACACCAAATTCAAAACGTTTCGAAAGAATTATTAATCTATTTTATCATCGCTTGCGCGTTGCGGCGTGTCGGAGATGTTTAAGACTTGGAGCAAAAGTATGCACGTGATGGTGGATTCGTTGTAATTTATTTGCTTTTTGGCTTCGGATTCTTTTCACATCTAATATAATAATCCCTGTTACTACTGTTCACTACTATTGGGTCGTATTTTCTCTTTAAGTAGTGGTTACAGTGACTACATTGCTTTTAACAAAAAAGAAGCAGTATAGTACATTGGTCAAAATTCGGGATTGTACTTGGAAAAATTCCTACGTATTTTATCTGCAGTACGATATACTTTTGGGGACTTGGGAGTGAAACTACTGATATCTTTCGCTTTACACCTTTACATTATTTATAAGATATGTATTAACGATGAACCATTCATTAAAGGACTTAGAAACAACTTATTTCATATTATTACTTTCACTTGATTCCTGGATGGTTCATATCTTATATATTCCTTCGCTTTTCCTTTTACTATAAGCATTGATAAATTTATGAACGCATGAAAAACACTAGAGTCAGAGTTTCAGAAATGTTATTTTTTCCTCTTCGCAATCCAACTTTTAATCTTTTACATTTGAAACCCTCCCAAAAACGAAAATCTACGTGATTAACCTAGCTATTACATGTTAAACATCTCAGCTTCCCGAACCGACAAAACAGAAAAGAAAATAGAGCATAGTTTCCATTTGTATGATTTGTGTGAATTTGACTGGTCACATGGACTCTAAGGCTGTAGACTTTATCATAATTACTCTCTTTTCTTTGCCTATTTTCTCTCTGGCATTATTACACTGTGTCATATAATATCCCATTGCATATTCAACGTGACTGAACTTCGTCACTCTAAAAACGATTCTGAAGAGATGAATACTAATGTTGATAGACTTGATTTTTTGGGTATTATTAGATATTACAGGGGATATCATAAAAGCATAGTAAATGAGATTTGATCTATGAACTCAATATCTATGATGTTTTCAAAATAAAATATCACTGCATAAATTATATATTATAATGATTTATTCAAATACAACTGGCACAAATAAGTGTATTTTTATGAAGTTAGTAATTATGCTAAAAACACAAGCTTTGGGGTCTTCTATTATCTCATATGATATGATTTATCATCATGACAATGAGCATTCGGAGGCTCAATGCATGGTCTGAGTATAATTAAAGTTTCGCGCATACACAGTTCCAAGTAAAGTGAAGATCTTTCAGGCCCAAAGCGTTAGGAAAAAAAAGAGAGTAAATAATTAGTTATTTGAACAACTAAAAACTTATTAGGAAGTTACCATTCAAAAGCCAAACGAAATACATAAATTACAAATCAATAAAGCATTTCTACGAATGCATTACATCAATTTCATATATTCATGTGTATATATAACTCAAATAGCAACCCTAGTTCCAATGTTTGATACTAGAGGGACAACTGAAAAGGGCAAACCCAAAAAGAAGAGAAAGTTAAAGAAAGACAATAAGAGGGAAAAAATAAAGCATACGGTAAAACTCTAAATTGAAACACGGTCTCGGTCGTGGTCACGCTCACGCCCGCAGACTAGCATGGCGATACAACGGGCAAGGATGTAAAACTTGCCTCTCTGTTTCTTCACTTTGTGGCTACACTTCTCTCCGAACGTCTTGCACCGCTCGCATGCCCTACTTGTGCTATTATCTTCCTTCATTACTTATTTTTCTTACTTGGCCAACACTATAGTAGCTAGGAAGGGTGTTGTATCCTTGATCAAAAAGGAGAGTTTTTGTTGGTTTCTGCTTCTGAAAATTTGTAGAGATGTGAAGCGAGGGAGAAAGAGGGAGCGGTATGTCAATATATGGAGGGAACGAAGCCAAATGAGTTAGAGCGAGGGGTCATTGGCTTTGGTACGATAAATGATTGATAGTAACATGTTTTGTTTTCTAGAAATACGTAGCATTAATATAATGTAATGTTGTGCATTTTAGAAAATTGTAACGTCGTATGTGTTCTGTTGTTTGGGCTCTACTGGTGAGTGTTTTAGGTGTTTAAAAGGAAGCAGTATAGTACATTGGTCAAAATTCGGGATTGTACTTGGAAAAATTCCTACGTATTTTATCTGCAGTACGATATACTTTTGGGGACTTGGGAGTGAAACTACTGATATCTTTCGCTTTACACCTTTACATTATTTATAAGATATGTATTAACGATGAACCATTCATTAAAGGACTTAGAAACAACTTATTTCATATTATTACTTTCACTTGATTCCTGGATGGTTCATATCTTATATATTCCTTCGCTTTTCCTTTTACTATAAGCATTGATAAATTTATGAACGCATGAAAAACACTAGAGTCAGAGTTTCAGAAATGTTATTTTTTCCTCTTCGCAATCCAACTTTTAATCTTTTACATTTGAAACCCTCCCAAAAACGAAAATCTACGTGATTAACCTAGCTATTACATGTTAAACATCTCAGCTTCCCGAACCGACAAAACAGAAAAGAAAATAGAGCATAGTTTCCATTTGTATGATTTGTGTGAATTTGACTGGTCACATGGACTCTAAGGCTGTAGACTTTATCATAATTACTCTCTCTTTTCTTTGCCTATTTTCTCTCTGGCATTATTACACTGTGTCATATAATATCCCATTGCATATTCAACGTGACTGAACTTCGTCACTCTAAAAACGATTCTGAAGAGATGAATACTAATGTTGATAGACTTGATTTTTTGGGTATTATTAGATATTACAGGGGATATCATAAAAGCATAGTAAATGAGATTTGATCTATGAACTCAATATCTATGATGTTTTCAAAATAAAATATCACTGCATAAATTATATATTATAATGATTTATTCAAATACAACTGGCACAAATAAGTGTATTTTTATGAAGTTAGTAATTATGCTAAAAACACAAGCTTTGGGGTCTTCTATTATCTCATATGATATGATTTATCATCATGACAATGAGCATTCGGAGGCTCAATGCATGGTCTGAGTATAATTAAAGTTTCGCGCATACACAGTTCCAAGTAAAGTGAAGATCTTTCAGGCCCAAAGCGTTAGGAAAAAAAAGAGAGTAAATAATTAGTTATTTGAACAACTAAAAACTTATTAGGAAGTTACCATTCAAAAGCCAAACGAAATACATAAATTACAAATCAATAAAGCATTTCTACGAATGCATTACATCAATTTCATATATTCATGTGTATATATAACTCAAATAGCAACCCTAGTTCCAATGTTTGATACTAGAGGGACAACTGAAAAGGGCAAACCCAAAAAGAAGAGAAAGTTAAAGAAAGACAATAAGAGGGAAAAAATAAAGCATACGGTAAAACTCTAAATTGAAACACGGTCTCGGTCGTGGTCACGCTCACGCCCGCAGACTAGCATGGCGATACAACGGGCAAGGATGTAAAACTTGCCTCTCTGTTTCTTCACTTTGTGGCTACACTTCTCTCCGAACGTCTTGCACCGCTCGCATGCCCTACTTGTGCTATTATCTTCCTTCATTACTTATTTTTCTTACTTGGCCAACACTATAGTAGCTAGGAAGGGTGTTGTATCCTTGATCAAAAAAGGAGAGTTTTTTTTGTTGGTTTCTGCTTCTGAAAATTTGTAGAGAGATGTGAAGCGAGGGAGAAAGAGGGAGCGGTATGTCAATATATGGAGGGAACGAAGCCAAATGAGTTAGAGCGAGGGGTCATTGGCTTTGGTACGATAAATGATTGATAGTAACATGTTTTGTTTTCTAGAAATACGTAGCATTAATATAATGTAATGTTGTGCATTTTAGAAAATTGTAACGTCGTATGTGTTCTGTTGTTTGGGCTCTACTGGTGAGTGTTTTAGGTGTTTAAAAGGAACAGTGTTATAATTTTTATTCAGACTGATATATCATACTATGAATTCTAAGAGATTATAGATCACTGAGGGGAAAATTCTACTTTTACTCTATTTTTTGTACCATTATTCATGTTTAACTTCATTGGAAAAACATTTTCACTAATATTTTTTTATTAAAGAGGCAGAAAACCTTTCTACTGTTACTTTAAAAATATATAAACATAAAATTATTTAAAATAATTAGTAAAAATAAAAGTAAATATTTTTATAGTTTTAGAATAATATTTTAAAAAAAAAATCGAACCTTTTATCAAAAAAAAATTTGAACCTTTTTTTTACGAATTTCTTTTTTCAAAATTTTATTTTGAAAAAAAAATTTCTTTTTGAAACTATTTTAAAAATTTGATTTTAAATTTTAACTATTTATTTTTAAAATCTAAAACTCACCCTACAAAATCCTACCTTTCAAATCTAAACCATAAGTCTAGATTAGTTAACTCTACAGATATAAATGAATATTTATCTCTTTAAAACTAAAGATAAATGTGGTTAAGGTAAACATGAAAAATGATATTAAGAATTTGATAGTTTAATCAATTTCTCATAACTGAGAGTATATGTTTAACGATATAATTATGTATCTATATAAAGGTTTTTTAAGTGTAATTAAGAATCTATACATAGAGAATTGATCAGTGTTGTGAAAAAGTGAATTCACCTTGAAATAATCAAAAAAAAAACTTAAGCAAGCAAAACACAATAAAGGCAAATACTTGGGGTTTGTATATTAATTACGTGAATGAATAATTTACAATTTTAGTCTTAAAACTTGATATTTATTTTTTTAGGAAACCATCCTTATTCCACCAAAGGTATTTTTCATAATTTTTAAAGGCATACCGTATAATGTTTGTAAAAATAAGGATAATTTTACAATTTTGACTTTTACCTATCAAAAACTGGTTTGGGACTAAAACTATCGTGTTAAATTCATAATTATCAAAATAATAGTTTGAGTCTCTATATACTAAATGTGAACTGAACGGTAACATTTCTGACTATATATATATCTTTAGGGAGAGAACTATTTAAACATTTGAGCTGTGAAGATAGCATAATCAATTCGCCTCATAGGACGAACTTGCATGTGTGCAATTTGAAGAGATGTAATCATATAACCACATCCAGAGTGGACTAGGACCCGATGCTCTCTATTAAATATTTTCTTTAGTCTTAGTCAAACATTTGATTTAAATGTGCGAAATTATTGGTAGAGCTTTGGTGAACATCTGAAAGGTGAATGGTCGGTCTGCGTAGACCGGTCCCCACATAGGTAATTCCGGTCAGCGCGGCAGCTCAATAGGTTCGTACGACATAAACCACACTTTTCTTTTGAAGTTTACGTATCAAAATTGATTGTACTCTTCCTTCGCACATGACCCTATTGAAGTAACAACACTTAGAATTCTTGTTTCATCTTTTTCTTTGTGTTGTCACTATAAGTAGTCAAAGGCAAGTAAGTATTAAGTATTAAGATAGCTCATTTAGAATTCATGTTCAAAAGAACTTATTAAGATAGAAAATAAAACTAATAATGTTGTAGCTCATTGAGTTCTCATTGCTTGCGCCTATTGATACATGAATCTATCTTCATAAATTCTAATTACATGGATTTTTGGATTTGTCATGAGTCACAATATTAGGCTTTTGTGTATGCTTTAATACCCTCTAGAAACCTTGGTATGGGTGAAACGTATGCTCCTAGTTTGAAAGTCCAAATACATTAACTTGACAGGAACATCAATAGTCAAAGAAGGATCAAATGGAGGTATATCTACCACCATTTAGATAAAAATAGTATGAAGCCGCTTGGTCAATTGCCTTATAATTGGAGTGTTTAGCTGAATTTTCAAAGAAGTATTGTTGTGACTTTTCTTTTTTACAAAAGTTCTGTATCTTCTTTTTCCGCTTGGCTCAACTAACCAATCTTATGATGAATTAATGAATGCTCCCATAAGTACTGCTTACTGGATCCTACTCACTCTCGACTTCCAAAATTCTACTACTAACGAATTCTATGGCTATAAATAATTAGTAGTTTTGTGTTTATTTCCCATAAAAGGGCTTCAAGGCTTTACTAAATTGTGTAGTAGGCTGGACGTTAATATTGCAAATGTTCTTTGGGGCTGTTGAGTTTCTACTGAAAGCTTCTTCCCTTTGTGGCCCATGAGTTGTAAAAAATGGAAAATAATAAACAGTTCAGGCCGCATACTATAAACGATGCTCAAGTCATTAACCGGTTACCATTATTGGCTGAAAAAGGAATGTTTAGTTTTTTTTTTAAAACACACATTTCAAGTTATGAAATTCGATGCTACAGTCTCGAATACGTAAATTATCATTTGAATATTGTGAGAAATTTTATCATGTTTGAAGGACGTCTTGAACAGTTACTCAGCTGTTATGTTGAGCATATTGTATCAGTTCGAAAGGTGAGTGTTCGGTTTAATTAATTTTTGGTCCGCGAGGCAAGTTACTGAATGAATCCGGTTACCTAATATATATAGGTCACAATCCCAATCAAATGATCTAGAAGCGAATCGTTGGGTCATTGAGTCATGGCAGTGTTGTTCATGATTCTTCTACAACCTGTTTATAGTTTCATTTCATATGAGTTTTAATGCCATTCATACATCATATAACATATATAAACACTCATATAAAGTAACACATATACTTAGGAGACATCACATAAAGCACACAATAATTGCCAGAAATTACATCACTCTTAACATATACACACATACTGACATACATGTCTTAGGCGCTTCCTTGTCTCAGTCATCTCTTGTCTTGTGTGTTTCTAACCGGTTCCATCGTCGCCACCACCTTCTCCTCCTTTGCCACCCCAGTTGTCATAGTTTTGTCTTGGAATGTTATGGTGGTTGTCTACTCCTCTTGCTGATGGAATGACAGTTGTACCCTTTTGAACATGGTGAAGTCTCTGATTTTGGCTGTTTATCCCTCTCCCTCCTCCCTCCACATTAAAAGAGCTTATAAACACCATTATTACCACCACCATCACCACCAGGACAGGCCTTATCTGAATTTTCATTTCTTTTGTTTTTGTTTTGTTTTGTTTCTTGCAACATGTCGTCCTTTTATAGAATTGAGAAGTAAAGTTTAGGAGTATGGGAATTTCTTACAAGTGTTTTCTGTGTGTTCCACTAGGAAAAGACAAAACAAAAGATTGATTCGATGAGCCTTTAGGTGATGTGATTGTTTGTTATTGTTGTGGCTTGTGACGATAATATAATAATAATCACCACTCGTCCAAATAGGAAAGTTCCACCGTTAAAGTGGTGGAGAAGGCATAAGCATCAACAGGAAGAATTGGTTAGTTGCCCAAATAGGAAACTTCCACCATTTATAGTGCATCGCCTGATATTTTTAAATTAATATTTTGTTTGTGTACATTCAAATTTAATGGGATGGTAACAACTTATCAAAAGTAAAAAAAAAAATCCAAATAATTAAAGATGATATTCATTCAATTATTTAACTTTTTCTCTCAAGAGCATGCAATAAATTTGAGACAAGTGTCTCTTCTTCCGAATTATTTAATCCCACTACATAGCAATCAGGATCGCAGTTCCATCGTGCTAATAGCTAAATCGCAGTTAATTCCCTCACATCAAACGATTTGGTAAAAGCCAAATCACTCAAACAAAGCAACCATCGTAATTGAGTCTTATTGGGCTTGTATGAAGCTCGTTATAAGCATGATGGGCTTTCTGCTTGAATGCCTTTAAACATGAGGGGAAGTTTGTTCCGGATCGAATTCTAATATCAATGATGAAAATATGAATTTTCAGAACCTTTGGACCGGCAGCTAAATATATACAAATAATATTAATAAGCACACAAACACAAAACAGTGTGTAGGGGAATAGACCGGGATCCTTTGGAACTAGTTCGATATGCGCAAAGTGAGTGTCAAGTCTGGTTTGATGCAAATGAGATAGTACCATCAGCTCCACAAGACCTTAGTATTGAAGGACCTCAAGTCTTAAGCTTGAGCAATATCTGCATGATAGATGGATCATGGACATCGAATGCTCCGTTCAGTGGGTGTGGATGGGTCTGGCTAGATAGTTTGGGAAAAGTACAACTTTTGGGGACACGGAATCACACTCGAAGAGAATCTGCTTTGCATTCAGAGGTGGAAGCACTGAGATGGGCAATGGAGAGTGTGCATGGCCAAGCTTTGCAACAGAACTGGAGCGGATAGAGACTCTGAAGATATGCTTCCCGGATTTCAAGATTTTATATACCCCACGTGCACAAAATCAGATTGCAGACTCCTTAGCTAGGACTGCGAGATCGTTCCATAGGGTTCTTTATTTCATTGGTTGTTCTATTCCGGTCTGGTTACCCAGACCACCTCAAGTTTGAGTAATAGAATAGCCTTTCGATGCCAAAAAAAAAAAACACAAAACAGTGTGTTTTGCTCGCGTACAAGGGCAGAGTGTAAGAAATATATATGTCTATGTAAGACATATACTTAAGTTTAGGAATGAATATTTCTTTTCTCATGATGTGGTCTTATAGTAGTTTATTTCTTATTGAAATTGTTAAACCATAATGGCACTTGGTAACCAATAAAATGATAACTAAAGGAGTTTAACTTCCTAATGACCTAACTAATGGACAAGTGATTCATGTTCTAGAAGTTTTTCTCACTTAGGTGACTCATGAAAATATGTGTCAATGTGTGAAAGCATTTGAATTAAGTTCAATGCATCAAAGGAGCATAAGATCAATGTATGAATGAATCATTCTAGAAGTATAAACACTTGTCATTACTCAACCTTGATGGATGGTTGAGATTAGAGGATGAAACTTGCCAAGAAAGTAAGAAAGACTTGGTGAGGAAGTAATCAAAACTTGATGAGGAAGCTAGGTCTCTCTCCCCACCTATAAATAGTAGCCTTTGGACCATCACAAAGACACATCAAGAAATCTAAGAGACACACATAAAGAAAGGTTGTAGGCAAGGGGAGAGAAGGCTTATTTCCAACTTAAAGATCAAGAGATCATCTTCCATGATCAAGAGATCATCTTCATATGATCAAAACCGTTCATGAAGATTTCCGCAGCAATGAATCGAGGTATTTCGCAAATCTTTCTTATAGTTCTATTATGAGATTAGTCTAGATGTTAAAGATGTTAGGATTCATGTAAAATCATGTTTACACAGAGTCGTGCGAATACAGTATCTTCTATAGCTCAAGGGCAGAGTCGTGCAAGGTAAACGTTCGGATTACCCTTTTCTTTTCTTCAAAGGTTTTGGAATCCATCATTACCTAAATAAATTCACTTTCCGAAATAAAACCCGAAAACAGACTATTTACTCTCTCTAAAAAGATTAGTTAGACTTCGGTCAAGAATGAAGATACTTCAGACCAATCAAAAATAAGATAAAATCTAAACCATGCATGATTTCGTAATCTTTTATCATATAAATATGGAAGCAACCGAGAATTCTTTGTTCGTTTGTGAGTTCTTTTGAGTCGTTTGTGTTATCCTTATTATAGTATTAATTCAAACCTAAATGTTTCACGATCTCTAACAAAATGAGCTTGAAAATTTGTGTACTCAATAGTGATATAATAATAGAGGGACACGGCGAAAAATAATGACAGCTAGTAACTGTGGAAACTCACATGGGAAAAGTCAAATCAAATAATTGTGTGGGTAACAAGGTATGGCTCCCTAGCTCATATATGGCCTTTTCTTTTCTATAATAATTCCCACACAAGAAAATAAAAGTCAAAATAGGTTGGATCTTTAAACAAAATTAACTATAGGGTTTAAGATTTTCTCTTATAATTATCAGCTCCAAAAGATTCGCTAGTTCGACATACAGATATTGGATGAGCGGACTTGTTACATAAGTACTTAGAGTATCTTTAGTGAGAGTTTTTGAAATCAAGTCTCTCAAGTGTATGTATACACAAGTGATAAATTTTGAGGTTGATATTTCGAAGGTTTGAGATACCCACAACACTACTTTATTGGTACATGCATTTTATTATATTTTGAGAATTTTTGTAGAAACCCCACATAATGGTAATTCAACAATTATCCACATATTTATCAGCACCTACGATTTCGATCAAATACAAGAAGAAAATAGAGTCATCTATGTAACTTCATAAAGTGTCTGTGTCATGTTTGCCGTTATATCAAAGAAAACCTAATTCTTGAACACTAATAAATCATTGCTGGTCACTAGTTGAGCTATTTAGAAGTATGTGTCTTAAAAGACAGGACATTTTATCATTAAAAAAAAAACTCACGTTCCCGCAATTAATTTCATGCAGAAGAAGCCAGACTAGTTTAGAATGGCCCTCATTCTTATCTCAGCCAGCTTAATCCGTCCCGGGTATAATGATATGTCACTTCGGCCTGGTCCAAAAACTTTTTTCTTCTTAACTCAACACTTAAAATTCATGAGAAAATATACAGAGAAGGAATTTATATATAAAGATGTTTTGTTCTAAGGAGCTTGATGATGATATGTTTAGTTTGTACGGCTCAAAGACTGATGATCTAAGTTGTTCTGAAATGAAATTCATCATAAAACACTGCAAATTGATCTGTAAAGAAACAATATATAGGTGTTACAAAAAAGGTTACAAAAAAGAAAACAATATATAGCTCTGTAAGAAAAAAAGTTAAAAAACTTATGAGGATAAGTCTAAAAGTAGAACTATCTTTTGTCTTACGTTAAACGAGTTTAACTTCAGATTCTTTACTGATTGACACCTAAAAAATAACATACAATAAGCACATCTGCAAAACTTATGTGTAAGAGAATGATTGCTCTTCTTTTAATCAGGTAGTTTCGGGGGGGATGAATCTGAATCATAATGAATAAGTTCTCTGTTCTGGCTCTGTTCTGTGTCCCAATCATATTGGACCCTGCAAAAATTAACACTTCTTTATGAATGTACACTTGCATTCCACGCATAATAACCGTTTTACCAGAATCCCTAGAAAATTAAAGACCAGGCCTACATTTATAGATAGCTTATTATCATTGGTACACAACTCGAAAATACTGATCATAATCAATTGTCAGATGCTCATCACCCTTATGGTTATACTCAACATCAAATGAATATTGCACTTGTCCAAATGACTTAACCCAGACTATACAATTGTAATACTACCATATTTTTTTTTTTTTTTGAACACAGTTGTAATACTACCATATATCACATATATATATTGTAACAAAGTCATTTAAACTAGAGCGTAGATCAGATCTTGTATACTATCTTGCTAATGAAGACAATTCTTGAATCATAAATTTAGGATCACACTTCGTCCAAGAAAATTTTAAACCCATCCCTCTTCTTCATACCTCTTATCTTCACACTATTCCTTCTTTGTGGGGTCTAAGCCTCCATGCATGAAATTCAGTTATAACTCTGATCCCAATGTGAAAAAATAACATATCATAATCGCAAATGTAATAATGCAGTGCACGTTCGAACGATTTTTCAGTTTGATGAGCAAACAGAACGGAACCGCACGAGTGAAAACAAAATGGCAAACAATTATCATAATCTAAACCCCTCGTGGTGTATTTATCATATAAAAAACTTGCCCATCTCATATCAAAAACATTACATTTAATATCTCTATGGACCATGGATTCTTCACTATCTAAGCTCTACAATCAATCATCTATATATACACATGTCCTTCAGCATTGTACTTCTCATCACAAAACCATCTCTTTCTCTACTCATCATTCTCATTTGACCTCTCTCCTTTAATATTCTCAAAAATGAAGAACAAGTTCATAAAAGCCTGTGAAAACAAATTGAAAACCATGAAGAACAAATCCATAGTTATACCTTGTTGTACAACATCTTTCTGTGAGAGTTGCTGCGAGAAGGTATCTTGGGGGTTCAAGAAGGAAAATGAAGCCATCCCTAAAGATGTTCCGAGAGGACATTTGGCAGTCTATGTGGGTGATGAGTACAAGAGGTTTGTGATAAAGATGAGTTTGCTTAAACATCCAATCTTCAAGGCATTGCTTGATCAAGCTCAAGATGCTTATGATTTCAGTTCTGACTCATCAAGACTATGGATTCCATGCGATGAAAACACATTCCTCGATGTTGTTCGTTGCAGTGGCGCTCCTCAGCATCAGAGGAAGTGCATTGGCATGTACATGTAAGCATGAAGATATTCTCATTTGATTTTTGGTTTGTCATCTGTGGATCTATGTTTCCAGAGAGAACTAATGTTGATTTAGATAATGGTTTACACTTCCTCACTAAGTATGATTAATAATATTGTTAAGCATAAGCAAGATTCACTGAAAATTATCGACAAATGTTACAACATTAAAACTTTGACAAAGATTGTTTTTTTCTCTCGCACCATTTCAAGACAAGACATAAAGCAAAACGTTTCAGACATGGTTGCCTCTGCTCTGTGTCATATGAGTCTAAAAAATGTTCTGACACAGGAGAGAGTCACATAAACGACCAGGAACAAGTACAATTTGAAGCCAGACAAGATAAATCAGAAGTACTGATCTATCTCTTTTGTCAACTGTCGAATCCACAAATAGTTACACTTAAACTTTCATATATATATCATACAAAGTGACACCATTCACATTACAATCACTCACTGGTAAAACATTAGATTCAAACATATAAAATTAGACAAAGCAAAAAACAGAACAAAACAGAGGAATGCTGTCTTAGCAAATCGGAATCGGAGCTCCGTTCCATTCCTTGAGGCACTCCATCAGTGGATCAATGATCTTACCTTCACACATAGCAGTGAACACCTTGTCAAACTCCTCTCCTGGCGACACAACCTTCTCTCCGGTCAACAACTTCGTCCCAAGCTCTTCCCTCACGAACTTGTACAACGGGTAAGACCTACATTCCTCAATCCTGTTCGGAATCGCCGCGTTTCCGTTACCGTAAGCCTCCCTAGCCGCATCCACTTCTTTAGGAAGCACCATCTTCAGCTCTTCCTCGAAAGCTCCGATCTTTTGAAAGATCGAAGTCACTGCGTTCTTCTCAGTCTCACCGTTGGACAAAGCATGATCCACAATAACTTGTCTCAGTTTCTGCATCAACGGGTACGTAGCGCTACAGGGATCATCCACGTATGTGAACACTTGCTCACGATCAACGACCTTAAGCAAGTCCTTCTCGCAGAAGCGGGAAGGATGCAGCTCACCGTTGACTCCAGTGGTTAACACTTTCTTCGCCACTTGAGAGACTGTGTTCTTCACCGTCTGTCTCAGATTCTCCTCAAGATGTCTCAGATCAACAGCTTGGCATATAGCTACAAGAAACGTCGTCGACATCAGCTTGAGGATATCAACAGCTTCCGACGTTTTGCGAGATGAGATGAGTCCCAAAGAGTTAACATCTTGGTTATGCTGCTCAGCGGATTGAACATGGCTTGTAACTGGATTAGCCAAGTACTGAAGCTCAGAGCAATACGAAGCCATAGCGATCTCAGCTCCTTTGAATCCATAATCCAAGCTTGGATTATTCGAAGCCGTTAGATTCGAAGGGAGACCGTTGTTGTAGAAATCGTTCACAAGCTCCGAGAATTGAGCGAACATGAGCTTCCCTATCGAAGCGATCGCTAAACGAGTGTTATCCATCGAGACTCCGATCGGTGTCCCCTGGAAGTTACCACCGTGAATCGCTTTGTTCCTCGAAACATCGATCAACGGATTATCGTTAACGGAGTTGATCTCACGCTCGATCGACTTCGTGGCGTGACGGATCACTTCGATCTGAGGGCCGAGCCACTGAGGAGAGGTGCGGAGAGCGTAACGGTCCTGTTTCGGTTTCTGTAACGGATCCATCTCGTGGACCTTCTTCGCTAGCTTCATGTACGAGCTCCCGTCGAGGATGTGCTCCATGATCGCCGCCGCTTCGATCTGTCCGGGGTGGTGCTTCAGCCTGTGCGTCAGGTGATCGGTGAACTCCGGCTTCCCGCTCATCACCTCCGCGAAGATCGCGGATAAGACCTCGGCGAGCACCGACTGAACGTTCGCCTCGAATAGAACCATCGACGCCATGCCGGATCCGACCGCCGTGCCGTTGACGAGCGCCAAGCCTTCCTTGGGCTGGAGATCGAAGAATCCGGAGGCGATTCCGGCTTGTTGGAAGGCTTCTGCGGCGGTTAGGGATTCGCCGTTGGGACCTGTGGCTTTGGAGTTCGGACGGCCGGTGAGGAGGCCGGCGATGTAGGAGAGGGGGACGAGGTCGCCGGAAGCGGTTATGGTTCCGCGGAGGGGGAGAGATGGAGAGATGTTGTGGTTGAGGAAGCTGGTGATCGCTTCGAGGATCTCGAATCGGATACCGGAGTAGCCTTGGAGGAGTGTGTTGACTCGGACGAGCATGGCGGCTCTCGTGGCGGATTCCGGTAGCGTGTGGCATGTCTCCTTCGTGTTACCGAATATTCCGGCGTTCAAAAATCTGAAACGTAACCGCCAAATCACATTTATTATAAATAAAATAAACAATAGGTAGACCCGACCCGACCCGAACCGTTTTACTTTTTTTTTTTTTTTGAAATGGTTAACCGAGCAACGTGTTTTCCATGCATATGGAAAACCTATTCCTCGTGACTATATTCAGTGACAATTATAACGCCCCAAATAATCTCTGCCATTTTTCCACTTAATCCACTAAATAATTAGTATTTCTCTAACTCCAACGCCAAATTTATAAAACGAAAATCGAAAATAAAATAGTGTTGATCACATTCCTTACGTTTTCTAATTAATTACGTGATTATTGACTAATATTGAATTTAATTAATTACCTGATGAGTTCCGTTTGCAATGCGGTGCCGTTTTTGGTTCGCCGGTGAGAGGTAGCTCCAAACCCGGTGGTGACACCGTAACTGTCGGTACCTTTGCCCATACTCTCCATAACCCAATCGCTACTAGCTTTCACGCCAGCCCTCGAAGCCTCCGCTAGCTCAACCTTAACTTTGCCGCCTACGGTGGAGATCGCCGCGACTTGTCCTATAGTCAGCGACTCTCCACCAAGATTCACCACCGGTCTGCGGTACTCCTCGACCATCCTCTTCACCTCATCCAAATGACTCCCTTTCATCTGCTCAGCCGCTGCACCCCAGTTCAACGGATCGGTCCCCACAGCCACCTTCGTCTTCTCTACTCCGCCGCACAACATGGCTTCGATCTTGCCGTTCTGGTGAACTGATCCGTTAATCTGATCCATTGGTTTATGACCTTTGTGTTAAATATATAGGATCAGATCTTTTGAGTTGTAGGTGAAGGAAGAGAGATAGAGAGAGAGGTTTTTGAATTGTAGGTGAAGTGATTTTGGAGCTTGTTGTGTTCCTGAGGAAGAAGAGAAGGGAGAAGATTGGTTTAAATAAGAAGACAATGAAGTAGTGTTTAATGTTAGGTAAGCACAACAAGAGAAGTGAACAAATTTTGTCAATGAGGGGTGGGTGAGAGTTCAACGATGATCGTTGGATGACGAGTGAGGATCCAACGGTTGAGAATGGAAAACGTGAGTTTGATTTAAGCCGCAAATGGATCTCTTTTGGAAAAAGGTGGTCATGGCTGGTGGCTGAAGGGAAATAGCGTTTTGCGGTTGGTGAGACTTTTGCGAGTGATTATGGTTTGGGAATGAATATGGGAGTCGGTGTAATATGTGTAAGAACGTATTTAAAATTTTACCAAAATAAATGTCTAAGAACGTAGTATTCATTTTCCAAGTGCCCACCAAATATAACGCAACATTTCAATGTCAATTGTGTTATGAACTAATTATTGTGGATGTCCATTAGACTCATAAATCCATATCCTAGATGGTTCTAAACTCATAATTTTGTATCAGTATATATATCATTATTATCTAAGGAGTAAGAAGAATATAACCAATTACATCTTTCTCTTATTCACTAACATGTTATCAGCATGTTATAATCCTAACCGTCTAAAAAAATGTTCTTCGTAAGGGGTCTCTGTTGTCCATCTTGAGTAAATCACGAACAACCCTAATTAACACCATCTCCGTTTGACTCCGACGACTTCGATCAACTATCTCAAATTCAAAAATCTTAAGATAAGTATTTTCTCATTGTTCAATAATTATTACATCGTTTTAATGTTCATGTGCTAGAGAAGTAATCGTTACCATTCAATGTTTTGAAATCTTTGATTTTGTTTCTAACCATGCGATTTTGTTTCTAACCATGCGTCTCTAACTCTATTGTTCCCTATGACGATTTCCACTTAGTTTCATGTATCGTATGTTTGGTCAAATGTTGCATACTAATAAGTAACCATCGAATTAGTTTTACATGAGTCTAATAATAATACAAACTTTGCTATTGCTATCTCAAAATTTCATCACATTAGCTTGATTTTGTTTGTTTTATTGGTTTAATTACCCTGGACAAACTTTGCTTTTGCTTGCTATTTCAATAATTGTTCGTACGTAATCAATCACACGCGTGTAGATCTATAACATTAATTCAATATCGTTAGTATTTTGACAATTTATTGTGATTATTTTATTTAGTTTTATAGCTTCATGGTTTAATTAATGGTAAGGTTTACTTGGACTGAGATATGTGTTGGGACAATGTAATATTATGTTCTATTTATATATGAAAATGGGACTGAGTTCAATTGTAAAAATATGTATATATGTCGTCAACGATTCATAATCGTATAACAATACTGTTTCAGTTTATAAAATTGTCATCTAATACAACTTGCATTTATTTTTATATGGTGGTGCTTTATTACTCCCTCCGTTTCGAATTAGTTTCAAAATAATTATCGTTTTAGAATTTCAATGTAAAATATATTGATAATATTCTCTTGTTTATTTTTCAATTAGTTGAAATGTGGTTATGTGTATTAGTAAATATGTTTTTATTTTGGAAAGACGTAAAATTAAATATTTTTTTAATCTATGTATATAAATCTAAAATGATAACTAATTCGAAACGGAGGGAGTATATTGTTAGACCAACTGGCTCGGGGGTGTTAATCGATCGTTTGCCTGATCGAACTAAATCAAAATCATAACTAACAATATTTCTGAGATTAAACAAATATTCTTTTGTTTTTTGAGAACTGGCATGATAAGCAAATATTCTTATATCCACTAAATCGCCGAAATCGAACTAACCAAACCAGCATGAATTATTGTATATATTTATATATATATATATATATATTAATACTTTTATTATACTTTTCTGCATGGGTTAGATACTACGATCTTCTACTTGGAATTTGTTTTGGTATAAGGAACTTTATTCACCAATAATATATTTCAGTTACAGTTTATAACAAGATCGAACATTTGACCTAAAACCAAATATTAAGTAGTTTGGGCTAAGTTAATGACATTACTAGATTTATACAGGATGGAACGTTTGATTTCAATGAAAATTAATATTCGTTACCATTATTTGTGAAATGCCATGAGTAAAAGGACAAGTGTTTTTCTTTTACAAAAAAGGACAAGTGTTTTTGACAAAAAAAGGACATGTCTTCTGAGCTAATTTAATGATATAGATGTGAAAATTAGTTATACCTAAATAAAAGGACCAACAAAAGTTTAATTGCTGCTAAATGTAGCCGAAAAACAAATATCTAACACTGTATAATATGCCTTTTCTCGAAAAAAAAAGATGGGTTCATTCAAACACTTGCATGTGTAGATGCTCTTTCTCATTATTGTAGTAGGAGATGACTCCAATGTGAAACTACAATCGTAACTCTGGCACTTATTTACATATATTTTCCCCGAGATATATAATCCCTTTGTTTCAAAATAATGTATGTTATAGAATTTTCACACATATTAAAAAAATATATAAATTTTCGATTATAAATGCATAATTTTTTATGTTTAACTATTTCATATAATTTTTTAGCCAATTAAAATTTAATAACCACAATTAATATTTTCGAAGTTTACAATTTACTTTTATTACATACATTGAAAATGTGAAATATGAATTTTTTAGAAACAAAATATTTTTCTAAAACATGTACTATCATTTTGAAACAGAGATAATATTTTTTCCTTGATCCCCGAGATATTCACTGAACAACTACGAAATAGTTAATAACCAGTACAGTGACGAGGTATTCAACAACAAACTGATGATGCTACCATCAGTTTCCACATTTAAAATTATGTATTGACTCTTCATAAAACAAGACTCAACAAAAACGCGGTTTCTTGTTGCAAAATGGGAGTCAAAATTGACAAATCAAACTCTATACTTGTAGGCTTGTAGCATCATTAAAATAGTGAAAAGTTGCATAAAAGATAATTTACTATTTAGTTACTCTTCAACCCGATTATTTTCTATAATCTCCACTACCTGTGAAATTCATCAGGCTTGCCGACCTAAGATGTTTGACTAAGCGAAAAACCAAAATAACCAGCGAGCATCTTCACTGATAGAGTTCTAAATAATATAATATAGTTTTAATATAATTAGATGTATATACTAAATTTTAATACTAAAAATTGAACTAATAAAAATGAAAATATTTCTATGATTTTTCATGAATATCATTTTCAATTTCCTATGGTTTTAATTTAAAATACTTAAACCTCTCATTAAAAATGCGCTATTAGATTAGTTATGTATTTCAGATTTAAATTTTATATTTTCCAAAAAGTTATTATCTAACTAGGAATTTTTGAAAACTGATTATCTGGTAAAGAAATATAAATTTAAAGTTCCAAAAAAAAATTACTATTAAAAATAAAAAATACAAATAAAATAAGAATTGGTGATCCACTGTGTGGGCCCTCGGTGAAAGGACCACCAAGGCAACAACCACAGTGGCAAAGATCCAGCAAACACCACTCGTCTCACCAACCCCCTTAACCAGGTCCCACATTATCTGAAAATATACAATCATCATAGTCACTTTGTCCAAATCAGCCACATAAACTCTTCTTTTTAGTTTAATTATTTTTATACTATAGATAAAATACACACCACATACAAACGTATGACGTGTTCAACTAAATATAACAAAAACTAAAATATCAGCAATTCTGGTGTATCTAATCTACTAGAAAAAACAATCTATCTATAAGTGATTTAGCTTATGTGTCAGCTTTTCCATAATTTTAGTTTTTTTTGCTTACTTGTCATTGTTTATTGTTTATTTGTCATATTTTTCATAATTTTAGGTAATTTACTTATTTGTCATATTTTTCATAATTTTAGGTAATTTACTTATTTGTTATATTTTAGTAATTTTAGTTTTGATTATTTGTCATATTTTCCATAATTCAGGTTAATATTTATTGTCATGTTTTAACAATTTTAATTCGTAATTTAATTTATTATCATATTTTAAAATAATTTTAGGCGATAATTTTAGCTTTGCTTATTTGTATGTTTTCCACGATTTTAAGTTATTTTGCGCATTTGTCATGTTCTATTATTTTCTGAGAGCTTATTTGTCATATTTCATAATTTAGGTTGAATCATTAGTTTAATAAATAATTTTTAGAATTGTTAGTTTTTAAACATTTCTAATGATTATTTAATAAATATTTTCATTACATTCAAGAATAATTATTATTAACGAGTGTTATCAAATTTTAGCAATAATTTTATAGTTTTGTTTATCTTATGTTTAGTTTAGTAATATTAAATCGTATATTATTTTTTGAAAGAAAACTTTTTTAATGCTACTGAATCATCTTATCAATAAAAAAATATAGTCCAAAAATATGATCTCTTGCCGTTAAAATTAAAAATTTCGCTTTAGTTAGACATATATAATGTATTAATTTTTTTTTAAAAAAATTTAGTTAAATAGAAGTATGTATTTAATTATTGTAGACTTTGTTAATAGGCGTCATTATGAACTCCGATGAAGAAAAAAATCATATAAAATGTAATTGAGACTTTGATGAAGGGGGTTTGATTTTATATGTTTCAATGATAATTGGTAGTTATGGTTTAAGTTTTTAGATTTATCTTTTATATTATTTTAATTTTACAATGTAAAATTTCAATTAAAATGCATTAAGATGCAATAACGGCTAGAATTAGAAAAAAATATCAAGTACCAAACTTATATGTATTGCGTTGTAATAAAAAGGTAAATTATATCTTATAATTAATTTAATATTTGAAACTAATTTAATAATTTAAATTAAAATTTGAATTAGTTGGATATATATTATTCCGCACAAAGTGCGGACCATTATCTAGTGATATTGTATATCCTTTTATCTTAAAGCACAACATCAAGTTCTGCCATGTTACTCTATTTTTGTCCAATCAAGTGAAAAATACCTTTCACCTAGTTAGTCTATTTACTATTCCAACAGTGAAATAGACACACTCATTTTTACTCTCAGTTTTGTTAGAGTAACATCATTTATCTTTGTTTCTCTATTTTTACGTGTTTTCCACCATTTTGTTTTCTACCATTTTTCACTTTTATTTCTTACTCTGATTTACTTTTATCTTACCAATCAGACTCTTTATCTGATAAAAAATAACTGTAAAAAATCAACTCAAAACCTACATGTAACTATTTCATTAGCGGGCATACATAAAAAAATTGACCGGGGACAGCAAATTTGCAATGGCTAAATCAGCTCAATTTCGGTGTCAGAGGTTAATCTGTCCAAATCAAGATGAGAATCATATCACTTACAAGGTTATATAAAGTCACGATTTGTAACCTAAGGAACAAAAAATGACATACTTTGTATAGGTACACCGCACAAAGTGCGTTCTGTAGCTCTATACATATCGATTGATGAAGTTTCTTAGTTTCAGACGCTTCATCAAAGTCCACAGCTCCAAATATAAACACATTTCTGTCAAGCATTTGTCTCGTCACAGCAGTACCTTTGTATTCTGCCTCAACTATAAGATCCCTCATTAATGAATCACATCACAGCAGCTTTCACATTCTAGGCTTAAAGAAAGAAAATAGTTTAAATGATCAAACTTGTCATGTAAGCAACCAACAGATCGTATACGCTTACGAAGTGAGATATAAATCCGGAACTCGGGCTCATGAAGGCAATAAAGACAGTAAAGACCTCCAAGTCTCCATGAAAAGGTAATCAATACTAACCATGTGACCTGTAGACATAACAAGCACAATGTGAATACAGACAGCAAAGGCTAATTATAAGTGTTCCAAAAATCCATGAAACATTTGAAACGAAATTCAAAGTGACAGATATGGATTAGAAAAAGAACAAAAATACCTCCACAAACTCGTCGATGAGTTCATCGATATCCCTCTTGAACAGAGAACATAAACATGAGAACTGAAGATACAAAAATTGATTTTAAGTTAAAAGGAAACAAGCTTTCAGTTGCTTCTCCGGTTCATTATGGTTTCCCTTTCCTTTTTTTTTTGTTTTGCTAAAATCTATCCAAAACAGAAGATAGCAGAATAAATTCACTAAGTATATTGTCTCTAATATAGTAACTTCCCTCCAACATTTTAGACTAATTTGTCACATCCCTTTGATACAAAACAGAATAAGTAAGCTATTCACAAAAGAAATGGTGAACACAGAAATTCAACATGACATAAGATATACTGTAGTCTTTCTAAAAATAGTGTTGTAGAGAAATAGTGAAATACCATAACGCATAGAGACATTTTATCTCCTTAGAAAAACTTGTTATCAGAGATTATGTCCCACCAATTCAATCTCAAAAGACAACACTTACAAATAGAAATTAGTTAAAAACAGTGTAAGAGTTTCAGACTTTCTCCTTGTAGAAATAAAGAAATCATCCAAAACATAAACACCAGATTAAGACTCAAGCACCCTCACAACAATAAAACCATCTTCAATCAAGTTTCAGGATGACTAGCCCTTGTTAGCAGTAGTACATTGCAGCAACTAAAACAAGAAAAAAGGAGGTGATGCAAGAAACAAATAACATATTATTGTAAAAAGGGGCAAGCTAAACTAATTTTCTTGTTTTTCTTTTGCATAGGTAGTAGGACTAGATAAGCTGCTTCTCTTCTTCTTCGCTCTCCATTTGTTTGATTTGCACTAAGCTTGGAACATAAGAGTTGGAGCACACAACTGGACCAAAACAATAATGGGGAGTGTGAGTTCCTCCAAGATCCACTGTTCTAAAATAGTCATTCTCTCCAATGATATAAGCTGCGTTGTAGTATTCCTCCTCGACCTTGGTATTGGTAACACTGCCACCAGAAAAAACCACGACCCATTTCTTCTCTTCATCAATGAAGAAACAGCGAGCTCAAAACAATCATTACATGGGATAGCTTCGAATTAACTTTAAAGAAGTTGCTCCACAACAGCTCGTCGGGCTCAGTCTTAGTTGTAACCCAAATCCCCATCCCAGATATAGGACTGTCCATATATAAAGCCGCGAGTTTCTCTTCGAAAACAAGAGATAAGAGTAACCCTAGAATAATAACAAGGCTCTTGAGACCAGGGCAGAAGAAGCTACTCTCCAAATCTCTGTTGTAAAATCAAAACAGAAGGAAACCATAATAGATTGAAGACCATTCTCCCAAGGCTTATCACAGAGAATCAATCAGCGTTTATTAGTGGAAGGCTTTTGATGGAGAACGTTTTACTAGCTTCTGAGCTTGTTAAGGACTATCATAAAGAGTTGATATCTCGATATGTGTGATGAAGATTGATGTTTCTAAGGCATTTGACTCTGTTCAGTGGGCTTTTGTGTTGCAGAGTCTTGAAGCTATTGGTGTTCCTCAAAGGTTTACTCATTGGGTGAAACTGTGTATCACTAAACCATCATTTTCTGTTCAAGTAAATGGTGAGCTTGGAGGATATTTTCAGAGTTCTAAAGGGCTGAGGCAAGGTTGTTCTCTCTCACCCTATCTTTTTGTGTTATGCATGAATGTGCTCTCATATAAGATTGATAAGGCTGTGAGAGAGAATAAGTTTCAATATCATCCCCGCTGTAAAGGTTTATCTCTTACTCACCTTTGCTTAGCTGATGACTTGATGATTTTCGCGAAGGAACCAAAGAATCTATAGAGGGAGCTCTATCGGTCTTCGATGAGTTCATCGATATCCCTCTTGAACAGAGAACATAAACATGAGAACTGAAGATACAAAATTGATTTTAAGTTAAAAGGAAACAAGCTTTCAGTTGCTTCTCCGGTTCATTATGGTTTCCCTTTCCTTTTTTTGTTTTGCTAAAATCTATCCAAAACAGAAACACCAGATTAAGACTCAAGCACCCTCACAACAATAAAACCATCTTCAATCAAGTTTCAGGATGACTAGCCCTTGTTAGCAGTAGTACATTGCAGCAACTAAAACAAGAAAAAGGAGGTGATGCAAGAAACAAATAACATATTATTGTAAAAAGGGGCAAGCTAAACTAATTTTCTTGTTTTTCTTTTGCATAGGTAGTAGGACTAGATAAGCTGCTTCTCTTCTTCTTCGCTCTCCATTTGTTTGATTTGCACTAAGCTTGGAACATAAGAGTTGGAGCACACAACTGGACCAAAACAATAATGGGGAGTGTGAGTTCCTCCAAGATCCACTGTTCTAAAATAGTCATTCTCTCCAATGATATAAGCTGCGTTGTAGTATTCCTCCTCGACCTTGGTATTGGTAACACTGCCACCAGAAAAAACCACGACCCATTTCTTCTCTTCATCAATGAAGAAACAGCGAGCTCCAAAACAATCATTACATGGGATAGCTTCCGAATTAACTTTAAAGAAGTTGCTCCACAACAGCTCGTCGGGCTCAGTCTTAGTTGTAACCCAAATCCCCATCCCAGATATAGGACTGTCCATATATAAAGCCGCGAGTTTCTCTTCTCGAAAACAAGAGATAAGAGTAACCCTAGAATAATAACAAGGCTCTTGAGACCAGGGCAGAAGAAGCTACTCTCCAAATCTCTCTGTTGTAAAATCAAAACAGAGAAGGAAACCATAATAGATTGAAGACCATTCTCCCAAGGCTTATCACAGAGAATCAATCAGCGTTTATTAGTGGAAGGCTTTTGATGGAGAACGTTTTACTAGCTTCTGAGCTTGTTAAGGACTATCATAAAGAGTTGATATCTCCGATATGTGTGATGAAGATTGATGTTTCTAAGGCATTTGACTCTGTTCAGTGGGCTTTTGTGTTGCAGAGTCTTGAAGCTATTGGTGTTCCTCAAAGGTTTACTCATTGGGTGAAACTGTGTATCACTAAACCATCATTTTCTGTTCAAGTAAATGGTGAGCTTGGAGGATATTTTCAGAGTTCTAAAGGGCTGAGGTAGGTTGTTCTCTCTCACCCTATCTTTTGTGTTATGCATGAATGTGCTCTCATATAAGATTGATAAGGCTGTGAGAGAGAATAAGTTTCAATATCATCCCCGCTGTAAAGGTTTATCTCTTACTCACCTTTGCTTCGCTGATGACTTGATGATTTTCGCGGAAGGAACCAAAGAATCTATAGAGGGAGCTCTATCGGTCTTCGATGAGTTCATGAAGTGGTCTGGCCTGAGTATAAGCATCGAGAAATCTACTTTGTATATGGCGGGAGTTGCTGAGAATGAGCAGAGTAGAATCCTTATGAATTTTCCTTTTGCAGTGGGATCCCTTCCTGTGAGGTACTTGGGTCTTCCTCTTATGACCAAGGTGATGAGAAAGAATGATTACTTACCTCTTCTGGAAAAAAATTTGCAACAAGATTGGTACTTGGACGAGTCGCTTTCCCTCTTACGCTGGTAGATTGCAGTTGATCAAGGCAGTTCTGAGGAGCATTGCTAGTTTCTGGGCCGGGCCTCTGTTTTTAGACTGCCGAGCCAGTGTCTGAAAGAGGTGGAGCAGCTATGTGCTTCTTTCTTATGGTTGGGTCCGGTTCTTAAGACAACTGAAGCGAAAGTGGCATGGAGGGAAGTGTGTAAGCTGGAGGATGAAGGTGGATTGGGTATAAGGTCTCTTAAAGAAGTGAATCCGGTTTATGGACTAAAAATTATTTGGAGGATGCTGTCGGGAGAGTCTCTCTGGGGTAGGTGGATTAAGTGCTATCTCTTGAAGAAGATGAGTTTCTGGGCTATAAGTGGGAAAACTCAAATGGGGTCTTGGATGTGGACAAAAATTCTGAAGTTAAGGGAAACTGCAAAGAGGTTCATTAAGAAAGAGATTGGGAATGGAAGGCATGTCTCTTTCTGGTTTGATAACTGGTCGAGAAAAGGGGTTTTGTTTGATTTATTGGGAGATAGGGGAATCATTGATCTAGGAATTCGAAGAGATGCCACTGTGGAAGAAGCTATTTTGAGTAATAGAAGAAGTAGAACTCATCGGGTGGAGATTCTTAATTCCATAGAGGAGGAGATAAGGCTGGTGAGAGATCATTGGAGTGTGGATGTGGAGGATACAAATCTCTGGAAATGCAGGTCGGGTTACAAAACTTCTTTTCTGACTAAGGAGACTTGGCTGATGGTGCGGGTTAATCATGAAAAGTGTGATTGGGTTAAAGGAGTTTGGTTCTCGATGGCTACTCCTAAGTTTGCATTTATCTCTTGGCTGGCGATGAGAGATAGACTGTCTACTATGAACAGAGTGTCTCTGTGGAGCCAAGGGGTAGACACTACATGTGTGCTTTGTAACTCGGCGCCAGAGTGCCGAAACCATTTGTTCTTTGCATGTGTTTACTCAGCTCAAGTTTGGGACTATCTACTGCTTGGTATCATGAGAAGTTCTCATTCCACGGCCTGGGCCTCTATAGTATCTTGGGTTTGTGCTGGAGATAGAGATAAGAAGAGGGCGTTTTGTATCCGTTATGCATTCCAAGCGGCTGTCTACGCCATATGGAGGGAGAGGAATCGTATTAAACATGGAGAGAAAGCTATGCCATTATCAATGTTGAAGAGGATTATTGATAAAGGGATTAGAAATAAGCTTTATTTGATTGAGAAAGATAGGAGAAAGAGTATGGATGGGCTTCTCCAATTTTGGTTTGGAACAAGAGTCTGATTTCTTTGTTCTCTTTATTTCTATAAGGTTTCTTAAAAATGGGAAATGTATAGAATTCTCTTGACTAAGGTCTACACTTGATGTAAACAGGCTTTTTGATGAATAAAATTTAACATTCATTCAAAAAAAAAGAACATCTCATCGTCTCTGTATCGGTGCAAAAAGTAAGTGTTTCCTTTCAGCGATGCATTGAGATGGAAGTAATCTTGGCCGCAGACCCAGTGTAGGGTGACATCATCAAGAGTCCTCCATGAATCGGACTTAACATTGTAGATTTCACATTCTTCTCCCTTGAAGCCATAACAACACCTCAAGATTTTGTGGTTACGGTTGGTGCTCTTGTCGTATCCGAGAGCATATACGTCTGATCTCTTGTAAGGTCTTCTTCTTGGTTGGATCCACCTTGTTTGTCCCAAATACGGGTTCCAGAGCATGAGGCCTACTTGTTGTTGGATATTGTCCTCGTCTCTTGTGAGAGTGACGGATAACAACAAGCCGTCGCAGACGAGAACTTCAGATACCTCAACTTGATTAAATGAATCAAGTACCTTCTTTACAGCAAATTCTTCGTGGACATTGAATCTCAATGAACACAGCTTATAATTCTTTATCATGAACCCTAAGAACTCTTTTGCTTCTGTTTTACATAAAAACTGAGATTTGGATAAAGTGTTCCAACTTTTGCAAGTCGATCTCACTACTCTTAGACAAGTTATAGGAACTCTTATGAGTATTTCTTCTACCAGATCACACGAAAGATCAAAGATCGTCACCATTGTTTCTACAAGAAATTTTAGGGTTTTCGTTAAGCAAAAAATAAAAGAAAAGAAATTAGAGAAGCGATTGTTTACAACCTTGAGTACTTTTACTATTAAAGCTTTCAATTTTAATTTGACTGTTAAGACTTTTAACTTTTAAATAATAAATGTGGATTTAGAAATATTAAAAGTTATCAAATAGTGGCTTTAAGAAAAACAAATAACTCAACAGTTATTTGGACTGTGAGAAATTTAAGGAAAGCTTTGAACACTTTAGAAAAAGTGTAAATGATTGGAAATTAATTGGCTTTAGAAAAAGTGCAAAAAAAAGTTCAAAAAGATATAAAAATACACAAGTAGAACCGACGTTTCACAGAGGGGCCTAACAAGCGAAATAAATCAGCCGGGCCATATACTTGGGCCTAGCACAATATATAATGCCCATATTTTTGTTTTGTTTTTTATATTATATTTATTTTGACAATAAGATAAAATTGGGGAAGATAAATTAGAGCAGACACTACGAGCGTTTGATGTTTATAAGTAGAATGAAGCCTTTTAATCATAAACATGATTCACCTTTCTTTCTTGTTGTATGGAATATAATATAATACTATAAACACTTTGAAAGAGTTGAGCTCGGCTCAAGCTTCACTTTTCTTCTCTATTTTGGTTGGATGTGACCGGTCTAATTGTTATACTAGTATTGGAGGTTGGTTTTTGTTGGGCTAGTCTAGTTTTAAGCAGTGATTTGGTGTTTCTTAAATTTTTCAAAGTGTTGGTTTGTATTAGTTTTTATATTTCTTTAGAGTTGTTGCCTTCGGAAGTATTTTCCTTCCGGTTTTGTCTTCCTAGTGTAAGGCCATTGTTTCTGAGGACGGTTTGTCTGCCGGCTTGTGGCTGAGGTCGTTTGATTTGGTCTCCTATTCTTATTGTCTGGTATGCGATCTTTTGGTTACTCCTTAACTGGAATAAAACAATTTTTTTGGTGCATACATAATATATTATCTGAAATTTAGTTTTGATTACATAAAGTATGTTGAATTTCAGTTTTTATTCACATTTCTTTCAACCTTAGTTCTATCTCTCTATATGTTTTTTTGGTGTAAATGTTATCTCTCTATATGTTCTCCGGAATACGTTCCAAATCTTGGTCTGGAGAAAAATATATATTCTTTTTGAGAATGTCTGGAGAAAAATATTGTATTAAATAAAGCAGGTCAAATGCTTGTCCAATATCTTATCATTTTTCAGCACAAAGAGTCAAATATGAAGAAGTAAACATTTTGATCAAAAAAAAGAAGAAGTAAACATTGACACAGCTATAAGTTCTCTCTCTGAGATTGCACCCTTTGTAGATAACTTGTGACTTTCTAATAAAAAGAAATAAGATATTCATTTCTAGACAAAAAATGAATTTTTGAATTAACATAATAAAGTTTTCAAAACTTAATATTCTTAAGAAATAATTGAACAAGTATATTTTATAACCACAGTCTCTTGTCACATAAAATTTTATTTGGATGTTCTTTGACAAAGGACTCGTAGACGCGGTTTACCCGTACGAACGCATACACGCTCTAAGAGATTGTTCAGGAACGAAGGAGATTCCATCGTGCAAGCTATCGATTAGGGTGATGATTGGTTGGATGGTTTTTAGATTTTAGATTTTGGTTTTTGGCTTTTGGTTTTTAGTTTTTAGATTTTGGATTTTAATTTTTGGTTTTTGATTTTGCAGTAGATTTTAATTTTTAGAAAAGCATGAATGGTGATTTTAGGTTTTAGTTTTTGGTTTTTGGTTTTTGCTTTGAAAAGTAATAATATATATATAGATATATATATATATATATATTAAATTTTTCATTTTTGATTTTTGTACTTTAGATTTTAGAAATACTTGACTAGTGATCCTTTAGTTTTAAATTTCACTATATTTAATTATTTTTTTAAGTTGAAATTATAATTAATATAAAATATTACTTACTATGAAAACAACAAATAATACAAAATATTACCACTTAAAATATATTTATTTATTTAATAAATTATTTTAAAAGAAAATAAATAATTCAAACTAAAAAATGAACCATAATTCATATATATATATATATATATATATATATATATTTTAAAATGATTAGTTATATTTTAAAAATCTTCTATAATACAAATATATAGAAAATATATTAATAGTTATATTTAAATTTCTTTTTAATCCTACACATATTAAATAGTACAAAATTGATGGTTATTTTATTATTCAAGCATACTAAATAAAATTTAAATAATTTTTATAGGTATGGCAAACTGTATAAAATTTATGTAATTAACCTATTATAAAATAAAATTTAATATCTGGATTTTCATAATACAAAATGAAATTCCAGTATAATAAATATATAATACTTATAACTAACATTTCATAAAATCTGCTATATTTTTATGATACACAATATTAATCTAAAGCATTATGGAATGAATTTACATAAACAAAACTCCAATAACTTGATTTGTAGAGAAAATTAATTTTTGTGAGTTTCTGTTTCTTTTATAAATTGGCTGAAGTGATTTTATATATGAAAAATAATTAACTTGTTAATAAAAGAAAGTGTACGTAGTAGTGTCAATAGGAGAAACACATAAAATATGGATTTTGGTTTCTATGTGTAAAATGGTAAAAGGGTTGAAAATCTGGTTTCCCTAGAAAATAGGGAATCTATTTTTCCATAATCTTGATTGGGTAAAAACTAGATTTTAGAAAAACAAAAACTAAAAACTACTCTAGAATCTATAAACAATCAACCTAAATGTTTATTGTAACCGTTCCAAAAAAAAGGTTTATTGTAATATTTTGATTAAAAAGCTTTATTGTAATGTAAATAAAATTGGTAAGAAATAAGGGAGCATAATATGTGAACCGAATCAGAAAAAGGACAGATTCCGTAGATAGCACTAGAACAGTATGACAAAATAGAATGGAGACAATTTGCTAGATATACTGAATTGAAGCCAAAATTGGTGAACTACCCTATGGGTATGTAAAACAAAAATCTCTGTAGCAATTTAAACATGGATTGACAGTTTTATCTCTGCCCCAAACCTTTCAGTTCTCTCTCTTTCTCCATCTCCCGTCCTCACATTTATCTTTTTTCCTGCAACTCTTTCCTCTCAAGATTAGTTTATCCCAATCTTCATTGCAACAAATTTTTTAATAAAAAAACTCGTAGTCAATCTCATCATCAATTATAATCGTCACACCATTTATATATTAACCTTCTCCTCCATACTACATTTTCATCACGTCACATCAATAATGTAGATGTTGGATGCGCCAAATACGCAAGAGAATCATCGTCTCAAAGAAAGACAAACCTTCCAAAGGGATTGCGATTGGTTCTAGGATTTTATGGCTTCAGCAAACTGTAACTAGTTAAGAGGAGAGAAAAAGCACAATACATAAGGAAAGAAGAAACACAGTATATTATTTAGTATGTTAACAAACTACGTTTAACGGTAAGTTGTAACATTATATATTATAGAAATTGTTAGTTGGTAATCTTTTTAATATAAAAAATAAATACACAAAAAACAGACATCAAATCTAATATGTTATTTCCATATGTTAGATATATATTTTATTTATATATGCTACAATAATTGTTAACCGCTAGGATTATATTAGTTGAATAGATAATGATTAAGTTAACACGATAACATATTTTGTACCTTCTAACAAAATATATATCAGTTAACGATAGCTAGTTTTAACATTTTACCAATCGATATAAAAAGCGGTAACATGTTTTGTAACAGTTAACCAAACATGTATCAGCTAATTATAATATATTTTATAAAATGTTAATACAAAGTTTCAACGTAAACTGTTATATGCCTTGTTAACCTGCTAACTTAGTTCGTAGAATCTAACAAACTATTTACTAGCTAACACAAGCTATTTATTAACATTTTATAAACCATTTTAAAAGGCTGTCAACGTGTTTTGTAACAGCTAAATAAACATTTATCAGCTAATGATAATATATACTGTGAAAAATTATCGACGTCCATCAATTAACTAACAACTAACCAGAAATGCATTTGCTCACGATACTTGATTTGTAGCATCTAATCAAACAATTACCAGTTAACTTAATAAATGTCAACTAAAAAAACTCATAACTGAAAGATTAGATTCAGGTTTCATCAATGTCAGGAAAACATGCTATTTCTCGAGTATATAACTCATCAATACAACCATGTGTTTTTACCAGCACATGAATCAAAGAGATCTCACCAGTATGTGCAATGGAATCGCTTAGAACATTCATATCTTGATTGAGATTGAGTCAAAAGATAGAGAAGCTGGATAAACAAACTCATGTGAGGATAATACTTGTTAGATTCATATTTTGTGTTAATTGAAACATACATACCTAAAACTGATTGACAGAAAACACTGTAGATTAATAGAAAAGAAATTGTGTTTAGTGACTTTAAGAAAATATGAAAAGAAAGAGAAGGAAGAAGATTGTTCGGGCAGAATACACAAGAGAGGGAAGAAAGAAGATAGTTAGGGCAGGGGTAGTTTTGTATTATAAAAATATCAACAGTGTCAAAATTAGTATTATGGTAGTTTGCAAATATTGGATTTTTTGGTGTATATAGAGCCTAATTTCTCAATAGAATATAAGGTCTTTTTTGATAATTTTATTGTTGTGTTAAAAGGTCTATCTACTCTATTAAAATAAAATTAATTTAAAACATCAACTATACAAGAGTCATAATAGACCATTTCATTTGTAACTTAACATGTTTTGTTTAATATTTTCTTTAATCATTCGAAAATAACATTGACTTATTTTTATTTAAATCTATGATAGTTAAAAATAAGACTTTTATGTTTTCTCTCTAATATCTGAGAGAAACTTCTTTTTTCTTCTCTCTAATAAAATAATAAATATATTAAATGATTAAAATTCAATAACTATCGTGTATATAATTAAGTTGGCACGATCACATATATCACAATATGCGAGCCTCACAATCGATGCGGAACCGTTCTTCAAAGAAAACTTGTGTCGAGCCTTTTTCTAATATCTTCGACCAACTATCAACTGCTGCGTCATCGGAATCATCGGCCCAACAACTTTCCTTGTCCATCCCTACGGTTTGCAGAAGTTCCTTCTCAGCTGTTTTTGCTACCAAGATACTCTCAATATCCTGTGACAAATACACAAAAAACATTAATTGCCTTAATTTCACCAAGTTTTCATAAGTCTCATAAGTTCCTTCACCAAGTTTTAATAGTTTCACCAAGTTTTTATCAGTCGAATTAAGACACGTTTTCATAAGTTCTCACCTTTGTATCAGTACCAAGTTTATCGTTCATAGCATTCAGACTGAATGCCTTGGTTCCACTTTTCCGTTTGTACTCCATCTTGCACATCCGCGGGCAATGAGGGCGTGCACCAATCACATTTTCTCGGTAATGGTTCCTTAAGCTTGGGATTGCCTCAAAGGCCAACAACTACGAACACACAACAAATAAACATTAACTTCAATTTAACAATAACACAACTAAGTACAAGAGATCTTAAAAATACCTCCAAAGGAATAGAAAAGCTTGTAAAAACCCAACTCGTCGGTATGACCCGTTGGATTTCCAAGAAGCTAGAGACATCCTTCAAGTTATGTTCGAATGCATACCGCCCCAAGGAAGCGTTAAACACGATCTAGGTCATCAACAACATTCAGGAAGAAACTGTCCACACGTGATGCTGCATCACCGGTCTTCGACCTCCGGCGAGGATGCTGGCTAACAAGTACGAACGGCCATCTTCTTACGATCCTCGGATGGCTTTGATTTCATTGACAACATCTGCTTCTCCACGTCAGCGTATGTTACCCTTTTCCCTCCAAAATACTTGTTCATGAATGTTGTACCACCCAACCTCTCATGGTTGGGTGGATACTCATGGCAGTATAGTCCAGAAATGAGTCCTAATTCTCTGAGAGAGTATCGGATTGGGACGCCATTAACGATAAACCATAACTCATATTTCTTTGCTACACAAGCTGAGCGAAAAACGAGAATCCACAATCCCATCCACTTCTGCTTTCGGTTTTTGATATGGAAGAAATGTTGGAACTGTGGGTGCTCTATGAACCATACCATCTCCTTCTCTTTCAGGATTGCTTGTATATTATTTAGGCAAGTGTCTAGGTAACATTTTCCTGAAAGCTTTAAAGACTTTTGGTACTGGCTTGGAGGAAAGTGAAACTTCAGCGGTTGCATGCCTTCATGCTTGTCATCTCCAACCTGCACTCAAGTGAAAACCGGATCACATACCACATCTTACAACTATCAACATATAGTTTCACAAACTTCGACTTAGTTCAGCAATCACTCATTTAAAGTTTTTCTTGATTTCACAAGGTTCGTACATCTATATTGTTGCAGTTCCACTCAGATTCACAAAGTCATCAACGCATTACAAGTTTCACTTTGTTTCTCCAAATTACACTAACTTAAATTGCACTTAGTTTTCCACACTTATCTAATCTCTTCAAATCATCTTTCCTACTTACCAACCCTGCATGCGACTCAGTTCCATGTGCTTTCATTACAACTAAGCTAGCGCCCGTTTCATCGTCTCCGGCTTCCTTCACTTTTCTCCTTGACTCACGGCTTCCTTCTCTTTTTCTCCTTCGTTTACTTCTCTTGATTCCTCCCCTTCATCTTTCTTACTTGACTCCTCTTCTTCCCCTTTCCCACTTGCATTTTCTTCGCTTTCATCTCTATCTCGGGGACTTTCGTCGGTTCCCGGAGCGACAGATTTGTCGATGCCGCCTGGGTTTGCTTCAACCACAGCCGTCTCATCTCCTCCTACACTACTCGAGCCGTCTTCTTTTGACTTCAGATCGTCTCGATTCAACATGATTTGGTTTTTGATTCTCGATTGAGGATTCACGATTGAGTAGGGTTTTCAATATTCTTGTGCGAACGGTCGTCAAAGGGAGAAATTCTGAGAAATTAGGGGAAAATTAGTGAGCTCGAGACAGTGAAACCTTTTATTTTTACTAAAGTTACATTTATTATTTATTACTCGTCTTTTCAACTTCAACCTTATTTTCAACCAATAAGGGGAAACGTATTCGGGAATTCAAAATCTGGAAGTGGGTATCCGATTTCTTTGGGTCGGTTCAGGGTCCGGGTTTGGATAGTCGTAGGTAGAGTTGTAATTATCTAACTTTCTCTTGGTTTCGTGGTCTTTTAATAATTTTTCTGATTTAAATAAAGATATATTAAATTTCAAATCCGGTCAGTTTCGGGCAGGAGTATCTCAGATCATTTTTTTCGGAGTTATTCACTCTGTTTCAACTCATATATCGTTTAATGTTTTTCCAAAACATTAAAAAATAAAAATAATTACAGTAGTTGGACCCAAAACGTTAAATATTCACTCTGTTTCAACTCATATATCGTTTAATGTTTTTCACGCAAATTAAAAAATAATTACATATTCAGTTATTCTCTTTTTAATTATATATTAAAATTCTATATTTTTTATTGTTCTTAAATTTACTCAGAGACAAAACACACATAAATTAATATACAAACTACACTGATTATAAAACAATACTTATTTTATAACGGAAATTTTATTTTACAATAACACTTAACTGAAAACGGAAGGAATAGTAAATTTAAAAAATTGAATATGTTTTTCTTTTGTTAATTTACGAAAACAGAGAAGAACTTGAAGAACAATGTTTTACACCAAATCAACTAATTAAAATGGGAAATAAGTTATTTATATTCTGCTATATTAAGAACTTGGAGATATACTTTTTTCTTCTTAAACTGAATTTTTGTTAATAATATTTTAAAAAGGCTTTACATGATTTGGTAGAAAGAACAAAATAAACCTAGTAAGAATATAGATAAAGATGATCAGTTTGAAGGGGTTTTCCAGTGGTTTCAATTATACTTTTCAAACTTTAGTTGCACCCAAAAAAAAAGAATTAGAAATTTGATGATCCACGACATAATGTTTTTTTGGTGGCTACACATATCGATCAGCTCTACAATAATGTTTAGATTTTTCTATCGCCACGTTATGCTGTTTGTTTGGTCAGAGATAGATCTTTATAACTAAACTGTGTTTTATCTATATTAACCGAACGGATATCCGTTCGGATTTGGATCAGGTATTGAGTATTTCAGTATAGGAGTATAGAACCTGTTCGGTTATTTCTGTACTTCGAATCGGGTTCGGGTATTTCTGGTTCGGGTTCGGTTATTTCGGGTCGGGTTTTCGGATATTTAGATTTTGGAAAGAAAAAATTAATTTTTTTATTTCTCAAGTTTTTTATTTAAAAATATAACTTTCACTTAACTGATTTTTTATTTTTTTAATAGATTGAATGATTAATAGATTTGAAGATAATATTTTAAAAGTAAAAAACACTAATTTGATTATTGTTTTAAAAATTTGGATGTAATTTTTGTTAATGAATGAAATAAAAATTTTAACTTGCATTTTAAACATTTTAAGTGAATAAAAATTCACTTTTCTTGCAATTATATGTATATTATCTAATTTTGAACAATGTGCATAATCAATATAAATATTTTGAACAAAATTAGAGAAATAAACTAGGAATATAAGGTTAAGGATACATATGTTTGGTTATTTTCGGATATCCATTCGGGTTCGGGTATTACCCATTTGGATTCGGATATCCAAACTCTCCTAGTTCAATACCTGTTCGGGTATTTTACCACTTCGGTTCGGATTTTTGTTTGGATTTTTTAGATCGGGTTCAGATACGGATTCGGGTATCGGGTAAAATGTCCAGCCCTAGTACTTACGCTTCTCCGTCCATACATCAACAAGATATGCCTCCAGAGAGTTGTTTAATTCAAAAGTTTCTAACATAATAGTAAAAAAACTTTGATTTAGTGGAAAAACCTAACCACATGCATTGCTTAAAATATTGCCTATTTGAGAATAAGTTGTTCTTCACTCCAAATACAGAGAGCAAAGAGAGCTAGAAATAAAAAAAGAGAATAATGTGTATCTTCATAACTTTCCTCATCCTTCTCTCTTGGTTCTTCTTCAAAAAGTTTTCACCTTCGAAAAGGAATCTTCCTCCAGGACCTATAGGTCTTCCCATCGTAGGAAACTTGCACCAGCTTGGAAAATATCTTTACAAATCTCTTTACAATCTTTCCTTAGAACATGGACCGGTGATGCTTCTCCATTTTGGTGTCGTCCCTGTGATCGTGGTCTCCTCCAAGGAAGCAGCTAGAGAAGTCCTCAAAACTCATGATCTAGAGACTTGTAACCGACCTAAGTTGGTCGGTACCAAGTTGTTTAGTTACAACTTCAAAGACATTGGTTTCACTCAGTGTGGTGAGGAATGGCGAGAGATTAAAAAGCTTGTTGGCCTCGAGCTATTTAGTCCCCAAAAGCAAAAAGTTTTAAAGTATATCAGAGAGGAGGAGAGTGACTTGCTGCTCAAGAAATTATCCAACTCTGCTCAAACAGAAACCTTAGTTGATGTGGGGAAAGCCCTATTCTCCTTCACCGCCGGGATCATATTTAGACTCGCTTTTGGACACAACTTCCGTGAGTGCGAGTTCATCGATATGGAGAGAGTAGAAGAGATGGTGAGAGAATTAGAGACCAACGTAGGCACTTTATCATTCACTGACTTCTTCCCCACAGGCCTTGGATGGCTTATAGACCGGGTTTCTGGTCAGCATTCAAGGATGAACAAAGGCTTTTCCCAACTTACTAGTCTCTTCCAGCATGTGATCGATGATCATTTAAAGGTCTCACAACCTGGAGTACACTCAGACCTCGTCAGTGCCATGTTGGATATGGTTAATAAACCTACCAAATTGGGATCTCTGAAGGTCACTTCTGATCATCTCAGAGGTGTCATGGCAGTGAGTGTGCACAAACTTCTTAGTACCAATCTTTCTAGGTTTTAAAAAATGTATCCTGAGGCCTAATGGATGAAGTCCAAACCATGTTAAAGAAAGCCTCACAAAAAAAGAGATGATCTGAGGAACACTTTAATAGCTTGGATAACAAGTTAACTTACTTTATGATGGTCTATTTATACCTTTTCATATTTGATTCACAAGATTCTAAATTCTCAATTTATTTCCGATTCTCTTTTAATATAAAAGTTTGAATTATTATGTTTGTAATTAATTCAGGATGTATTTTTGGCGGGAGTGAATGCGGGAGTAATCACTATGATATGGACAATGACAGAGCTAATCAGACATCCGAGAGTGATGAAGAAACTACAAGAAGAGATAAGAACTACACTCGGATTCAGCAAAGAGAGAATCACAGAAGAAGATCTAGGGAAAGTTGAATACTTGAAGCTAGTCATCGAGGAAACATTCAGATTACACCCACCTGCTCCTCTCTTGCTCCCAAGAGAAACAATGTCGGACATCAAGATCCAAGGCTACAACATTCCAAAGAACACCATGATCCATGTCAGCACTTACGCGTTAGGACGTGATCCCAAATGTTGGAATAGCCCTGAAGAGTTCATTCCCGAGAGGTTTTTAAATACCTCTATCAACTACAAAGGTCAGCATTTTGAGTTCTTGCCCTTTGGAGCTGGTCGTAGGAGCTGTCCCGGGATGGCCTTGGGAATCACCATTGTCGAGCTTGGCCTTCTTAACCTTCTTTACTTCTTTGATTGGAGTTTGCCCGATGGAATGAAAATTGTAGACATTGACATGGACGAGGTTGGATCTTTAAACATCGCCAAGAAAGTGCCTCTTGAGCTCGTACCAAGTCTTTATCGCTTCTAAACATATAAATACAATAACATATATACAAGACCTGGATTTGTATATTTTTATTTTCATTTCGTTTTTGTTCTACGTTTAACTTGGATGGCTTGTATTCGAATAAGTATATATATTCATCATTCATGGTCATAATGCTTAAATCTTCGATAATAATTTTACTATTCTAAATTTTGAAAATTCTCACCCCTTCCCTACCCTATTAAAGTGGTCTTTAAATAAAATCATGTATCATGTCGACACAATATTAGAAGTATATGCTTAAGTAAATTTATATACGAGCCATGGATTTCCTCAAAAAAGCTCTTGGATTATTTTAAGTAACTCTATGTGATTAGAAGTTTGATCGCATGTAATTTTGAGGAAATCCATGAGTCGTAAATCGTAATACTGTAAGTTGATCATATGTTAAACCATTTTTTCGAAAGCTAAATGTTAACCATTTTTACTTCTAATATTATGTCAACATGAAACATTGGTTTTATTTAAAGACGTCTTAAATGTTGTTAAATAAAATTGCACGTATCTGAATATGTTTAATAATATTTTCAAATAAGTGAAAGATCAGAATGTGATCAAAACTCATAGATACCATATAATATGAAAATAATCCCTCCCCCCTCTCCAAATAAGGGCTATATTCAGCTTGATTCTTAGTTAGACGTCAACAATAATCCAATGGAAAATCAGATAAATATATTAGAAAAGAACAAGCCTGATTTGAGGTTAGAATTGCAAATATTTCATATTTCTCATATAATTATCAAACCTAATTAGTTTCGGTTACAGGAATCAGATCCATAAGAAAATGTTAGATTTGTTGATTGTCACGTTATGTATGTTGTCGGTTTGGTTAGAGAGAGAGCTTCATATCTAATTTGTGTAACTTTCTCCAGCCAAGAACATGATATGTCTCGAAACCGTTGCCTTAATTGATTCAATTCCTCTGATATAATAAACAAAATTTTAATTAAGTACAAAAGCCTAATCACATGCATTGCCTATATATATGTATTCCCTCTCTGAAAACAAAATTCTCTTTATTCCACATAATTAGTAGTAAGACTAATAATGTCTATCTACCTTTATTTCCTCTTCATCTCCTTTCTCGTATTGATTATCTTTAAAAAGCTTTTACCCTCGAAAAGAAAGCTTCCCCCAGAACCCAAGGGTCTTTCCTGTGAGTTTTTAAAGAGACCTCTACTCTGTTTTTCACTGGATGTGTTTATGTGTAAAATTCCAATGGATTGGAGCAAGATGTGAACTTTTAATGGAGATTTAAGAACAGATATTGATGAGAGTGTTTATGAGTGTATAAGAGAATAAGTAACAGAGATTAAGAAATTAGAAATATGAGAGAATAAGAGATTAGAGAAGATTAAAGTTTCAGATCCAAGACCAAGAGAGAAGATTAATAGAAGGATACTATATTTTCCTTGATCTTTTGTGAACCACATACAATGGTATTTATAGAAACATAAGAGAGAAGAGAGATAGTAATGTATGCTGGATAATAGGGTGTTCTAAAGGCTCCATCAGATTTGAATTCAGATCTAAATCTGTGTTCACACGTTAAAGTTAACACTCTCCAACAGCTCTTTTTCCGTCACTATAACTCAGCCGTCTCATGACATTGCTCAGCCGTCTCATGTAACTCAGCCGCCTCATGTTATAACACAGCCGGCATAACTCAGCCACTTCGTGTCAATCTTATTCAAGTCTTCATGTCAATAGCTTGCTTTGGATTTGCTTGATCTCTCATCAACTCCAGCTTTATTTATCTTCATTCCAACACTCCCCCTCAAGCTTAATTCTAGGAGATCCTGAGTTAAGCTTGGAACCTTGAAGAACTCCCTCATTAAAAACCTTACAAGGAAAACCCTTTGGGACAAAACCTTGTAAGGGAAAAAGAGTAGAGCCTCTAAGGCCTAGAGATTGGCCAGTGATCCTTTGTGCCTTACCAGAAATGTAAGGGACACAAAGGCTCTGGATCATGGCCCTCATGTGATGCAAGGTCGATCACCTCTTCCCTTGCTCATCACCAACATATCTTGTACTCTTCTTCAGACAGATCTTGGTCTCTCCCCCTTTCTCACAACCTCCTGTTGTGATCAAGTGCTCGGACTCTCTGATCTTCCTTGATAGATACAAGCTGAGTCTTGGCTGCTCTTCTTCATGAGTAACCTCCTTGTTACTGAAACCACATGACAGGATGCTTCAGTCTGTAGTACCAAGACTGCTCTTCCTTGAGGACGCCTTGGAGATTGCTTCTACATCCTTCACTTGCTTCATAACCTGGTCTCCTCCTCTTCTTGATAACCACCAAGTACTCTCAGATCATGTAAGCTTCAATACTCCCCCTCAAGCTTGACCATGTGGAACAAGTCAAGCTTGGAAGGATAGCTTCATGATCTGACCACTCACTCCATTGCACCCTCTTCTGAACTCGCCATCTTCTTTGAGTGCTTGTTCTTCAGCTGCTTGGACCCCTTTGAACCAACAGATTGCTCACTTTAACTCCCCTCCTCAAGCTTAGATTGTATAGAGGTCCAAGCTTGCAAGTGAGCTTCAGTGAGTCTTCACAAACCAGTGGCTCTTCACCACTTTAGTAACCACTCTCCATTGCACTGAGGAGAAACCTCAGCCTCCTCTACAAGCACCTCACTTGTTGCTTGTGAGTGACTTTCTTCTTCCCTCTACTTCGGCTAGATCACGCATGATCAGCTTGCAATGGCCCTTCAGCTTGCAATGAGCAATGCAAGAGTGAACTCCACCGCTTGCAAACTCCACTTTTGATCTGAGTGAACTCCACTTCTGATCTCTGGTGAGGCAATGGACGACTTGAACCTTCAAGAGTGCTCACCATTACCCCTCCTCAAGCTTGATCCGGAGAGTATAAGTGAAGGACCAAGCTTGGAAGTGAGCAATACTGAACTTGAACCAGGAGCACAACAGTCCCAACACCTGCGCTTAAGCCAACTGATCTACCCTTGGTCTCTGCTCCAATGTCTTACACCACCATTCTTCCTTGTGTGTCTCTTGAACCAGGAGCTCAACACCCAAACAGGCTGCGCTTAATTCAACCGGTTCTGCACATAAGGTATGAGAAGATCCAGCCTGGTGGATGGTTGGTCAACTTTTGGTCTGCCTCTCCATCAATCCTTCTTGAGGTATCTTCAAAGGACAGCCGTGTTCTGGCTCAACCAAGACTTATTACCATCCGACCTCTTCCCCAACAATCTCTCCATGGTCAGGAATATACATCATGTGTAGGCTCTGAACAGCATGGGCAAAATCTTCTTCTTTGTCTTGATTTGATGATGGACAGAGAACAACACTTGTGTACCTGAAACATCACTCAAACTCCAGCAAGAATTAGACCACAAGTGCATTGGGTCAACCCTTGATGCATCATCAAGTTTAAACACCAATGTCTTTAAACAATGCAACAGATTAAACTAGACTTTATCAAGTTCTAATCTTTGCAAGCAAACTCTCTAAGCACAAGCAAGATCATCACAGATTCAATGCAAGCTACTTAGACAATTTTTAAACTCCTTTACTCAGCTATTAGACACAAATCTAATGCCTCAATGTAAGGTAGTTTCAAGACAGTATGCATCCTCTTTAAAGAACCTTTAGCTTTAAAGTACATGCATACAAATCTCCAAGACTATATGCAACAGCTTTCAGTCGGTTTCAATCCATGTATGCAAGCAGATTCAATCAATCACAACTAGCATCACTATGAACTGGAGCTAAGCATATTCAACTCAATCACCACACCACAACACCCAGCATATCTACTCAAGCTTTGGACAAAAGGAAAGAGCTTTCTTACAGCCAAGGATCATTGTATAGATCCTTGATTCCATTGGACAGCTTTTGAGTCATTGGCGTGCCCTCCAACTTCTCTATCCTCCATGGACCTTTCCTTTGAACCCACCATAGCAAAGACACTTCCTTTCTTCACTCTCAAGTCACCAAAAACACGTAAAAAGCAGAAAGCTTTCACCTTTCTTCTTGAACCACCAATGGAACCCACAGATCTAGACTTTGAAGAGAGTTGCCAAACTGCTTCAAAGCTTTGGTCTTTAGGGTCTCCTTTCTTCAGGTCGTGCATGACAGTTCAGGATAGAGCAAGAGACAGCTTCTGGACACCAAGGATGAGCTCATCTTCCTCCTGAAGATGAGTAACAGCCATCTGGACCAAGGAGCTTCTTCTTTGCTTCAAACAGCCATGGGAGTGAGCTTGAGCTTTGCGGAAGCTTAGAGCTCAGGTTCTGATGAACAAGGCTCTGATACCATGTGAGTTTTTAAAGAGACCTCTACTCTGTTCTTCACTGGATGTGTTTATGTGTAAAGCTCCAATGGAGCAAGATGAGAGCTTTTAATGGAGATTTAAGAACATAGATTGATGAGAGTGTTTATGAGTGTATAAGAGAATATGTAACAGAGATTAAGAGACTAGAAGTATGAGAGAATAAGATATTAGAGAAGATTAGAGTTTCAGATCCAAGACCAAGAGAGAAGATTAATAGAAGGATACTATATTTCTCTTGATCTTTTGTGAACCACATACAATGGTATTTATAGAAACATAAGAGAGAAGAGAGATAGTAAGGTATGCTGGATAATAGGGTGTTCTAAAGGCTCCATCAGATTTGAATCCAGATCTAAATCTGTGTTCACACCTTAAAGTCAACACTCTCCAACAGCTCTTTTTCCGTCACTATAACTCAGCCGCCTCATGACATTGCTCAGCTGTCTCATGTAACTCAGCCGCCTCATGTTATAACACAGCCGGCATAACTCATCCACTTCATGTCAATCTTATTCAAGTCTTCATGTCAATAGCTTGCTTTGGATTTGCTTGATCTCTCATCAACTCCAGCTTTATTTATCTTCATTCCAACACTCCCCCTCAAGCTTAACTCTAGGAGATCCTGAGTTAAGCTTGGAACCTTGAAGAACTCCCTCATTAAAAACCTTACAAGGAAAACCCTTTGGGACAAAACCTTGTAAGGGAAAAAGAGTAGAGCCTCCAAGGCCTAGGGATTGGCCAGTGAGCCTTTGTGCCTTACCAGCAATGTAAGGGACACAAAGACTCTGGATCATGGCCCTCATGTGATGCAAGGTCGATCACCTCTTCCCTTGCTCATCACCAACATATCTTGTACTCTTCTTCAGATAGATCTTGGTCTCTCCCCCTTTCTCACAACCTTCCTGTTGTGATCAAGTGCTCGGACTCTCTGATCTTCCTTGATAGATACAAGCTGAGTCTTGGCTGCTTCTTCTTCATGAGTAACCTCCTTGTTACTGAAACCACATGACATGATGCTTCAGTCTGTAGTACCAAGACTGCTCTTCCTTGAGGCCGCCTTGGAGATTGCTTCTACATCCTTCACTTGCTTCATAACCTGGTCTGCTCCTCTTCTTGAATAACCACCAAGTACTCTCAGATCATGTAAACTTCAACATTCCCATCATCGGAAACTTGCACCAGCTTGGAGGACTTCTTCACAGTACTCTTCACAAGCTTTCCTTAGAACATGGACCAGTGATGCTTCTCTGTTTCGGCGTCGTCCCTATGGTCGTGTTCTCTTCAAAGGAAGCAGCTAAAGAAGTTCTCAAGACTCATGACCTAGAGACATGCAACCGACCTAAGTTGGTGGCCAACGGGTTATTTACTCACAACTTCAAAGACATTGGGTTCACTCAGTACGGTGATGACTGGAGAGAGATGAAAAAACTCGTGGGACTCGAGCTCTTTAGTCCGCAAAAGCAAAAGTCTTTCAGGTATGTTAGAGAGGAAGAGGGTGACTTGCTAGTCAAGGATATATCAAAATCTGCCCGAACACAAATCCTAGTGGACTTGAAAAAAGCCCTGTACTCTTTCACTGCCGGTATCATACTTAGACTTGCCTTTGGACAGAACTTCCATGAGTGGGAGTTCATCGATATGGACAGAGTTGAAGTGCTGGTGTAAGAGGCAGAAACCAATGTATGTGCCTTGGCATTCACTGACTTCTTCCCCACGGGTCTTGGCTGGCTTCTTGACCGTATCTCGGGTCAGCATTCGAGGATGAACAAAGCCTTTTCCAAACTCACCAGTTTCTTTCAACAAGTGATAGATGAGCATATGAAGGCTGGACAACCCCAAGATCATTCAGACTTAGTCAGTGCTATGTTGGATATGATCAATAAACCCACTAAATATGGTTCTTTCAAGGTCACCACAGATCATCTCAAAGCAATGATGACAGTGAGTTTCTCTTAGTTAGTACCAATCTTTAAAACTTTTATATTGAAGATAATTTAGTTAAGCAGCAATTAGGATATAGTTTGGGGAGCTAATTAATTCATGAGGTAGATATTGTTTGTTTTGAGAAATGGTCCCACATAGCAATAAACATATTTTTATTTTTAAAATAGCACATTTGAGAAAAAATCCAAAATAACATTAATTAAAAATTAAAAAAAAATTATATTATATTTAGATTTGGGTTTAGTTATGGGTTTTGTATTTAAAATTGAGATATAAGTTTAATATTTGGAGTAATTTAATCATTTTATTTTTTAATTAGTGCTATTTTAGGAATTTTTTTCTTTGTATGACATTTTTGTCATTAATTATTTTTGTGTTATTTATATCATTTGCCCTATTGTTTTGGTATGGCCCATTTACAGTAAAAACTCTATAAATGAATAATATTGAGTTATTAATTTAAAAGAAATTTCTTTTTTTCTTGATTTAGATTTTTAAAAAATATTTTAGCGTAAAAACTGAAAATAATATTTCATTATGATATTATATATTGGTTAAAGTTTATAGAGACATATTTAACTATTTTACTAGATTATTGATATATTTTATGTATGATGATTACATACTGTAGAATACAAATTCACTTTTATATGTAGTTGGATAAAATTATAAATAAAATTAGAGACAAAATTTATTTTAAAAAAAGATAGACAACAAAAGGTTTTGTCTATATTTATATAAAATTTATCTATATGATAATTATTAATTTATAATTTTAATGGGACCATATATTTACCTATGAATTTTCAAAATATTATTATTTTATTATCTTATTGAGTTATGATATATTGTACACTGGTCCAATTTAAGACATGAGAAATTTATTAATTTATATTTTTTATTAATATATAGAATATTAATATTTAGAGTTTCTAATGTGTCTATACATTTTGTTACTTCCTCTTAAATTATACGTATGTCATGTTCTCAGGATGTGGTTTTGGCCGGGGTGAACGCAGGAGTAACAGCAATATGGACCATGACAGAGCTAACCAGACATCCAAGAGTAATGAAGAAACTCCAAGAAGAGATTAGAACAACACTCGGATCCAACAAAGAGAGAATCACAGAAGAAGACCTAGAGAAAGTTGAGTACATGAAGCTAGTCACAAAAGAATCATTCAGATTACACCCACCTGCTCCTCTCTTGCTCCCAAGACAAACAATGTCCGAGATAGAGATTCAAGGCTACACCATTCCCAAGAACAGCATGATCAAGATCAACACTTACACCATAGGACGTGATCCAAAATGTTGGACTGACCCTGAAGAATTCATTCCTGAGAGGTTTTCAGATACATGTACCAACTACAAAGGTCAGCATTTTGAGCTCTTGCCATTTGGAGCTGGACGCAGGAGCTGTCCTGGTATGACCTTGGGAGTCAACAATCTTGAGCTTGGCCTTCTAAACCTTCTTTACTTCTTTGATTGGAGTTTGTCCAATGGGATGACTATTGAAGACATTGACATGGAAGAAGCTGGAGATTAAAACATCGCCAAGAAAGTCCCTCTTGAGCTCGTACCAACTCTTCATCACTGGTGAACAGTGCAATACTATATACAATATAAGATCAATAATTGTATGTTTTTGCCTGTTTTGTAATAACGGTTTTGGTATTCATTTTGCATTTGTCTTTTGTTATACTGGATGGTTTGTACTGTGGATCAATATATATATATATATATATATTATATGCTCCATAATGTTTGTATATTCAATGAGTCTTATGATAATTCAGCAACCTGCAGATAATGTAAACAGCAACTATCTCTTTAGGTTTAGTGTCTGCATATAGACACTGGAGGTATCAGTATTCCAGCTCTAGAAGAAGACGATTACAATTTACACAACATCTAATCAATGTGGAAGATTGTAGAGAAAACATTGCAGTGTGTGAAACCGAACTGAACAGAACATGAGAAGAGTGTCTGAAGTGGTGAAGGAGACTCAGGAGTCAGGACACAATGAGGATGGAGAAGGAGCATTCCTCAGCTTGCAACATCAGAACGTTGTAGAACTATGTAGTGATGTCAGTATTGCATCCAATATTGGAATGTTCTAGTGTTTCTAGTGATGACTTGGGATATGCTTTTAGTCTCCGATGAACATAAGTACACTCAAGAAGTGATTACTGTGTCAGGGATGTAAACTACATTTTTTACTTCACTGTCTCAGTGTTGTTATATCAAGCTTTGTTGGGTTTCTTCAGGAAACATATTTAAAAGCCATAGATGCATTACATAATAAGCATGCAAAAGAAACATAATTAAAAGCCACAAATGCATCACATAATAACCAAAAGTATTATATCAAAGCTTTGTTGGGTTTCTTCAGGAAACATATTTAAAAGCCATAGATGCATTACATAAAAAGCATGCAACATACTAAAGGAAACATACTTAAAAGCCACAAATGCATTACATAATAAACATTCAAGAAACATACTTAAAAGAAAGCCACATACATTACATAATAACCATTCAAAATACAACAGAAACATCAATAAGTTCATAACACTCCTGAAACAAACAAAAGCCATACTAAACCATAGAACTCAACTAGTGATAATGATTATGGTGAAAGTGAAGGTGAAGATGATGGTGATGAACTGATGATGAGAGACTCAACCACGTGTGATTGTGATTTTGATTGAGTGAACTTTCTTCCTGACATGAAGCATCTCGCAGTGGGCTGTATCCTGCTCTCTAAGCCTGTTCCTCCTACAAATCCTGTTCCATCCTTTGAAGCAAACCCTATCATCAGCGCATTTCCCTCTTTCCCCATTCATGACCCCTTCTCCATCAATGTACTTGATCCTGTCTCCAAACGTAGGCCCATGTTCTCTAACCACATTTGCTGGAATCAACTGCATGAAACAAAGACCAAGAGAACGTGTTTAAGCTATAAGGAAAAAAAAATAATGAACGAAATCTATACTCCTTTCTCTACCAGCTCATATATCCTGTGCTTGAGATTGGTAGTAAAGCATGGATTTCTAGTGACCTCCATACTCGAAACCCCTGCAACAACTGAGACAAAGACATGTTTTAGCATTGGTCTGTGTATTAGTTAGTAATTATTAAGAATTAACATTCTCACCTGCGTCATCATCTGATAGTACTGTCACGTTGCTGTCAACTGGGTAGATACTCTGGCTTACTTCTTCAACTTCACCAAAGAGACAGTCATCATCATCAGCATTGAATGAAGGATCAGTGTCTTCTTCTTCATCTGAATCATCATTCATAGAAGAATCTTTTTCTTCATTTTCATCAGAATCATCAGAAATCTCAACTGTCTCCACCACTGCTCTTGTCTCTTTACAACCAGAATGACCGAAGACACTCACTTCAAAGGTGTGGTGACCGTCATAGACAAAGGTCAAGAACTCACCGTCCTTGAGTTCATGGTCCTCTGCAAATTTGGACCATCCAGATGTGAAAAAGGCACAGTCACGTATTTTGGTGAAGCTCACAGTCCAAACTCCACCTCCAGTGCCTTGGAGCTTAGCTTTATGTGGAAGTGGTTCTTCAAGATGCTCATTGAAGGACTTGGGGATGGCCTGAAACATCAGAAACTTATTTGTAACTAAAAATCAAGATTTAAACCTATGACGAGAAACAAATGAACAAAATCAAAAGAATCTTTCTATGACTTTCACTTTCACTAAAAATCAAGATTTAAAACTTATTTGTATCTTACCACTTTATGCAGGAAACATGAAGAAGACAAAACCCTTAAGCGCTCTCTAGTTAATACTAGAGCTTCCTAAAAGTCTTTGACTTTTACTTGTTACAGTGGTGAAAGAAGGAAAAAAGAGAGAGAGGGAGATATGTACCATTGATTCAGAGGCTGTTTCTGAGAAGAAAACCTTGAAGAAACGAGGAATAACAATATCATCATCATTTTCAGCCATGGAAGACAGAGAGAGTATCGAAAGTGAGTGTAGTATTTGCAGAGAGAGAGAGAGCCTATGTTTGTAGGAGATAAACCAAATGAGTCAAACGAGTCAAGAGAAATGAGTTAAAAGCTTTGAAGTAAAAACAGAGTTTGTACATACATCAACCAAAGTTCATTAAATCATTTTCTGCTTCTGTCTGAGAACTACACTATAAGTAGTCTATTTTGAGACTGGTGCAATGTTACTTTCCTTTTAAATTGTACTAACACATGTTGATATATCAAGTCACGTTTCTTTTTTGTCTGATTACTCTGTGCACCACCAATGCACGTTATCACATTGACACAGACATCTATGCATCCCTGAGGATGAGTTTATTTGCAGACTCTTAACTTTTAATATTCATGTATCATTTAGCAAAAAGAAAAGAAGAAATTCTTTTATGATTTTCTCTTCTTGATAGTGTAATATGAGAAAATGAGTTAAGACCAGGTACTGTGTAATGCAGTTGTAGTAACAAGACATATAAGCTAGTTTGATTTAAGTCTTTAGGCGCAACTGATAATATTACTGTTTTTTACTTAAGGGATGGGTTACATTACATAAGAATCTAACATGCAGAGGAGGTAAGTAATATTAAAACAAAAGAAGAGATCACAACTCCATTAACTATTGATTCCTTAAGACATCGTCATACTGATTCCATCACCCCTCAAGCTGATCCTCTGCATTGATTTTGGAATACAATTTGTTTTGTAGTTTTGGAGACGGGGCAGAGACAAGCTTTGAACTTGCTGTCTTAGCTCTTACATTCGACGACTCTTGTACCGGTGACTTTCCAGCCTTCTTACCGGCAGATGAAGATGATCCCTGTCTTCCCTGTTTACCAAAGATAGAGACATCAACTACATACTCAGATTCTAGAGATAAAAAAGATCAGAGAATACTTGCAGAGCTGGTTTCAATCACAAGGAACATCAAAAGTTGCAAATTTGGTCTCTGTTTTTGTCATGAATTTTTGGAACTTACTCCATCAAAGAAGCCGATTTTTGGTGTTGGCACACGGAGACCTGACTGTTTCATGGAACCCGGAGGAACCAAACCACCATTGACAGCTGAAACTCGCTTCGTGCCTTCCTTAGCATCAGCTTGGACAACAGACACATCTTTAGAGTTCTTGAGAGCTCTCACAGTATCATTCGCAGGAGGAGCCTTTTCACCAGAGACGGTTCTCTGGATACTTTTAGCCGTTTGGCTAGTTGCAGAAGCTCGTGATGACTCTGACGAACAGTCACTGATAGAGCCAGCAGAGGAAAGGTTGGACTTGGTTGTCTTCTTGGTTGGCTGGGGTGGGATTCTTGGCTGCCCCATAATACCACCTCTAGATGTAGATTTATTTGCCAATGTTCGGGAAGCTATTATTCTGGAACTTGACTCATTCTTCTTCTTTATCTGATTTAGAGAAGATTTGTGAGAAGCGGTGGATGAAGCACTGGCACAGCTCTCTAGGGAAGAGCAGGAAGATGTCAGTTCATTCTTTGAGGCAGCTGAAGCACGCAAAGTTGGCTTGACCACAGCAGGTTTTGGCATTGCGGGTCTTCGTGAAATGGATATTCTAGGACCCAAAGGCTCTTTACCTGCATACTTCAAAGTCATAAAATATGGACGAAACAGTAATACAAACCTCTACGATAAAAGAGTTCTGAGACTAACCCGCAGGTAATTTGGAATCTTTTTCTTGTTTAGTTTTGTTAGTATCTAGAGATGCCCTGCTCGTTGATGTAGTTGACAAGAGCCTGACTTTGCCGAGTCTGTTAGGTGGCTTGGAAACGGATGTACTGAGACCTCTTGTAGCAGCAACAGGCTGTATACAAAATGCATCGTTGATAAATTATCATATATCAGGTAAGTCAGGACACGTTATGACAAGCTCCTAAATGATAAATTTAACAGAGACACAGTTGTCATAGTTCGAGTCCTTTAACCACCAGAAGAACCCATTATTATCAAATTGTCAGATAAAACATAAGATTAACCACATACATCCTGTAGGCTGTAGTTAATATGCACCTGAGAAAGTGAATGAAGATGATATACCTGCTTTGCTGCCTTCCCTGATCCGTTTGCTCTAATACTCAGCTTTTTAGGACTGGCTTTGGGTTTCATCTAAGAAATAAATAAATAAATCGAAGAAAGGTTAGGCGAGGAGGAAGGTCAAGAAAAGGCACTAGGCACAGCTGTTAGCAGATTTACCTTCTCCTGAGAGGAAAAGACGTCCACCGGACTTGAAGCTGGAAGTTCAAACACGGCATGCAAAAGATATTTAACTTGGAAACAAAACTTAAAACATAAAATTAACATAAACGGAAACACCTAACAGTAACTTCTATGAAACAAACTAAAACACAGTAGCTATAAACTCTTCACAAAGTCGATGGAAGACTTGGCATCTAAAGGAAGCTCACATTAGATACTAGCTAGAGAAACTGCTTCATAGTGAAGGCCTTAATGGTGGAGAAAGCACAAACACAAAACTAAAAGGTAGACCTACTGCTATACAGAAAGCCACTAAAAAGGAATAAAGCTCGAGCTAAACCATAGAAACTGATTACATTCCTTTCCCTCTACACGAAAGAAACACTAAGAAAAAAAACTTACTTGGGCTGGTTGCTACTTCTATTGCTCCCAGTTGATTATCTTTTCCCGGTGTAGCAGCATCAGATGCTTTAGCAGACCTTTGAATAGAAGCTCTAACATCTTCAAACAAAACAAACTCCTGACTGTTTTCCACAGTGCAGTCGCTTTGAAATGTAGAAATAGATTCAGTAGATCTATTAACATCCTCTTGAATTGTCGGCAAGCCCTTCCTCTCACTCTTATGATTGCTTTCCATCATACTAGATAGCTCTTCTGGCTCCAAAACACCTGATTTTCACAATACACCAATCAGCAAAAGTAAGACATCGCTTGTGAAAGCCACAAAAGGTAGCTGGGTTCAATTAACCTTCGCTAGTGAAGAAGGCATTGTCCCAGGCAAGACTTTTGCGCAAATTATACTTCCCACTCTTCATCACCTTCTGAGGCTCAGGCGACTCACGAGGTTGAAGCACATCTTCCTTCTCCTCTACTGAAGATACCAGTATCTCTTCATCACAGGACTCTGTATCCCTCAAGAAAGTTCGATCCTTTTCTTCGTTCAAACACTTTTCATCCTCATCTGCCTCTGAATGTTAGAGCATTAAAAAAGAGGGATAACCACAATGTAAGCAAAAGACCAAAACTTTACCAATCGAAAATCTCTATCAGAAAGACCCTCTACAGTAAAAGCAGATTCGGGAAGTTAAACAAGAACCCAGAACCCATCTAAACCCATGAATCAAAAACGAAAATTTACCGGAAAACTCGTAGCTGGTGGGGTTGGGAAAGGAGGAGAAGAGGAGGCTATCGTCCTCAGCAGCGACATCAATCAGACCAAGGCCATCGACCTCGCCCTCGCTTTTCTTGTTCTCGTTGTCTTCCATGGAAAGAGAGAGAGAGTTAAAGAAAGAGACTAATCGAAATGCTCAAGATCCCTAAGTGACTTGAGATTTGAATGAAGATGTGATTCCTTTTCTTCCCACCTATCTCCAGAGATCGAGGGTTTTTGAGTTAAGTGAGCGCGGTTGGTTGTTTTGTTCCTAATCCCTTATGGTTTGGATCGATTCGGTTTGATCCGGTTAAGGTACTTTAGTAAAGATGTAAATATGTAATCAATACGATTTCTCGGTTCGATCTATTTCTTGAACCGGATTTATAAACCTCAACCAATTCCAACTTAACCGTATCAGTTATATATTTAGACTTCACCACACTACTGAAGTCAGGGTAGAACAAATAATAAAACTAATCGTTTTTTTTTATGAAACAAAGCTAAGCAAGTGTAGATAAATCAATAATAGGCTTCTTCTTCATAAGACCAAAAGTTAAAGAAACTAAAAACAATCAAATGTAGAAACAAAAGTTGCTTCCTCAATTCTCATATTTTGAGCCAAACCACACTCGCTTCTCAAACTACTACAACACAATCGTATACAGAGATACCACAATTCAAATATATGATCTCAGATTCTCAGAAACAAGAACATGAATAGATGAATCTCCGGAGATTGTGATGAATTTTGTTCTAGTACTACTCTGCGTTCGGCATTTGAACCATCATATGCGAAGAAGCCTACAGTCAAAAAAAAAAAAAAAAATTAATCAGTTTTTCTTTTGATTATTTCATGGCTTATGGATATGTGATATTTCATCAAGTAAATTAAGCTTTGGGTACTAAGTCCGAACAAATTATTTTACAAGTTTCTACATTTAACTGTCCTAATTCTCGTGTGTACTCTTATGTCTCCTCTATGTGAACTAAAAATAATCTTTGACAAAGCGAAAGGACTTACTTGAGAGTTTCCATAAGCACCCTGTGAGAAAGAGCCTTGCTGACCATGCTGGAGAAACTGTTCATAAAGGTAAAGACGCGGAAATTTTAAACCAAGTCTCACACAAAACACAAGCAGAAATGACAATGCAAAACAAAAAGACCATGTGAATTGGTGGAGAGATTACTTGGCTCTGTTGACCATCTCTCTTAGCGCTCGATTCCCCGCCTTTCCCTGATCCCTTGTTGTCACCCTATCAGACAGATAACGATGGCAAAATCCTAATGAGATACAACCATACAACATATGCCCTTAGAAGAGGAGCCACAAATATAACCGGACCCTCAGAAAGACTGCAATAAGATAATAATGAAAATGAGAACCACTGACCTCCATCTGCAAGATTCCAATCCATACAGCATAGAACAAACGGAAAAGAAAGAAAAAAACAGAGAGTTAGTGAGTTATCTTGTGTTCAATTATTCTTGAAAATACAGTGACTACGTTTGTTTCAAGAGGACACTGAATTAAGCTGAAGTAGAACATACCTCTCTGTATCTCGCCAGGTAAAGCTTGAGAGGTTCAACGTACTCTTCAAATCCCAAAGTGGTCATTGCCCAAAGCAAATCCTCTCCATTAATAGTCTTCCTCTTCTCCCTTTGACACTTATCACTCGCTCTGCTTGCCAAAAAAAACTTCATTCAATCAAACAAACCTAGCTTATTCCATAGTGAACTCATAACAATGAAAGAAATATAAAACAGAATATTCCATCAACCTCTCCCAACAAAATCAGATATTGATGCAAACCCTAAATCCCAATTCAAAGTTGAAAAAAGGCCCTTACTCGCTGGTGACGAAGCTGATGAACTCAGAGACGCATTCCTGCATAGTCTCTTTAGCATCTTTCGCAATCTTTCCGTTTGCAGGTAAACCCCTCTTCATGATTCGGCTTATGTTAGCGATCGGGAGAAACCTATCCTGCTCGCGAACGTTCGACGACCTCGGGCTCTGATCTCCGCCGCTCTCGTGGCTTCCACCGCCTCCTCCTACTCCGGGACTCATCATCCCCGACGACTTTGCCTGCGAATCAGCCATCTAAGACAATCTAAGAGCGTTAAAACGACATTCAAGAAACCGGGAAATTGATTGAGAGAGAATCGAAGAACAAACCTGAGAGGTAGCGCGAGAGAGAGGTGATGATGATGATTTGAAAAAGGCGGGAGAGAGTGAGGATGATCGGAGGAGAAAGAGAAGATTGATCGGACGCTGGAGAAGACAAGAGGCGAGAAGCTCTGCGATTGCGAGATTAGGGATTTAGACTTTTTTATCACCGTCCATTTATTATTATTATATAATACAGTATATATATATATACTCTTCGACCAAAACAAAAAAAAAAAAAAAACAAAAATAATAAGCATGCGGGTTGGTTAGTTCGGTTCAGTCGGTTAATTCAATAATTTTAGATTTTCTTTAATCCAGTTAAATTCGGATAATTTTGATTAGTTACGGTTCAAAATATTAGTATAATTGATTTGGTTAAAATAAAATAAAAATGAGCTTACAAATTGTTAAATTGAACTGATTGAATTAAATTTAAAAGTCTGCCCGAACATAATCTGAAAACCAATATTTTTGGTTGGCCGCATACCTAAATTACTATTAACATTACTCAACAACATTTAATTTCCAAACTAGAAATTTGGAAAGTTATTATATGGGGGTCTACAAGCATAATGTTTAGAATTATTTAAGTAATAGTTTACTTAGTTTTAGCCTCTGTTCTAAAAACGCGGGCGCGGACCCGATTACACGTCCGCCACAACGCTCCACGGTAAGGGACCGTGGCGAATAGGACCGATGCGGTGGTGTTATACGTACATCCGCGTACTGAGCGCGTACTCCGTAGTTTAAAGAAACGCGGGCATATCACGTTTTGTTTTCTTATACGGTTTATGTGATTTAATCATCAGAAATCTAAAGATACTTCCGTTTCAATGAATTGAAAGCTTTAAAATAGGATTCTGGATCAAAAATATCAAATAGATATAAAATCTACAAGCAAAAAATAAAAAAGCGACAACGATGGTGAAAAGATACAGAGGCGGTTAAAGTATATTTACAAGAAAGAAGATGATGAGGGAAAATAGGTAATCACTCAATACAATAAACCTAAAAATAAAAGTAAACAATGGGTATCATTGGTTTCGACTCGGGCACAGGAGCAGAGTGACACACCTAGGACCACTAGGCTAACTTAATTAATTCATTTGTACGTTTTTTATGTGTATATAGAATATACCAGTTTATTTTATTTTTATAAATCCACTTTAAGCTATATTTGTTGTGGAAATATAAATAAATAATATTAAATGGATAAAAACTGTACCGAAGAATCCCCGATTTTTCCCGATTTTTGGTTAACTCGCTACCAATCAACAAGACGCTGCTACGCAGCGTAAGCGTAGTTTTGAACAGGGGTTTTAGCACTTTACAGTAAAGTTCGAATATATTATTATGTTTTCTATGATATATTAATATATAGAGCTCAAAAACTGCCATGTTGAAAACTAATAAAATAGACAATGTATTTCATTTAGGTCCACAGAAAGCAATGTAGTTTGTTTAGTCAGTAAATTTCAAAGAAAAATAACCTGTCTTGATCACTACAAGTCGTTATTCTGAGGGACATACCGAGGGAAAATGAGTTCCTCGAAATTTTCTGACCAAAAACCGAGGAAATACCGAGGAAACCAAGAAATGTGGTTTCCTCGGAATTTCCTCGGAATTTCCTCGGAATTTTCCGAGGAAATTCCGAGGAAGAGACATTTCCTCGGTATATTCCGAGGGAATACCGAGCAAACCATGTTCGTCGGAAAAAACCGACGGGGATTTTAAAAATTCCGAGGGACTTTAGTTTTTCCTCGAATTTCCTCGAATTCACCTTCTCGATTTAGGGATTTGATTATAAAGTATTTGTCTTGAAATCCTCGAATATTCGAGGACATTAGAGGAAGGTATGGGTTTTCGGTTTAAAACCCTAGTTCCTCGAATTTCCTCGAAAATTCAAGGAAATTCGAGGAAGGGAATGGTTTTCGATATTTCCTCGAAAATTCCCTCGAATATTCGAGGAAATTCGAGAACTAGGATTTTAAACCGAAAACAACGTTTTCGGATTGAATAACACGTATATAACCTTCATTAAGTGTCTTAACCGATTATGAAGTCAAACTTTGGTGTTTTAGACGATAACAAACACTTTTACGATTGCATGAATGAAAACCACACAACATAAGAGAAACACTTATACACTTTAATAAACGTTAAAGGGAATACTTACAATTATTTTTGAAATTTTGCTATTTCATGGTTTATGATCATCTATACAAAGAATCCTCAATGGTATGCATTACATTTATATAAGAAATGAAATACGGCAAAAATAGAGGTTTTGAAACCCAAAACTCGTTTCCTCGAATTCCTCGAATATTCCGAGGAAATTCGAGAACTAGGATTTTAAACCGAAAACAACGCTTTGGATTGAATAACACGTATATAACCTTCATTAAGTGTCTTAACCAGATTATGAAGTCAAACTTTGGTGTTTTAGGCGATAACAAACACTTTTACGATTGCATGAATGAAAACCACACAACATAAGAGAAACACTTATACACTTTAATAAACGTTAAAGGGAATACTTACAATTATTTTTGAAATTTTGCTATTTCATGGTTTATGATCATCTATACAAAGAATCCTCAATGGTATGCATTACATTTATATAAGAAATGAAATACGGCAAAAATAGAGGTTTTGAAACCCAAAACTCGTTTCCTCGAATTCCTCGAATATTCGAGGAAATTCGAGAACGCCATAATTTTCAGTATTCCTCGAATTTCTCGAATTTTCCGAGGAAATTCGAGAACGCCATAATTTTCAGTATTCCTCGAATTTTCCGAGGAAATTCGAGAACGCCATAATTTTCAGTATTCCTCGAATTTCTCGAATTTCCTCGAAAATTCAAGGAAATTCGAGGAAGACATTTCTCGGTATATTCGAGGAATACCGAGCAAACCATGTTCGCCGGAAAACCGACGGGATTTTAAAAATTCGAGGGACTTTAGTTTTCCTCGAATTTCCTCGAATTCACCTTCTCGATTTAGGGATTTGATTATAAAGTATTTGTTCGAAATCCTCGAATATTCGAGGAAATTCGAGGAAGGTATGGGTTTTCGGTTTAAAACCCTAGTTCCTCGAATTTCCTCGAAAATTCAAGGAAATTCGAGGAAGGGAATGGTTTTCGATATTTCCTCGAATTCCTCGAATATTCGAGGAAATTCGAGAACTAGGATTTTAAACCGAAAACAACGCTTTGGATTGAATAACACGTATATAACCTTCATTAAGTGTCTTAACCGATTATGAAGTCAAACTTTGGTGTTTTAGGCGATAACAAACACTTTTACGATTGCATGAATGAAAACCACACAACATAAGAGAAACACTTATACACTTTAATAAACGTTAAAGGGAATACTTACAATTATTTTTGAAATTTTGCTATTTCATGGTTTATGATCATCTATACAAAGAATCCTCAATGGTATGCATTACATTTATATAAGAAATGAAATACGGCAAAAAAATAGAGGTTTTGAAACCCAAAACTCTGTTTCCTCGAATTCCTCGAATATTCGAGGAAATTCGAGGAACGTCATAATTTTCAGTATTCCTCGGAATTTTCTCGGAATTTTCTGAGGAAATTCCGAGGAACTAGGGCATTAATGATTCCGACGGAATACCGACGAACCCGTATCCATCGGAATCAAATCCCTGTTCAAAACTACGCTACGCGTAACGCGTGCGGCGGACTTGGGCCTAGCGAGTTAACCAAAAATCGGGAAAAAATCGGGGATTACTCGGGGCCTAGTTTTTATCCATTTAATATTATTTATTTATATTTCCACAACAAATATAGCTTAAAGTGGATATATAAAAATAAAATAAACTGGTATATTCTATATACACATAAAAAACGTACAAATGAATTAATTAAGTTAGCCTAGTGGTCCTAGGTGTGTCACTCTGCTCCTGTGCCCGAGTCGAAACCAATGATACCCATTGTTTACTTTTATTTTTAGGTTTATTGTATTGAGTGATTACCTATTTTCCCTCATCATCTTCTTTCTTGTAAATATACTTTAACCGCCTCTGTATCTTTTCACCATCGTTGTCGCTTTTTTATTTTTTGCTTGTAGATTTTATATCTATTTGATATTTTTGATCCAGAATCCTATTTTAAAGCTTTCAATTCATTGAAACGGAAGTATCTTTAGATTTCTGATGATTAAATCACATAAACCGTATAAGAAAACAAAACGTGATATGCCCGCGTTTCTTTAAACTACGGAGTACGCGCTCAGTACGCGGATGTACGTATAACACCACCGCATCGGTCCTATTCGCCACGGTCCCTTACCGTGGAGCGTTGTGGCGGACGTGTAATCGGGTCCGCGCCCGCGTTTTAGAACAGAGGAATCAATAAATATAAACCGCAGACTTCTTCTTCTCCGCCGCATCTGCAATTCTCTCATCTCTCAATTCTCTCATCTCTCGGCGCATCTCTCTCCATTCCGACAGAGGACCGCCGCATCTCTCCCACATCTCTTCTCCCTAACCGAAATCATGTAAGTATCTTATAAAACCTTGTTTTTTTCAATTTCTTAGGGTTTGTGAGATTAGATTTTCGGATTTTAGGTTGTTTGTTAGAAAGTTTAGGATTGAATGGATAGTTTAAGTTAGGATTGTTGTTTTGATTGTTGTTTTATTTTTTTGGAATTTTTTTTTGTTTTGGTTAGAAATCAAAACGTTTTTGTATTTTTTAAAAGTTTTTTTGATTTTTAAAAACGTTTTTCGATTTTTAAAAACGTTTTTCATGTTTCCAGTAATAAACTATATATAATAAAACATTTTTAAAATTTTTTAAAAATATTTATAAACCTTTTTCTATATTTATAAACGATTTATAATTTTTTATACATATATATATATATATAAATCATGTATAATAACAATTTTAAAAATTTTAATAATTTTTATACATATATATATGTATAAATCTTTGTAATTTTTATATATTAAAACTATTTTTGTAATGATTTTTGTGGTTATGAAAACGTTTTTTGTATTTTTAAAACGTTTTTTGATTTTTAAAAACGTTTTTCAATTTTTAAAAACGTTTTTCAAGTTTCCAGTAATAAACTATATATAATAAAACGTTTTTTAAAAAAAATTAAAAATATTAATAAACCTTTTTCTATATTTATAAACGATTTATAATTTTTTATACATATATATATATAAATCATGTATAATAACAATTTTTAAAATTTTTAATAATTTTTATACATATATCTATGTATAAATCATGTATAATAACAATTTATAAATAATTTATATTTTTATATATTAAAACTATTTTTGTAATTATTAAACTATTTTTTATATATTAAAACTATTTTTTGTAATTATTTTTGTGGTTATGAAAACGTTTTTTGTATATAAAATCTATTTTTTATATTATAAAATCATTTATATATTTATTAAACATTTTTATATTTTCGAATTTAAATTTCAAAAATTAAATTTATTTTTTTAAAATATTTTTTTTGGATATTCCGAGGAAGAGCTCCCTCGAATTTTCGATGGCGGTGTTCCTCGAATTTTCGAGGCGGTGTTCCTCCGAATTTTCTGATGGCAGTGTTCCTCGGAATTTTCCGAGGGCAGGCTTCCTCGGAATTTTCCGAGGGCAGGCTTCATCGGAATTTTCCGAGGACGTTTCCGACGAACCATGGTCCTCACAGTTTCCTCGGAATTATGTTTCCTCGAATTATGTTTCCTCGAATTTTCCGAGGGCAGGCTTCATCGAATTTTCCGAGGGCAGGCTTCATCGAATTTTCCGAGGGCAGGCTTCATCGAATTTTCCGAGGGCAGGCTTCATCGAATTTTCCGAGGGCGGCTTCATCGAATTTTCCGAGGGCGGCTTCATCGAATTTTCCGAGGGCGGCTTCATCGAATTTTCCGAGGGCAGGCTTCATCGAATTTTCCGAGGGCAGGCTTCATCGAATTTTCCGAGGGCAGGCTTCATCGAATTTTCCGAGGGCAGGCTTCATCGAATTTTCCGAGGGCGGCTTCATCGAATTTTCCGAGGGCGGCTTCATCGAATTTTCCGAGGGCAGGCTTCATCGAATTTTCCGAGGGCAGGCTTCATCGAATTTTCCGAGGGCAGGCTTCATCGAATTTTCCGAGGGCGGCTTCATCGAATTTTCCGAGGGCAGGCTTCATCGAATTTTCCGAGGGCGGCTTCATCGAATTTTCCGAGGGCGGCTTCATCGAATTTTCCGAGGGCGGCTTCATCGAATTTTCCGAGGGCGGCTTCATCGAATTTTCCGAGGGCGGCTTCATCGAATTTTCCGAGGGCAGGCTTCATCGAATTTTCCGAGGGCAGGCTTCATCGAATTTTCCGAGGGCGGCTTCATCGAATTTTCCGAGGGCGGCTTCATCGAATTTTCCGAGGGCAGGCTTCATCGAATTTTCCGAGGGCAGGCTTCATCGAATTTTCCGAGGGCGGCTTCATCGAATTTTCCGAGGGCAGGCTTCATCGAATTTTCCGAGGGCGGCTTCATCGAATTTTCCGAGGGCAGGCTTCATCGAATTTTCCGAGGGCAGGCTTCATCGAATTTTCCGAGGGCGGCTTCATCGAATTTTCCGAGGGCAGGCTTCATCGAATTTTCCGAGGGCGGCTTCATCGAATTTTCCGAGGGCGGCTTCATCGAATTTTCCGAGGGCGGCTTCATCGAATTTTCCGAGGGCGGCTTCATCGAATTTTCCGAGGGCGGCTTCATCGAATTTTCCGAGGGCGGCTTCATCGAATTTTCCGAGGGCAGGCTTCATCGAATTTTCCGAGGGCGGCTTCATCGAATTTTCCGAGGGCAGGCTTCATCGAATTTTCCGAGGGCAGGCTTCCTCGAATTATGTTTCCTCGAATTATGTTTCCTCGAATTATGTTTCCTCGAATTATGTTTCCTCGAATTATGTTTCCTCGAATTATGTTTCCTCGAATTATGTTTCCTCGAATTATGTTTCCTCGAATTATGTTTCCTCGAATTATGTTTCCTCGAATTATGTTTCCTCGAATTATGTTTCCTCGAATTATGTTTCCTCGAATTATGTTTCCTCGAATTATGTTTCCTCGAATTTTCTGGCGAATTCGAAACAAAATTCGAGGAAAATTTGAGGACCACCGTTCCTCGGAAAAGTCGTCGGAAAAACCAGAGAGCGAAGCCCTCGGCAAATTCGACGACGGCGTCGTCGAATTTTCGGCGGACAATCCTCGGAAAATTCGGCGACTGTGTCCTCGAGAAAATTCTGAGGAAATTCCGAGAAAAAATGAAATTCCGAGGAGTTTTTCCCAAGGACATATTTCCTCGGTATGTCGTCGGAATACGGTTATTCCGACGACATACCGACGATTTTGTCATTCGGTATTAGCCTGTTTTCTTGTAGTGGATTCTTGAATGCATATCACTTAACAATACAGTTTTCTTCAACACCAAATGTGGCAACACTTACAAGAAGAAGAGAAAATAAACTTATAGAAATCAAATCGAATTTTACAAATTTACAAACACTATCAATGCCAAATTTTCAATATCTTAAAACAAAACCAGAAAGAATCATTATTACTTGTGGTTTTTCTTGGGTAACACACCAAACTTCTTCAACAGTTTACCATTCTCAATAGAATCAGTTCTCTCTTCTTCATCATTCAAGATAAGCCGCCGCCTCAGCCGCTTTCCTCCACTGCTCACACTGAACCTTCACTCTTCTTAACTCAGCTTCCATGGCTTCAGTGTTTGATGTCTCAACTCTCTTCTCCATTTCACTTCTCAGCCTCTACAACTCCATCTCCTTATCAACCAAACACCCTCTCACTTCCACTAAATCTGACTCAAGCTTCTTGAAATCTTCAGCAACTTCATACCCTTTGCGCAAAACCTCAGCTTTATCCTTGATTCTCTTCAGTTCCTCACCTAATTCTGCCTCTCTCTGTGCACATTTTGTCTTAACCGCCTCTGCTTGTTCGTAAGCGCTTCGTATCTGCAACGTGCTCTGTATATACTCATCTTGGTACCTTCTCTCCGCTACTTCGACCGCAGATTTCAACTGCTTATCTCTTGCCTCGCAAGATTCATTGCTTCTTTCAGAGCTTCCACTTCCCCTGATGATGATGATGAGTCTCTAACAAGTTTCTCTAAAGACCTTACCTCATACTTAGGCTCTGAATGGTGACAATTTTTCCGAACCGCACCGCAGTTAACAGTAACAAAAATCTCTGCATATACCATATATCTATAAGTTTTTATAACTGTTAGAACCGCACCGCAGTTAAACCGCTTGTCCCGCACCGCTTAAACTGCAGTTACCATTCGGAGCCTTAGGGTTCTCTAGCTCAGAAGATAAAGCAGCTGAGTCCATTCCGTGTTGTCTCTTCATAGCGTCAACCTCAGATTGCCATGTCTTGTCACGGTCCTGCGAGAGTTTAAACAAGATTTATTCTTGGGTTCACTTCCTAGGGTGAACATTTAGGTTCACCAACCAATCACTACAAGAAAACAGGCTTATTCTGAGGGCCAAAATCGTCGGTATGTCGTCGGAATAACCGTATTCCGACGACATACCGAGAAAATTTTCCTCGAAAAACTCCTCGAATTTCAGTATCCGCCGAATTTCCTCGAATTTTCTCGACGGAATTCGAGGAAACAAAATTCGAGGAAAATTTGAGGACCACCGTTCCTCGGAAAAGTCGCCGGAAAATACCGAGGAACGAAGTTTCGGCAAATTCGACGACGGCGTCGCCGAATTTTCCGACGGACAAATGTCCTCGAAAATTCGACGACGGCGTCGTCGAATTTTCCGACGGACAAATGTCCTCGAAAATTCGACGACGGCGTCGTCGGAATTTTCCGACGGACAAATGTCCTCGAAAATTCGAGGGACACAGTCGCCGGAATTTTCCGAGGACAACCGTCGTCGAATTCTCCGAGGACAATGTCCTCGAATATCCCAAATTTTTTTTTAATTAATTTTTTTTTAAAAAATTAATTTTTGAAATTAAAATTCGAAAATATAAAATAAAAATTAAAATATAAAACATATTATATAAAATTCAAAGTAGTACAAATAAAAATAAAACATTGTGAGTTTTGAAAAAAACTACGGGTTTTGGGTGTTCGGTCCGCATGCTCGGGAACACCTCGCTCGGTGCAACCTCCTCATCATCTCCATCATTTGCTCGCTCAGCTTCCTCTCGTGCCTCAAAGCTCGCTGTTGAGTCGCCATCCGGGTCTCCAATGCAGATATGCGATCATCCTTGTCCGCGAACCGACCCATAAGTGCTTCGGATCAACAAAGGCGGTGGTGCAGCGAAGACGAACCGACCGGACCGACGACCCAGACCGAACAAACGCCCCTTCTTCTTTGTAACCGACTGAAATAGAAAATTGTCAAATTTAAATATTAAATAATAGAAAAGATGAAAAACGTTAAATAATAGAAAATCTGAATTGAACTTTAAAAAACTTACCTCTTCAACGATTTCGTTGATCCAACCCGAGGCAAGTAGTCGAACCCGTCGAATCGTCATCCTCGGTTTGAATCTGAGACACCTCGTCTTCCACCTGAGTGTCGATGAGGGTGACCACATCCCTCACAACACCATCATCAATCTGGCGGTCTTCTTGTTGGTATACTTCATTGCATGCGAGATCATCAACCGCTCGCCTCATTTTCTTCCGCCTTGAAAACATAAATTAACAAACATTAGTAAGAAGAAATGCACATAAAATAAAATTTAAAACTTAAATAATAGAATAAAAGCGACTAGCTTACCATGCGATCCCCCGTGAGTGGCAATAGATCGAGCACCCAAGTTATGCCAAGACGCCTCCCGCCGCTTCCGCTGTCAGTTGGTGGGTGGTGGAAGAAGTTGATTTCGCCTCATCCTTACTCCAATGCACACCCAACTCCAACCAGACCGTGGGGTTCATCGACTTTGGGACCTTTAAATTAAAAAAATTGTTAAATAGATTAAAAAAATTTAATAATTAAAAATTGTTTATTAAATAAAACAAACCTTGTTTATTTCCCACTTCTTCTTCCACTCGTGGATCTGCTTCCCATAGTTGTCCATAACTTTATGGACTAAGTTGTGATAGATATACAATGTATCATCGGCATTCCAGCTTGAATTCTGCTGAAAATAAAACACAATTAGTATAAAATTTATATTAGAGATTAAAATATAAGTAAAAATTAGAATACTTACCGCGAACCGCTGGAAACCACGATGCTGCTTGTCGGTAGGGAAGTCGGTGAAAGTCGGATGTCCCTTGTCGAGGGTCGAGTACATCATACGGTTGATCCATGCGCTGATCCCGCTCGAGGATCGGTTGAACCTAATAAAAGAACAAATTATTAAAAAGGAATCAAATTTTAATGAAAAAAGTTTTAATTACCATGTTTGACCCCGCCCATGTGGATACGGAGTGAGATAGGGAAGATGCTCACGACCGGCTGTCGAACAAACTCCGCGAATCTCATCACTCCTGAGGACCCTCGTGAGCAGGAGCGGAGCGGAGCGGAGCGGTGCAGCAACGGTAATGAGGAGAAGGATAGGAAATGGAGAGGGAGATGTATGGTAGAGCTGTGGGGCGACGATGCGAACCCTGAATGGAGTGGCTTCCCAACCACCACGACCACGACGCCATGTCGAGACCGGCTCGATCATCACCATAAGACCTATATATAGTTTAATATATAAGAAATTGTTTTAAGTCATAAAAAGTTTAAATATAAAAAATAGTTTAATAATAAAAAAAGTTTTAATATATAAAAAATAGTTTAATAATTTTAAAAAGTTTTAATATATAAAAAATAGTTTAATAATTAAAAAAGTTTTAATATATTAAAATAGTTTAATAATAAAAAAAGTTTTAATATATTAAAATAGTTTTAATAATTAAAAAAATAGTTTAATATATAAGAAATTGTTTTAAGTCATAAAAATAGTTTAATAATAAAAAAAAAAGTTTAAATATAAAAAAATAGTTTAATAATAAAAAAACGTTTTTAAAAAATTATTAATCATTTATAAACATAAAAAGGTTTATAAATATTTTAAAAATTTTAAAACGTTTTATTATATATAATTTATTACTGGAAACATGAAAAATGTTTTTAAAATCGAAAAACATTTTAAAAATCAAAAACGTTTTTAAAATACAAAACGCTTTTGATTTCTAACCAAAACAAAAAAATTCCAAAAAAATTCCAAACTATCCATTCAATCCATTCAATCCTAAACTATCTAACAAACAACCTAAAATCCAAATTATAATCTAACAAACCCTAATCCATTGAAAAAAACATAATCCATTCAATCCATTCATATACTTACATGATTCCGAGAGAGGGAGAGAGGTGAGGCCGGGAGAGAGGGAGAGAGCCGACCGGGAGAGAGGGAGAGAGGGAGAGAGGGAGAGAGGGCGACCGAGAGAGGGAGAGAGGGAGAGAGGGGAGAGGGAGAGAGGGCGACCGAGAGAGGGAGAGAGGGAGAGAGGGCGACCGAGAGAGGGGAGAGGGAGAGAGGGCGACCGAGAGAGGGGAGAGGGAGAGAGGGCGACCGAGAGAGGGAGAGAGGGCGACCGAGAGAGGGAGAGAGGGCGACCGAGAGAGGGAGAGAGGGCGACCGAGAGAGGGGAGAGGGAGAGAGATGAGAGATTTGAGAGATGAGAGATCCGAGAGTGCCGATTTGAGAATTAATCCGATATCCGTTCGCCTGGTATTCTGCTCGACCTTGTTTATTTCTAAATTTTCTCGAGGAAATTCGAGGAACATCATTATTTTCAATGTTCTCGAATTTCCTCGAATTTTCGAGGAAATTCGAGGAACACTGAAAATAATGATGTTCCTCGAATTTCCTCGAGAAAATTCGAGGAAATTCGAGGAACCGTGGTTTGGGGTTTCAAAACCTCGATTTTTTGCCGTATTTCATTTCTTATACAAATGTAATGCATACTATTGAATATTCTTTGTATAAATGATCATAATTTATGTAATAAAAATATTTCAACAATAATTGCCGGATTCTCTTTAACGCTTGTTAAAGTGTATAAGTGTTTCTCTTATGTTGTGTGGTTTTCTTTCATGCAATCGTAAAAGTGTTTGTTATCATCTGAAAACCAAAGTTTGACTTCATAATCTGGTTAAGACACTTAATGAAGGTTATATATGTGTTATTCAATCCATGAAAGCGTAGTTTTCGGTTCAAAACCCCTAGTTCCTCGAATTTCCTCGAATTTTCTGAGGAAATTCGAGAACATCATTATTTTCAATGTTCTTCGAATTTCCTCAGAATTTTCTGAGGAAATTCGAGGAACACTGAAAATAATGATGTTCTCGAATTTCCTCGAAAATTCGAGGAAATTCGAGGAACCGTGGTTTGGGGTTTCAAAACCTCGATTTTTTGTCAGATTTCATTTCTTATACAAATGTAATGCATACTATTGAATATTCTTTGTATAAATGATCATAATTTATGTAATAAAAATATTTCAACAATAATTGCACGGATTCTCTTTAACGCTTGTTAAAGTGTATAAGTGTTTCTCTTATGTTGTGTGGTTTTCTTCATGCAATCGTAAAAGTGTTTGTTATCATCTGAAAACCAAAGTTTGACTTCATAATCTGGTTAAGACACTTAATGAAGGTTATATATGTGTTATTCAATCCGCAAAACGTAGTTTTCGGTTCAAAACCCCTAGTTCCTCGAATTTCCTCAGAATTTTCTCGAGGAAATTCGAACATCATTATTTTCAATGTTCTCGAATTTCCTCGAATTTTCGAGGAAATTCGAGGAACACTGAAAATAATGATGTTCTCGAATTTCCTCGAATTTTCTGAGGAAATTCGAACATCATTATTTTCAATGTTCCTCGAATTTCCTCGAATTTTCTGAGGAAATTCGAGGAAATTCGAGGAAATTCGAGGAAATTCGAGGAAATTCGAGGAAATTCGAGGAAATTCGAGGAAATTCGAGGAAATTCGAGGAAATTCGAGGAAATTCGAGGAAATTCGAGGAAATTCGAGGAAATTCGAGGAAATTCGAGGAAATTCGAGGAACACTGAAAATAATGATGTTCCTCGAATTTCCTCGAATTTTCTGAGGAAATTCGAGGAACCGTGGTTTGGGGTTTCAAAACCTCGATTTTTTGCGTATTTCATTTCTTATACAAATGTAATGCATACTATTGAATATTCTTTGTATAAATGATCATAATTTATGTAATAAAAATATTTCAACAATAATTGCACGGATTCTCTTTAACGTTTGTTAAAGTGTATAAGTGTTTCTCTTATGTTGTGTGGTTTTCTTTCATACAATTGTAAAAGTGTTTGTTATCATCTGAAAACCAAAGTTTGACTTCATAATCTGGTTAAGACACTTAATGAAGGTTATATATGTGTTATTCAATCCATGAAAACGTAGTTTTCGGTTCAAAACCCCTAGTTCCTCGAATTTCCTCGAATTTTCTGAGGAAATTCGAGAACATCATTATTTTCAATGTTCTCGAATTTCCTCGAATTTTCGAGGAAATTCGAGAAAACCTAATGTCCCTCGAATTTCCTCGGTATTTCTATTAAAAAAAAAACTACTCGTTTCGAGTCATCATCACCGGATAAATCTGAATCGGGTCTTGGTGAAACTCTCCAATAACTGGTTCATCCTCTGCGTGAACGACGGCTTCCTCTGAAGTCGGTAAAATCGACTACAAGGCCACCTTCAGCTACATCTTCTGCTGCACTTAAGTTGCCGGATGTGATTGGTTGTAGTGGGTCTTCCATTTCGAAACTTCCGAACTTCGGCCTCTCGGGTTGAGTCTTGTAACAAGAACCCATGGATCATCTTTGTTCCTTACCCGGGTACTTGATATAACAAACCTGTAACATTTAAAAATTATTAATCATTTATAAACATAAAAAGGTTTATAAATATTTTAAAAATTTTAAAACGTTTTATTATATATAATTTATTACTGAAACATGAAAAATGTTTTAAAAATCGAAAAACATTTAAAAATCAAAAACGTTTTAAAATACAAAAACGTTTTGATTTCTAACCAAAACAAAAAAAATTCCAAAAAATTCCAAACTATCCATTCAATCCATTCAATCCTAAACTATCTAACAAACAACCTAAAATCCAAATTATAATCTAACAAACCCTAATCCATTGAAAAACATAATCCATTCAATCCATTCATATACTTACATGATTCCGAGAGGGAGAGAGGTGAGGCCGGGAGAGAGGGAGAGAGGGAGAGAGGGAGAGAGGGAGAGAGGGAGAGAGGCGACCGAGAGAGGGGAGAGGGAGAGAGGCGACCGAGAGAGGGAGAGAGGGAGAGAGGGAGAGAGGGAGAGAGGGCGACCGAGAGAGGGAGAGAGGGAGAGAGGCGACCGAGAGAGGGAGAGAGGCGACCGAGAGAGGGAGAGAGATGAGAGATTTGAGAGATGAGAGATCCGGAGATGCGTCATAGATTTATTTATAAATTCGGACGATACCGGTCATTTCAGATGGGTTGAAGTCCCTAAGCTGAAATTTTCTCGAGGAATTTGAGAACATCATTATTTTCAATGTTCTCGAATTTCCTCAGAATTTTCGAGGAAATTCGAGGAACACTGAAAATAATGATGTTCTCGAATTTCTAAAATTCGAGGAAATTCGAGGAACCGTGGTTCGGGGTTTCAAAACCTCGATTTTTTGCCGATTTCATTTCTTATACAAATGTAATGCATACTATTGAATATTCTTTGTATAAATGATCATAATTTATGTAATAAAAATATTTCAACAATAATTGCACGGATTCTCTTTAACGCTTGTTAAAGTGTATAAGTGTTTCTCTTATGTTGTGTGGTTTTCTTTCATGCAATCGTAAAAGTGTTTGTTATCATCTGAAAACCAAAGTTTGACTTCATAATCTGGTTAAGACACTTAATGAAGGTTATATATGTGTTATTCAATCCGCAAAACGTAGTTTTCGGTTCAAAACCCCTAGTTCCTCGAATTTCCTCGAGAAAATTCGAGGAACATCATTATTTTCAATGTTCTCGAATTTCCTCAGAATTTTCTCGAGGAAATTCGAGGAACACTGAAAATAATGATGTTCTCGAATTTCTAAAATTCGAGGAAATTCGAGGAACCGTGGTTTGGGGTTTCAAAACCTCGATTTTTTGCCGATTTCATTTCTTATACAAATGTAATGCATACTATTGAATATTCTTTGTATAAATGATCATAATTTATGTAATAAAAATATTTCAACAATAATTGCACGGATTCTCTTTAACGCTTGTTAAAGTGTATAAGTGTTTCTCTTATGTTGTGTGGTTTTCTTCATGCAATCGTAAAAGTGTTTGTTATCATCTGAAAACCAAAGTTTGACTTCATAATCTGGTTAAGACACTTAATGAAGGTTATATATGTGTTATTCAATCCGCAAAACGTAGTTTTCGGTTCAAAACCCCTAGTTCCTCGGAATTTCCTCGGAATTTTCTGAGGAAATTCGAGAACATCATTATTTTCAATGTTCTCGAATTTCCTCGAATTTTCTGAGGAAATTCGAGGAACACTGAAAATAATGATGTTCTCGAATTTCCTCAGAATTTTCTGAGGAAATTCGAGGAACCGTGGTTCGGGGTTTCAAAACCTCGATTTTTTGCCAGATTTCATTTCTTATACAAATGTAATGCATACTATTGAATATTCTTTGTATAAATGATCATAATTTATGTAATAAAAATATTTCAACAATAATTGCACGGATTCTCTTTAACGCTTGTTAAAGTGTATAAGTGTTTCTCTTATGTTGTGTGGTTTTCTTTCATGCAATCGTAAAAGTGTTTGTTATCATCTGAAAACCAAAGTTTGACTTCATAATCTGGTTAAGACACTTAATGAAGGTTATATATGTGTTATTCAATCCGCAAAACGTAGTTTTCGGTTCAAAACCCCTAGTTCCTCGAATTTCCTCGAATTTTCTCGAGGAAATTCGAGAACATCATTATTTTCAATGTTCCTCGAATTTCCTCAGAATTTTCTGAGGAAATTCGAGGAACACTGAAAATAATGATGTTCCTCGAATTTCTAAAATTCGAGGAAATTCGAGGAACCGTGGTTCGGGGTTTCAAAACCTCGATTTTTTGCCGTATTTCATTTCTTATACAAATGTAATGCATACTATTGAATATTCTTTGTATAAATGATCATAATTTATGTAATAAAAATATTTCAACAATAATTGCACGGATTCTCTTTAACGCTTGTTAAAGTGTATAAGTGTTTCTCTTATGTTGTGTGGTTTTCTTCATGCAATCGTAAAAGTGTTTGTTATCATCTGAAAACCAAAGTTTGACTTCATAATCTGGTTAAGACACTTAATGAAGGTTATATATGTGTTATTCAATCCGCAAAACGTAGTTTTCGGTTCAAAATCTTTCCGGAGCTGAATTTTCTCGAGGAAATTCGAACATCATTATTTTCAATGTTCTCGAATTTCCTCAGAATTTTCTGAGGAAATTCGAGGAACACTGAAAATAATGATGTTCTCGAATTTCCTAAAATTCGAGGAAATTCGAGGAACCGTGGTTTGGGGTTTCAAAACCTCGATTTTTTGCCGTATTTCATTTCTTATACAAATGTAATGCATACTATTGAATATTCTTTGTATAAATGATCATAATTTATGTAATAAAAATATTTCAACAATAATTGCACGGATTCTCTTTAACGCTTGTTAAAGTGTATAAGTGTTTCTCTTATGTTGTGTGGTTTTCTTCATGCAATCGTAAAAGTGTTTGTTATCATCTGAAAACCAAAGTTTGACTTCATAATCTGGTTAAGACACTTAATGAAGGTTATATATGTGTTATTCAATCCATGGCGTAGTTTTCGGTTCAAAACCCTAGTTCCTCGAATTTCCTCGAATTTTCTCGAGGAAATTCGAGAACATCATTATTTTCAATGTTCTCGAATTTCCTCAGAATTTTCTGAGGAAATTCGAGGAACACTGAAAATAATGATGTTCTCGAATTTCCTCAGAATTTTCTGAGGAAATTCGAGGAACCGTGGTTTGGGGTTTCAAAACCTCGATTTTTTTGTCAGATTTCATTTCTTATACAAATGTAATGCATACTATTGAATATTCTTTGTATAAATGATCATAATTTATGTAATAAAAATATTTCAACAATAATTGCACGGATTCTCTTTAACGCTTGTTAAAGTGTATAAGTGTTTCTCTTATGTTGTGTGGTTTTCTTTCATACAATTGTAAAAGTGTTTGTTATCATCTGAAAACCAAAGTTTGACTTCATAATCTGGTTAAGACACTTAATGAAGGTTATATATGTGTTATTCAATCCATGGCGTAGTTTTCGGTTCAAAACCCTAGTTCCTCGAATTTTCTCGAGGAAATTCGAGAACATCATTATTTTCAATGTTCTCGAATTTCCTCAGAATTTTCTGAGGAAATTCGAGGAACACTGAAAATAATGATGTTCTCGAATTTCCTCGAAAATTCGAGGAAATTCGAGGAAATTCGAGGAACCGTGGTTTGGGGTTTCAAAACCTCGATTTTTTGCCGTATTTCATTTCTTATACAAATGTAATGCATACTATTGAATATTCTTTGTATAAATGATCATAATTTATGTAATAAAAATATTTCAACAATAATTGCACGGATTCTCTTTAACGTTTGTTAAAGTGTATAAGTGTTTCTCTTATGTTGTGTGGTTTTCTTTCATACAATTGTAAAAGTGTTTGTTATCATCTGAAAACCAAAGTTTGACTTCATAATCTGGTTAAGACACTTAATGAAGGTTATATATGTGTTATTCAATCCATGGCGTAGTTTTCGGTTCAAAAACCCCTAGTTCCTCGGAATTTCCTCGGAATTTTCTGAGGAAATTCCGAGGAAAACCTAATGTCCCTCGGAATTTCCTCGGTATTTCTATTAAAAAAAAAACTACTCGTTTCGAGTCATCATCACCGGATAAATCTGAATCGGGTCTTGGTGAAACTCTCCAATAACTGGTTCATCCTCTGCGTGAACGACGGCTTCCTCTGAAGTCGGTAAAATCGACTACAAGGCCACCTTCAGCTACATCTTCGCTGCACTTAAGTTGCCGGATGTGATTGGTTGTAGTGGGTCTTCCAGCTCGAACTTCCCTGAACTTCGGCCTCGGGTTGAGTCTTGTAACAAGAACCCATGGATCATCTTTGTTCCTTACCGGGTACTTGATATAACAAACCTGTAACATTTAAAAATTATTAGTAAAAGTATAAATTATGATCAACCATTCGAATAATTAACATTTACTTACCTGATCGGCCCGAGAAGCAAGAATGAAAGGATCATAATATTGCAGCTTTAGCCTCGAATGTACCGATGTAACACCAAATGCATCTGTTTTCACACCTCGATCTGGGTGTTGTCGTGCCAATCACAATAGAAAACAATACAGCAATCCAAGCATACCCAAATACTTGATTTCCATAATCTCATGTATGTGTCCGTAGTATACATCATCTCCTCGATGCGTAACAAACGCCAGATCATAGGTCGTCGCTAACGTCTTCCTCTTTCAGTTGTGAATGCATATCCTCGAGTACAAAATCTTGGATATGACTTCACAACATAGTTTGGTCCAACCACCATTTCGCGTATCCAATCACAAATGTTTCACCTCTCGCTAAACCAACAGACACCTATTAATAGCACATATATAATGAATTAGTATAAATATGTGATAAAATTGTATAAATATGTGATAAATGATATTTTAATTTGTTTAAGGCACTCACATAAGTAAACATCCATCCAGCAAATTCTCTCGCTTCATTTCTTCTAGTTCCTCCTCTCGTATGATCTATATCCGAACCGCTTTTCGCCATGAAAATCCTGTACATGTGATGACAATAATGTAATTAATTAAGATATAAATGTTAATTTCTTAAAATAAAATTTGTAAGATAATAAACTTACCTCTCATATTGAAGAACATCTTCGCAGTTGGTGAGCAAATATGTTTGCAAATGACTTCGCTCCTGCCAAGAAGTCGACGGTCCTTTGGTTTTCCGCTAAGTCGCCCAACATCTGTGAAAATATCTGGAACCTTAACATGATATGTTGCTCGCTCGCTTCTATCATCATGCCGAAGCGGTCTTGTTTTGGTCCGACTTCGCTGAAAGTAGTACTCGCAAAGTTTGAAATTTCTTCATTGATCATCACGATGCGACTATAGAACCTTCAACCCTACTTAAATTTTTCACCATCTTCTTCAAATGGAACATATACCGCTTCATACGATACATCCATCTATACTGCACAGGACCACCAAATTCCAATTCTCTTACCAGTGAATAACAAGATGCTCCATAACATCAAAAATGAGGGAGGAAATATCTTCTCAAGGTTGCACTGAATCACGGCTATGTTAGTCTTCGATTTTCAATACCTTCAAGAGTCACCGATCTGGTGCATAAATCGCGAAGAAAGCACTTATCCCCGCAATTGCTTCATGAACATTTCGTGGTAATAGTTCCTTGAAGGCAAACGGAAGGAGGCGCCCATCAACACATGGCAATCGTGACTTTTCAAGCCAATAAACTTTCCTTCCTTTCGCCGATACAGCTTACGCAAATTAGATGCGAATCGCCTGAAACTCCACATCGCTTGAAATCCAATCAAAGAACGCATTTTTCCCTCTCCATCAAGTCGGTATATGGGAAAAGGAGCCCTACCATTCCCATCAACATGAAGTTCGAACGAGCACATATATCGACTAAATCCAGTCTTGACTTCAAATTATCCTTTGTTTTACCTTGAACGCTAAGGATAGTGTTCATTAGATTGTCAAAAGTTCTTCTCAATATGCATGACATCTAAATTATGTCTTAGCAGATGATCCTCCCAAGTATGGCATCCCGAGAAAATACTTTTTGTGCCGGTTATGTAGTTCTCCAAAGATCTACCGGAAATTGCTCATGTCCCCCGACGCCGCCGTCCTTGCTGCACCAAAATCTCTTAGTTGTGTCTTCAAACCTTTCCCACTAACTTCCTCGTGGACCATCAAACACCTGCTTGTTCTTCCTAAACAAAGTCTTACTCCGACGGTATGGATGATCGGTGGTAGAATCGCCAGGACAGTCAAACCAACACGTTTTCTTCCGTTCTTTAGTTGGAAAGCATCTGTGTCATCTTGACAATATGGACATGATAGCCTCCCATCGTTGTCCATCCAGATAACATACCATATGCTGGAAAATCACTTATTGTCCACATTAGTACGCCCGCATTTGAAAGTTCTCTTTACACTAAATATCGTATGTTTCAGCACCTTCAGCCCATAGTTGTTGCAACTCATATATTAGTGGCTGAAGAAACACATCGCGATCTCTTAGGATGCTCTGGTCCGGGAACGAGAATGGAGAGAAACAGAAACTCTCGCCGCAAGCACAAGTTTGGGGTAAGTTGTATGGTGTAACAATGACTGGCCATAGAGAATATTGTCTTCCACTCTTCCCATACGGGCTGAAACCATCAGTACATAATCCAAGGTAGACATTTCTTCTCTCATACGCAAAGTCGGATACTTTGATTGGAAATGCTTCCACGCTTTTGCATCTGAAGGATGTCTAATCTCACCATCTGTTGAGTGCTCCGCATGCCATCTCATTCGCATTCTGCGTATGCGTTCGAAAGATACAACCTCTCGCAATCTTTCCGTCAAAGGCAAATACCACATCCTTTTATATGGCACTGGAACTCTTCCACTCGTATCTTTATAACGAGGCTTCCCACAAAACTTGCATGAAATCCGCTGGTCATCCGCCTCCAATAAATCATGCGCTTATCGCTGCATACATCTATTACGATAAGATAAACCAACACCGCTACGAGTTTCGAACCTCGTAGTATGAACCTGAGCTACATTTTCCTCGTAGAATACCTTTAACAAAATCAGCTATCGCATCCATACGGTCTTCACCAAGTTATAATCTGTTTTAATGCCCATCGGTCTTGTAGCGGATGATAAAGCTGAATGACCATCTCTACAACCTTTCAGACAATGGTTGCTTTCCAGCATCCAACATATCATAAAATCTCCTAGCTTCGCATTGGGTAAATCTTCCCTCTAAAATGATCATTAACCATCTGCCAGTACCTACACCATAATCTACATCCGTTCTAATTGGTTCTTCTAATCTAACCGCCGGTGAGGTTCGCTAGTACTACCAAGTTCATAATTAGTTTCCCATGATGATACCAAATTTTGTAACTTCGTAAACCCACTCAAATATAGATGAGTCCAAACATCCCACTCTTTAATAACCTTTCTATTTTTACAATTAGAGCAAGGACATCTTAACTTACCTGTTTCGCCTCGTTGTCAACTAACCCCATGAATTCGGTTATACCTCGTTGGTATTCTTCGTAAGCAATCTCGTGTCGGATCCAAATGAGGTCGATCGATCCAAGAACGAAAATAATTTGAAGAAGACATGTTTTTGAAATAAAATTGTGATAGTAGGAGGAAGGAGAACAAATGGAGTGAATGAAGGTGAAGAGGGGTGGCTGTATTTATAGATGAAATCCTGCCGAGATACCGAGGAAATTCGAGGAAATTCGAGGAAAACAAACACTTCCTCGGAATTTCCTCGGAATCCCCCAACGGCTCTCTAACGGCTACAAAAAGTCGTCGGAATTTTCAAAATCTCCGTCGGTTTTTCCGACGGACACCTTTTCTCGGTAATCCCTCGAATTTACCGAGGAAATCATACTCGGTATTTCCTCGAAATTTCGAGGAAATACCGAGGAAACCACATTTCTTGGTTTCTCAGATTTCTGTATTTCTCGAAATTTCGAGGAACTCATTTTCCCTCGGTATGTCCCTCAGAATTGTGATGTTTTCTTGTAGTGAATAGTATTTGTTTATTTGATATTTGATATCTTTTAAAAAATGAAACAAAATAATAAAGGTTTTTTAAGTTCTATTGTATATTTAAAATAAAAAGATAAAATACCTAAAAAAAGTAATAATTGGAAAAAAATATTTAAATTAATATAGTTAATGTTGTCAGTATAATATTAAACCCTAAATCTTAAATCCTAAACCCTAAACCTTAGATAAATCCTAAACCCTAAAACATAAACATTAAATCTTAAATCTTAATAACACTAAACCCTAAATCATAATCACTAAATCCTAAACTCTTAGATAAACCATAAATCCTAGAGTTTATGATTATCCAAGGGTTCATGGTTTACCCAAGGGTTTAGTATTCAGTGATTAGGATTTATGGTTTAGTATTATTAAGATTTAGTTTTTAATATTTTTGTTTTAGGGTTTATGATTTACCAGAGGGTTTAGGATTTAAGATTTAGGGTTTAGGATTTAGTATTGTTTACCCAAGGGTTTAGGGTTTAGTATAATACTAAACCCTAAATCCTAAATACTAAACCCTAAATCCTAAATTCTAAACCCTAAACCTTAGATAAACCCTAAACCCTAAAACATAAACATTAAATCTTAAATCTTAATAACACTAAACCCTAAATCCTAATCACTAAACCCTAAACCCTCAGATAAACTATAAATCCTAGAGTTTATGATTATCCAAGGGTTCATGGTTTACCCAAGAGTTTAGTATTTAGTGATTAGGATTTATGGTTTAGTATTATTAAGATTTAGTTTTTAATATTTTTGTTTTAGGGTTAGGATTTACCAGAGCGTTTAGGATTTACCAGAGGGTTTATGATTTAAGATTTAGGGTTTAGGGTTTAGTATTGTTTACCCAAGGGTTTAGGGTTTAGTGATTAGGATTTAGGGTTTAGTTTTATTAATATTTAGGATTTAGTGTTTTTGTTTTAGGGTTTAGCATTTAGTGGCGGGTTTAGGGTTTAAGATTTAGGGTTTAGAGTTTAGTATTGTCTTGTGGCATTAACAATATTATTTTTTTATACTTACTATTATTTTTAGATATTTTTATCTTTTTATTTTAAACATTATTTTATTTATTATCTAGTTTCCTTTTAAAAGATATCAAATATCAAATAACCAAATACTATTGGTTGGTGAACCTAAAAGTTCACCTGAGGAGGTGAATCCAAGAATAACTCTTTAAACAATTTTGAGTAGTTATCTGACATTTGGTCTGGGAAAAAAATGAATTGATTATGACAATATAAATAAAATCCCAATAAAACTTATGTTTGTATCAGTTTGAGTTGTTTTGTTTTCAAAGTTAAGGAAATTCATAAATTTTGGTAGATATTTTTCCTGTTCAAAACGCCGTCATGAGTCCGATTAAGCGGTGCCGGAACGCCAGGCGGAAGCTTCCCGTAGCGATTTCACTCTATTCGGTCGAAAAATCGTTTTTTAAAAAAAATCGTTTTTTTTAAAAAAAATCATTTTTTTTTGAGTTTTGAAAGTTTTAGATCAAATATTGAAGAACTTATCAAGAGATTCGATGTGAAACAACACGAAAAAGTCATAATTTAGTGTATTTTGACAGATCTATTGTTGACGGCGGCGAAGGAAAGTTGCAGAAACCCTAAATTTTTCGTGGGGGAAGATGATAATGTATTTACAATTATGCCATTCATTAAACTAAACAAAAAAAAAAGATAAAAATCCTAATCACTAAACCCTAAACCCTCAGATAAACTATAAATCCTAGAGTTTATGATTATCCAAGGGTTCATGGTTTACCCAAGAGTTTAGTATTTAGTGATTAGGATTTATGGTTTAGTATTATTAAGATTTAGTTTTTAATATTTTTGTTTTAGGGTTTAGGGTTTAAGATTTAGGGTTTAGTATTGTTTACCCAAGGGTTTAGGGTTTAAGATTTAGGGTTTAGGGTTTAGTATTGTTTACCCAAGGGTTTAGGGTTTAGTGATTAGGATTTAGGGTTTAGTTTTATTAATATTTAGGATTTAGTGTTTTTGTTTTAGGGTTTAGCATTTAGTGGCGGGTTTAGGGTTTAAGATTTAGGGTTTAGAGTTTAGTATTGTGCTGACGGCATTAACAATATTATTTTTTTTTATACTTACTATTATTTTTAGATATTTTTATCTTTTTATTTTAAACATTATTTTATTTATTATCTAGTTTCCTTTTAAAAGATATCAAATATCAAATAACCAAATATTATTGGTTGGTGAACCTAAAAGTTCACCTGAGGAGGTGAATCCAAGAATAACTCTTTAAACAATTTTGAGTAGTTATCTGACATTTGGTCTGGGAAAAAAATGAATTGATTATGACAATATAAATAAAATCCCAATAAAACTTATGTTTGTATCAGTTTGAGTTGTTTTGTTTTCAAAGTTAAGGAAATTCATAAATTTTGGTAGATATTTTTCCCTGTTCGAAAACGCGGCCGCGGAGTCCGATTAAGCGGTGCCGGAACGCCAGGCGGAAGCTTCCCGTAGCGATTTCACTCTATTCGGTCGAAAAATCGTTTTTTAAAAAAAATCGTTTTTTTTAAAAAAAATCATTTTTTTTTGAGTTTTGAAAGTTTTAGATCAAATATTGAAGAACTTATCAAGAGATTCGATGTGAAACAACACGAAAAAGTCATAATTTAGTGTATTTTGACAGATCTATTGTTGACGGCGGCGAAGGAAAGTTGCAGAAACCCTAAATTTTTCGTGGGGGAAGATGATAATGTATTTACAATTATGCCATTCATTAAACTAAACAAAAAAAAAAGATAAAAGGAGCACCAGGGGTCGAACCCATGAAGCTATGGGAAGACTAAAGACCACTAACCACCAAACCACTTTTACTTTTCTGTTGTGTTACCGTAAACTGATGATTATATCCACTTAAACTATTTTTTAAAAACATAGCAAAGACAACCCTTTAATTAATTCTCATTTAATCCCCACATTTTTGATAAATCACATGTATTATTATATATCAGTATATTTATAATTAAAAATATATAAAAACTAGGCCCGCAGATACCCCGCTTAATCGATTTTTGGTAACTCATTAGGCAGGGATTCTTGCCATTTAGCTAGCGTAGTTCCCAACAGAGATATTTTTGGTTTTGCTTTTTGTCCATATTTACTTTAATTTTATTTTACAAGTAATTATTTTAATTTAATTTCACTATTGAGTTGATATAGATCACAATTCTGGCTGATAGCTTAAATGATTTTTTTACAAATCAACTGTGTAGTTTTTTCCCCAACAACTTCAAGTAGTTATCTTACATACATTTGGTCTGGAAAAAAAAAATGAATTGATTATGACAATATAAATAAAATCCCAATAAAACTTATGTTTGTATCAGTTTGAGTTGTTTTGTTTTCAAAGTTAAGGAAATTCATAAATTTTGGTAGATATTTTTCCTGTTCAAAACGCCGCCGCTGAGTCCGATTAAGCGGTGCGGAGCGCCAGGGAAGCTTCCGTAGCGATTTCACTCTATTCGGTCGAAAAATCGTTTTTAAAAAATCGTTTTTTTAAAAAAAAATCATTTTTTTTTGAGTTTTGAAAGTTTTAGATCAAATATTGAAGAACTTATCAAGAGATTCGATGTGAAACAACACGAAAAAGTCATAATTTAGTGTATTTTGACAGATCTATTGTTGACGGCGGCGAAGGAAAGTTGCAGAAACCCTAAATTTTTCGTGGGGGAAGATGATAATGTATTTACAATTATGCCATTCATTAAACTAAACAAAAAAAAAAGATAAAAGGAGCACCAGGGGTCGAACCCATGAAGCTATGGGAAGACTAAAGACCACTAACCACCAAACCACTTTTACTTTTCTGTTGTGTTACCGTAAACTGATGATTATATCCACTTAAACTATTTTTTAAAAACATAGCAAAGACAACCCTTTAATTAATTCTCATTTAATCCCCACATTTTTGATAAATCACATGTATTATTATATATCAGTATATTTATAATTAAAAATATATAAAAACTAGGCCCCGCGTATACCCCGCTTAATCCCCGATTTTTTGGTAACTCGCTAGGCCCGGGATTGCCGCCCGACTAGCGCCTAGCGTAGTTCCCAACAGAGATATTTTTTGGTTTTGCTTTTTGTCCATATTTACTTTAATTTTATTTTACAAGTAATTATTTTAATTTAATTTCACTATTGAGTTGATATAGATCACAATTCTGGCTGATAGCTTAAATGATTTTTTTTTTACAAATCAACTGTGTAGTTTTTTTCCCCAACAACTTCAAGTAGTTATCTTACATACACTTTGAACTGAAAAAATTATCAATATTGCACATATAAATTCTGATAAAATAGTCAAAGGAAAATTATATTTTAGTTTTTTTTAAGTGACACATATACACACTTTAAACTTTGTTCATCAATATGTTTAACTTACAAACTAAACTCTTTCATAGATTAACTCTCCAAATTTATTTTGTCCTAAATATGAATATGTGATGAAAGTTAATGATGAGATTGAGTGAGTAAACACTTGAGTCTAGCAAAAAATGAATGTTAGGCCGACTAATCCATGATTGTCTGATCTATTATATATGTTTCAGATACAAACTTAAACAATTGAGTGACTGACCATACAAAGCTAAAATGTCTTATTTTCATTTGTTGATTTGTAAAAGAGTTTATTTAAAACTTTGATTGGTCTATGACATCAGCACACATAATGAATGTCTTATCTATTGAAAAATCTAAAACCAAGTAACCAAATCCTACCTGTTAGATTAGTCATATCCAAAGGATAAACAAACAAAAACTGCCATGTTGAAAACTAATAAAATAGACAATGTAATTCATTTAGGTCTACAGAAAGCAATGTAGTTTATTTAGTGAGTAACTTTCAACGAAAAATAACCCGAGGTCTTGATTCTTGAATTCAAAATATCACTTAACAATACAATTCTCAACACCAAATGTGGCAACACTTGCAAGAAGAAGAGAAAATAAACTTATAGAAATCAAATCGAATTATACAAATTTACAAACAATAGCAATGCCAAATTTTCAATATTTTAAACAGAACCAAAAAGAATCATTATTACTTGTGGTTTTTCTTGAGTAACACACCAAACTTCTTCAACATTTTGCCATTCTCAATAGAATCAGTTCTCTCTTCTTCACTGTTCAGTATAGAAGCTGCCGTCTCAGCCGCTTTCCTCCACTGCTCACACTGAACCTTCACTCTTCTTAACTCAGCTTCCATGGCTTCAGTGTTTGCTGTCTCAACTCTCTTCTCCATTTCACTTCTTAGACTCTGCAACTCCATCTCCTTATCCATCAAACTCGCTCTCACTTCCACTAAATCTGACTCAAGCTTCTTGAAATCTTCAGCAACTTCATATCCTTTGCTAAAACCTCAGCTTCAGCTTTGGTTCTCTTCAGTTCCTCAGCTAACTCTGCCTCTCTCTGTGCACATTTTGACTTAACCGCCTCTGCTTGTTCGTACGCGCTTCTTATCTGCAACGTGCTCTGTATATACTCATCTTGGTACCTTCTCTCCGCTACTTCAACCGCAGATTTCAACTGCCTTATCTCTTGCCTCGCAAGATTCATTGCTTTTTTCAGAACGAACGAACGGTCACGCAAGTCACAAAACAAAGACAATCCTAGCATTTTTTTGTGTATTATAATTTATAAAATCTACATTTCTATTTGATTTCATTTAACAGCCTTTTGATCATGTTATCATTATATGGACCGGGTGGTCCAGATCTTGGGTATGAATTATCTTACATCCGAATTATTGTTTCTTTAGTTTAGTAAAGTCACATGTTACAGTTTGATCATATCCATTTGATCGGCGGAACACGTGTTGTTGATAATTTACATTGAAGAACAAATTATCCAATGTTTACCTGGATAAATTACTAGTTACGCCATCCTCTTTGATGGGCCAGAAACTAAACTCAAGGCCCATCTCTCCTTCTCTCTTTCATGTTTCACCACTGGTTTAACTAATTAAACCAAAGATTAAACCGTCACCAGAATTTGAACCACTGTAATACACTTGAAAAGAAACAGAATCTAACATCTTCGTAGATTCTGTGCTTTGTCTTTGTGTTTCGAACTTGGGGGAAGATTACATAGTTTTAGCATCTGTGGTTCTCTAGTTTCTACTGCAAATTGGTAACTCTTTGCTCATGTCGATTGAAAGATCAAAGCTTTAGCGTCGCTTCTGTGTTTCTGACATTGCACACCACCTGCTCGATAAAATGTCTGCAATATTTACTCGTCCACATAGGTACCTCATCTAATGTTTTTGCTTCAGAACTACAAAAACAGAAGTGACGGCACCACTATAAGTATTCAGAATAAACTGAAGAAAACAGAAGAGAAGATGACTCTAGCAGAGGAGACAGAAAAACTTAGACTAACAAGAACGTTAAGGACAAGGAATATGTATTTGTTAGACAAGATGGAAAAGATAAAGAAATATGAAAGACCACATCAAATGATTGAAAAATTTATCACTTAAGGCATCCCGTTTATAATAGGAGAAAGGTTGCAAAATTTTCTTGCTTGTCTTAATTCACTAGAGATTACTTTCTCTCTCTATTACTCTCAACATTCATTCAAGTGTTTAATTGATTGATTTAGTTTTCTTATTTTTACAGGTACATGTGCTGGAGGAGCTGAACAACGAGCTTCAAAAGCTCGAATGCAGAGTCGCCTTAGTAACAGATGTTATGAATGGAGAAAACAGATTTAACATCAGGAGTTATGGCTTGCTTTATGAGGAGGTGAAAGAAAAATATGAAGCAACCGGGAGGGGCTTAACAGATTATAGCTTCCTATAGGATATGTCATTTTCAAGCTGTAGAAGGCATTTGAAGATCCTCTCTTACACCATTCGTCTGTTGAGTTGATATAGGTCAAAACTCTGGCTAATAGCTTAAAGTTTTTAGTTTTTTTTTGTACAAACCATTCTTGTGTATGTTGTTTCCAACAACGTCAAGTAGTGTTATCATACATTTGAATTGAAAGAAAAAGTCCAATATTGCAATACATATAAATTCTGATCAAATAGTCGAAGAAAAATTATATTTAAGTTTTTAAGTGATACATTTACACATTTTAAACTTTGTTCATCAATATATTTAACTTCCAAACTAAACTCTTTCATATATTAACTCTCCAAATTTATTTTGTACTAATATGGATATGTGATGAAAGTTAATGATGAGATTGAGTGAATAACTATTTGAACCAAGCAAAAAAAATGAATACTACGCTGACTAATCCATGAATTTTATGATCTATTATATGTTTTCCAGATCAGACTTAAACAAATGAATGACTATACAAATATAGATGTCTTATTTTCATTTGTTGATTTGTAAAAGAGTTTATTTAGAACTTTGATTGGTCAATGACTTTACCACACATAATGAATGTCTTATCTATTGAAAAATCTAAAACCAAGTAACCAAATCCTACCTGTTAGATTAGTCATATCCAAAGGATAAACAAACAAAAAACTGCCATGTTGAAAACTAATAAAATAGACAATGTAATTCATTTAGGTCTACAGAAAGCAATGTAGTTTATTTAGTGAGTAACTTTCAACGAAAAATAACCCGAGGTCTTGATTCTTGAATTCAAAATATCACTTAACAATACAATTCTCAACACCAAATGTGGCAACACTTGCAAGAAGAAGAGAAAATAAACTTATAGAAATCAAATCGAATTATACAAATTTACAAACAATAGCAATGCCAAATTTTCAATATTTTAAACAGAACCAAAAAGAATCATTATTACTTGTGGTTTTTCTTGAGTAACACACCAAACTTCTTCAACATTTTGCCATTCTCAATAGAATCAGTTCTCTCTTCTTCACTGTTCAGTATAGAAGCTGCCGTCTCAGCCGCTTTCCTCCACTGCTCACACTGAACCTTCACTCTTCTTAACTCAGCTTCCATGGCTTCAGTGTTTGCTGTCTCAACTCTCTTCTCCATTTCACTTCTTAGACTCTGCAACTCCATCTCCTTATCCATCAAACTCGCTCTCACTTCCACTAAATCTGACTCAAGCTTCTTGAAATCTTCAGCAACTTCATATCCTTTGCGCAAAACCTCAGCTTCAGCTTTGGTTCTCTTCAGTTCCTCAGCTAACTCTGCCTCTCTCTGTGCACATTTTGACTTAACCGCCTCTGCTTGTTCGTACGCGCTTCTTATCTGCAACGTGCTCTGTATATACTCATCTTGGTACCTTCTCTCCGCTACTTCAACCGCAGATTTCAACTGCCTTATCTCTTGCCTCGCAAGATTCATTGCTTCTTTCAGAGTTTCCACTTCCACCGATGATGAGTCTCTAACAAGTTTCTCTAAAGACCTTACCTCGAACTTAGAGTTCTCTAGCTCGGACTCAGTCTCAAAGAGCTTTGACTTCAGCTTCTGTACCTCGGTGATGGCAGAAGACAGAGCTGCTGAGTCCATTCCGTGTTGTCTCTTCATAGCGTCAACCTCAGATTGCCATGTCTTGTCTCGTTCTTGCGAGAGTTTACGCAGCTCCTCGATTCTTGAATCCTCTGAGGTGTTGATCTCCATTAGCTGCTTCTTGGCTTCTTCAGCTTCTTGTTTAGCTTCCCTCTTCGATGCTTCTGATCTGTTTAGCTCTTCCTTTGCCTTCTTAAGCTCTTCTTGAAGCTGAGATACCTGAGATTCAAGCTCTGGTATTCTCCCTGTCTTCTTCTTCTGAATCTTGAAATATCAACAATACGTCATTCAACAAAATCAAGAATCTTAAATATCAAATATAACCACAAGACTACCTCATTGAGAGGGATTCTCGGAGAGCGGCGATCAGCAGTAGCTACTTTGAGGGTTTGATTTTTTGGTGATGTCTTGGTTTTGGGATCGGATTCTGTTCCACTTGGCTTAACTCTCCGAGCAGTTTTGGAAGTTGGTAAAGAAGATTTCTTCTGTGGCAGCTCCAAAGAACCAGGCCTATCACATAATCACAAGCTCATCAAGAACATTATCTAAAAAAAAAAAAAGAATTTCAAGAACATGATGGGATCACTACCTTGTTTTGGTAGTTTGCATTTTTCTGTGATCAAGAGTTTAAAACCCTCTTTGTCTTGTGTGTAATCAACTGTGTAATGATTGCTTCTAATCTGACAAAACTGCATGAAGACAAATTGAATGTGTGAAAACGAAGCAAAAGAGGAAACTGGAAGTAGAAAAGATTATCATAAGCATATATACAAGATACTCAAAGGTAATAGAAAGCTTAAGCAAGTGTACAAAAACAATAAAAAGATTATCATAAAGCATATATACAAGAAACTCAAAGGTAATAGAAAGCTTAAGCAAGTGTACAAAAACAATAAAAAAGAGTTTGAATATACATTATAAGTTAGCTTCAAAGAGACTACTATTGCCACCAAACGAAAGGTGTAGAGATAGAAAGATATACATTCTGAAGTCTATTTAGAAGAGAAGTTGCCATCAATGTGATGCATCAAAGCACAAAGATAAACCCTATTACAAGCAAAGAAAGCTCCATATCTTACACATAATCTTTTTTGGTTGTTAAGTCACCAATTTTTCTGGTTCTTTTTTGTTTTTATTTTCAAAAGAGAAAATGGAATTATGTGGGAGAAGAGACAATATCTTGGCGTTTAGTCAATGTGGGATTTTGTTTTATTAGGTGGATCTTCCCAAAAAGAAACACAGATCCAAAAGTTACAATACCCAGAAAGTAATCATTTACATATACCTAAAACTAGAATCTTTTAACATTCTCTGCAAAAAGAAGATTAAACAACAAAAACACTTTTGCTTTTTTGCAGCAAAAATAATAAAATTTCGATTGAATTTGAGTAGAGGTAAGCATAGATTATAAACCGTAAAACTCATACAAATTCTGCAGAAAATAAGCAAAACAAACATGTAAAGTTACCTAGAAACGCAAAAAGAATGTTGGGTTCTGACAGTGCTCACATCCAAAACTCAAGAATGATAAGTTTTTTTTTTCACAAATCAAGGGAAAAATCAATTTAGAATTGGTAACAAATCATGTGAATGAAAAAAATAAAGAAGAGAAATATTCTTTTGACAAAGTCGTGAAGAAATATTCTTTACCTGCACCGTCGATTTAGCTTCCTTTTGTTGAAAAACCGAATTAATAAAAAAAAAAGACAAACGAAATATGAAGAATGCAGAATGAAGTTTAAAACTGATCTTCAGACATCACTCGTCGGATGTGCTTTTTGTTTCCCACTGACTCACGAAGCCTCTTTTCTTCTCAGTGAGCAACATTTGTTTTCAACTTCGTTGAAAAAAGAGTATTATCAAAAATAACCCCGAAAGTAATGATTGTGTTGTTTCCACATCGCTTCCTTCATTTTCAATACTTTGAAATATTTATTTCCATAAACTTTTTTATTAGTGGCATACATTTGACCTTGGATTCGTTTTGATTCTACTGAAAACTCGATTTTGCTTTTTGGAATTATTGAATTCTCGTGGGGGGTTTGATAATGTCATCACTAAATATTAGAGGGCTATTTTGGAAATAGTTGAGAGAATGAAACGAAAAGTAAAAGAACGTGGAAGAGGCGTTTTTTAAGCTACGCGCCTCGTTGACGGGCCCGAGTCACGTGCCATTGTTCGGCCTCATATTGCTTACTTTTCAGAACGAACGAACGAACGGTCACGCAAGTCACAAAACAAAGACAATCCTAGCATTTTTTTTGTGTATTATAATTTATAAAATCTACATTTCTATTTGATTTCATTTAACAGCCTTTTGAACATGTTATGGACCAGGTGGTCCAGATCTTGGGTATGAATTATCTTACATCCGAATTATTGTCTTTAGTTTAGTAAGTGTAAGTCACATGTTACAGTTTGATCATATCCATTTGATCGGCGGAACACGTGTTGTTGATAATTTACATTGAAGAACAAATTATCCAATGTTTACCTGGATAAATTACTAGTTACGCCATCCTCTTTGATGGGCCAGCAACTAAACTCGAGGCCCATCCCTTCTCTCTTTCATGTTCCACCCCTGGTTTAACTAATTGAACCAAAGATTAAACCGTCACCAGAATTTGAACCACTGTATCTATTACAGTTGAAAAGAAACAGAATCTACCACCTTCCTAGATTTTTGTGCGTTGTCTTTGTGTTTCGAACTTGTGGAAGATTACATGGTTTGAGTATCTGTATTTTTCTAATTTCTACTGCAAAGTGGTAACTCTTTGCTCATGTCGATTGAAAGATCAAAGCTTTAGCGTCGCTTCTGTGTTTCTGACATTGCACACCACCTGCTCGATAAAATGTCTGCAATATTTACTCGTCCACATAGGTACCTCATCTAATGCCACCTGTAAAAAAAAATCCTTGCTTGACCTGAAAATTGATTAGTAATGATGAATATTCTTTATTCTTGAGTTTTTTATTGGTCTGTGTTGAGTTCTAATGAGCTTTCAATCCATTGGTTTATTATGCAAGTTTTGGATTTTTTTAGGTTTCCTGTAAACGTTTTCAACAAGAAACAATGTATGCTGTGAAAATGTCATCATGATTCATCTCGATTCCTTGTGAGGACAGACTGATAGAACGAGATGATTATTTTTCCAGCTTGATTTAAGTGTTTTCAGAGAACTTGTATGATATTTATATCTCACATTTTGAGTGTTTTTTGTCTTCTATGAAACAGGTTCTTGTCCTAGTTATCAGTTTTGGAGGAGGGCTAACTTGTTCTTCGGTTACACAAGACTTTGCAAATGACTTCCTGTGCATTTACTAAGATAGTGAATCCTCTGTTTAGTTTGTTGGATGCTTCTCTGAATGATATGTCTTTCAACCTGAACCTTCCACACACATTCCTTTCGCAAGGAGAGTCTTTGCTAGGATCAAAAGAAACTTGATCGTAATGGAAAAAATGTTAAGATCAGGAGCTAGAGCTGCCTTTAGAAACAGTCAGACATTAAGCGTGGTATCAACCATCAAGACCGAAGAATGCATGAACGATCACATCGATTCCCTCTGCAAACAACACTTTTACAAGGAAGCAATGGAAGCGTTTGAGTTTGCACAGAAGAACTCAAGCTTCAAGATAAGGTTAAAGACCTACGGCTCTCTAATCTGCGCTTGCTCTTCTTCAAAATCTCTAGCACAAGGCAGAAAGATACACGATCAGATCTCGAAATCCGAGTGCAAGCACGACACTGTTCTCAACAATCACATTCTAAGCATGTATGGGAAATGCGGCTCGCTGAGGGACGCTAGAGAAGTTTTTGATTCTATGACTCAGAGGAACTTGGTCTCTTACACATCCGTGATTACTGGCTACTCGCGGAACGGTCAGGAAGGGGAGGCGATCAAGCTGTACATTGAAATGCTTAGGGCGGGTTTAGTTCCTGACCAGTTTTCATTTGGTAGCATCATCAAAGCCTGCGCCAGTGGTGGTGATGCTGTGTTAGGGAAACAACTGCATTGTCAAGTTATAAAGCTGGAACCTAGTTCTAGTCTTTTTGCGCAAAACGCTCTGATTGCTATGTATGTTAGCTTTGCTCAAATCTCAGATGCAAGGAGAGTGTTCTGTGGTATCCCGGTGAAGGATGTGATCTCGTGGGGTTCAATTATCGCTGGGTTCTCGCAGCTTGGGTATGAGTTCGAGGCACTAAGGCACTTAAAAGAGATGTTGTCTTATGGTGTTTTCCAGCCAAACGAATATATATTTGGTAGCTCTTTGAAAGCTTGCAGCAGTCTCCTTAGACCAGACTATGGAAGCCAGATACATGGTTTATGCATTAAGTCCGCCTTCTCTGAAGACGCGTTTGCAGGATGCTCTCTGTGACATGTACGCTAGATGCGGTTTCCTGAGCTCTGCGAGGAGAGTGTTTCATCAGATAGAAAGGCCTGACACAGCATCGTGGAACGTGATCATAGCTGGACTCGCGAATAACGGCTACGCTGATGAGGCTGTATCCCTTTTCCCTCGGATGAGGAACTCTGGTTATGCTCCTGACGCTACCTCCTTGCGCTCTTTGCTCTGTGGTCAGACAAGCCTAACGGGCCTGCGTCAAGGCGTGCAGATTCACTCTTTCATCGTCAAGTATGGTTTGCTGACAGATCTTTCGGTCTGCAACTCTCTGCTTACCATGTACAGCTGCTGCTGCTCGGATTTGAACTCTTGTTTTAGGATGTTTGAAGAGTTTAGAAACAAAGCGGATTCTGTTTCTTGGAACGCTATTCTGACGGCGTGTTTGCGGCACGAACAGCCAGCAGAGGTGTTGAGATTGTTTAAGATGATGCTTGTCTCTGAATGTGAGACGGATCACATAACCATGGGTAATCTATTACGTGCTTGTGTGGAAATCTCGTCTCTGAAACTAGGAAGTCAAGTCCATTGCTATAATTTTAAAACTGGTCTGGTTCTTGAACAGTTTATAACGAATGGGCTCATTGATATGTATGCAAAGTGTGGTTCATTAGAGCAAGCGAGAAGGATATTTGATTCAATGGATAACAAAGACGTTGTTTCATGGAGCGCTTTGATAGTTGGATACGCACAGTCTGGATTTGGAGAAGAAGCTCTCGCATTGTTCAAGGAAATGAAAAGTTCAGGCATAGAGCCAAACCATGTAACGTTCGTCGGTGTTCTCACCGCTTGTAGTCATGTTGGGTTAGTGGAAGAAGGCTTGAAGCTGTATACAATCATGCAAAGCGAACACGGGATCGAACCGACGAAAGAGCATTGTTCTTGCGTAGTCGACTTGTTATCCCGTGCTGGACATTTAGATGAAGCTGAGAAATTCATAGACGAAATGGAGGTGGAGCCTGATGTAGTCGTGTGGAAGACTCTACTCTCTGCTTGTAAAACACAAGGGAATGTTGAACTCGCTCGAAAAGCTGCTGAAAACATTCTGAAGATCGATCCATTCAACTCCACAGCTCATGTGTTGCTCTGTGGGATACACGCTTCTTCTGGAAACTGGGAAGATGCGGCGTTGTTGAGGAGCTCGATGAAAAGGCATGATGTTAAAAAGGTTCCGGGACAGAGCTGGATTGAAGTTAAGGATGAAAGGCATATATTCTTTGCTGAAGACGTTCTTCATCCAGAGAGGGATGGTATATATACAGTATTGCATAACGTTTGGTTGGAGATGCTTGATGAGAGTAGGCCGCAACACAAGAGAAGACTCCAGTTAATCCATTAGAAGCGTATTGTGGAGTCATATGTAACAGTATGAAGAAATGTGCAGGTTTTACATGTCGTTATGTTTTTTTGTTTGTTACCTTTATAGCTGAGCTGGATGACTGTTCCTTTAAGCTTCCAAGAACAACTCTTTTTGTAACCACAATTCAAAACTTAAGAGAAGACAACTTCTTCTGTGTCTCCAAGTGAAATCATACAGAACTAAAGGAAGAAAAATGTTATGAAAACAAATAAACAAAAAAAAAAAATTATCCAGTTTTAGACAAGACACAGAGTGAAGCTAAGGTGGGGTTTTATTCTCCAGGCACAGGGACTCCTTGCTTCAGCTTCTCCCGCTTAAGCTTCTTCTTGGAAACGGGTTTCTTCTTCCTTGGCGGCAGGTTCTTCTGAGCATACACGTACATCACGTAGTTGGCGACAAGGAACACAACTAGTGGAACTCCGATAACTAGCAGCACGATTAGTCCTGGGTTCAAACCTTTGGCTTCAGCAGCCGCCTATGAATCGCCAAACCAAATGAGTGCATATAAAAATATCATATCAAGCATTAGAAACAATGATCTAGGACAGAGGAAATCAAGTGCTGGTCACAAAAACAAACACACTAGGGCCTCGAATATATACCAAGCAAAACGTGCATGCAACAGGAAATGCGATCGTTTGTAAAACCATCATCACATCATATCAATTGTGACATAATGTTTCGAAATGAGAAGAGGCTGGTTTAATTCACATTTCAGAGTTTTTTTTTTTTTTTTTTTTGAACATTACACATTTCAGAGTTAGGAACCGAATACGTGCTAATATAAGGACATAACAGTGCATACAAGGCCTAAGATAGATTCATCTTTTTTTTTGCATAGTTCAGGGGAAGCTAGACTTGAAAATTGATACGCATGCATGCAACCTCACAGCTGAATCAGATCGCAATTTCTTTTCTTTTTTTTCCTAAAATTAAATTATGCAATATCACATTGGTTTCTTATATCATTAACAAAATAGTGTAGGTTCCCAAACATCCCTAATTGACGGCATCACAGAAAAAGAACCGTTGGATCATACAGAAGCAGCAAGTACAGAGGGATGATTCACGATACCTTTCCTGCAAAATCTTTGCCGTCCATGAATGCGATCCGAAATCTGTAAGATCAGCACCAGCAACGTAAGAATGGTATGAGGAGAAGGAGAATGATTTGTTAAGAAACGAAGATCTGTTTCCGAACAAGAGAAGAGATTATTAAGACACAAACACACGCAGATATGTTACTTTGTCCACCACTACGTAGCCACTTCCGGTCATTGGAAAATTATTACTTGGGCCCTTTACTTTTCAAGAATTTTCCGATTCAAACCGTAACTTTTGTAATGCAAAGTTAGACCCATAAGTAAACTAGAATCGAATAATCCGGTTTTAATTCTGTTTCGGTTTACCAATAATAGAACTCAGAATAAAACTTATGTTTGAATTGTCTCGTTTTCAAAGTACACAAAATTTGGTAGGATTTTTGGGCCTTTTCCTACCATATTTACTCTGATTTGGTTGCATATATTATTTCGATTTGTTTTCAGACTTTGTTGAGTTGATATAAGATCGAATTCTGGCTAATAACTTGAGTGGTTTAGTCTTTTTTTTTCATTGAAGGAAACCAACTCTGTGGTTTAGACTGTTTAGAACACCTAGACAGCTAATTTTTTTATTTAACATGAGTCTCTGTAGGGGTTACTCCCTTCTGCCTTAGTGTTTTTGACATCTGGCCATGCTCCTCGATGAGAAATTAGTTGCCTTAGGTGTGGAACCAAAGGTTGATGTTCTAGCTACATACATCAACCCGACTTTGGTTGGAGGTAAATATTTCTCGTTGCATCTTATAAGTTTATTTTCAAACTATAGACATGTTGATCCTTTCATTATAAGCTACTACTTACTTGCCACTGACTATTGGTGTAGGATGGGAACTCTAATAGACAAGCCAAAGGTTTCTCCTTTCTTTTAGATACCATCAAACATATGTCATCGTTAATAGTGGAATTTAAAATCTTAGTTTAGGATCATTGATTCCTTTGTTGTTTCCTTGAACATATTTTGATTCGCAGGAAGAAGGAGAGGGAAGAATGAAGTTGGGATTGATCATTTTGAATCCTGGATTGATCTCCGTCCAACATGTTGCTGACTGATTCATGTTCTCTTGATGTAGGACAACTGAAGCAGTGTGAATAAAAGTTTAAGTTTAATCCTCTCAATTTGTATTCATTCTCTTGATAAGTTTAAACTAGTTCTGGATCAAATCACAAGAGAGACAAGAAGTAAAGAAATATAAAAGAAAAATCAAATTTGATATCCCACATATGTTTGAGATACATTGTATGAAAGACCAAAGCCAAAGACCTTTAAAAAACCCATCAATCTTCTTCCAAGTTACTCGAAGTTGTGAGTTCTCTTAGCCGATGCTAAGGTATTTGATAGAAGCATAGCTATGGTCATTGGTCCTACACCACCAGGAACGGGCGTGATGGCTGATGTAACTTTGCAAGCCTGCTCATAGCAAACGTCTCCAACCAAACGATAGCCACATGGAGCATTAGTATCCTGCAGTTCATAGTATATAAATATATCATTCACACTGGATTGATTTAAACCACCATTATAACTGCATTGTTCACTTACCTCAACGTGATTAATCCCAGCATCGATAATGACGGCACCCGGTTTTATCCAGCTTCCTCTAACCATGTTTGCTTGTCCAGCAGCTGAGATCTTTGAAACGTAAGACAGCCTTTAACACTTCTTCTTCTGAGGAATCTTCGGCTAGACAAACAACTACAGATTTAATCCCAACAGATTCACAAGCTTTCTTCGTGTTCCTCACATAGGATGCAGAAACTTTTCTATCCCCAACCTAATCCTGGAACCACGCCAACTGACTCGTTCATTCTTGAAACTTGTGTTGTGATTTTATCTCTAATGATAACAGGACATCAATCCCCTTTATGATCACCTTATTTCATCAAGTTCAGACTGTTGAGTTGTTGCTACATCAACAAAGACCTTTCTTCCCTGCGTTTTTCTACCAGAAAGAGATTCTGCAAGTTGTTTGGACCAATTTAGCATACGTGATACAATTTAGCACGTGCCGCTTCAACACCAAACAACACTGAGCGATCAAAGACCTCTTTGATCATTGAATCTCTAGATCTACGAGCTTGTCGTTCTTTATCATCATTATCTTCGTTTCGGTCATATCCAATTGTTATCTCCCAAAGAACCACTAACTACCAGCGATCTTACTCTATGATTTAACCTATATCCCTACGATCTTGGAAGACGAGAAAATACTACTACGATAGAGTACATTTCGCTTCAAACTACTCCCTAAACGAACGAACATGAGAATCAATCTGTTTTTTCACACCATTTCGTACCTAGTTTTCGATCTGAGAGGAAGCAGCTCGCACCATGAAACATTTTCTGCTTCTGGAGGATACTCGAGAACGCCATTGCTCTAAGTCACCTCTTTCTACGCGAAAGCTTCTGAAAAAATATCTCAGAGAAGATCGAGAAAATTCAAGATATATCACCTCCAAGAAGATGAAGATATGGTGTTTGAGCGAAAACTTATTGTTAGATTATGTTCGTAGGGTCTACTAGAATCTCAGTTTGAAAAGAAAGCAAGTCAGCAACGAAATAAAGGAAGTAGACGAGAGAGACGAATGAATCTTTTTGTTACTTGGGTCCTACACGTTGACTGTCACTAACAAACCGGTTTAACACTCTCTTCACTTTTCTTTAAAATAACTAAAAAACAGAATAATGCCAATTTTAATGCGATGGCGCGATTCTTAAGCAGTAAGCGCAAATTTTAAATTTAAACCCTAAACCCAAACCATAAACCCTAAACCTAAACCATAAACCTAAACTCAAACCATAAACCTAAACTCAAACCATAAACCCTAAACTCAAATTGTATACCACTAAACCCAAACAATAAACCTAAACCATAAACCTAAACTCAAACCATAAACCCTAAACCCAAACCATAAACCCAAATCTTAGACCCTAAACCCAAACCTTATAGCATCTAGGTTTAGGGTTTGGGTTTGGGTTTAGGGTTCTGATTTGAGTTTTAAGTCTAAGATTTAGGTTTAGGGTTTGGGTTTAGGATTTGGGTTTAGGGTATAAGGTTTGGATTTAAGGTTCTTGTTTGGGTTTAGGGTCTAGGATTGGGTTTTAGAATATCTGATTTGGTTTTAGGGTTTAGGATTTGGGTTTAGGGTATAGAGTTGGGTTTTAGAATTACGGTTTAGGGTTAAAAATTAAGATTTGGTTTACGGTTTAGATGGCGGTGTCAGCGTTGTTAAAATTAGCATTATTTTTTAGTTATTTTAAAATAAATTTAATATTTTTAATTAATTATCTACGTGGCGATTTGATTGGTTAGAATGAGAGGTGAATTTAAAGTTCACTATGGGGTGAACCTAAGTTTTGTTCTTTCTTTATTAAAAATTTGAAATCAAATCAAAGACCGGTTTAACTCAAAACATTTATCGAACCATCATCACTCATCGGTTAGATTTCTCATATCTAAATCCAAAACCAATAAACTGTATATATATATATAAAAAACTATGTTTCATAATCGCAAATCACAATTAAAATAACTTGAGTAACAATTAGAAAAATATCGATATTGATTCAAGGTTAGTCTCTCTAGTCCCCTCTTCCCTTCTTCTCGAGAAGAGCTGCTCTTTGTTTCCCTCCAGAAGTTCCAGAGCTACACACCACAGCACCCACTGTCTGTATAGATCACATTAATATATATTAAAATTTGTTGATCCATTAATCATGCTGGTAAAAATAAAATATTCACCTTCCGAAGAATCTAGTAACGGGTCCACCCGAAATCACATCTGAGAAGGCTCTCTACTCGCATCTAAGGCTTCACATCTTCATAATTCGCCAATTACCAGAGCTTCCATGTCAGAGGTATTTTGTGTTGTGATTTTATCTCTAATGATAACAGGACATCAATCCCTTTATGATCACCTTATTTCATCAAGTTCAGACTGTTGAGTTGTTGCTACATCAACAAAGACCTTTCTTTCCTTTCTACCAGAAAGAGATTCTGCAAGTTGTTTGGACCAATTTAGCATACGTGATACAATTTAGCACGTGCCGCTTCAACACCAAACAACACTGAGCGATCAAAGACCTCTTTGATCATTGAATCTCTAGATCTACGAGCTTGTCGTTCTTTATCATCATTATCTTCGTTTCGGTCATATCCAATTGTTATCTCCCAAAGAACCACTAACTACCAGCGATCTTACTCTATGATTTAACCTATATCCCTACGATCTTGGAAGACGAGAAAATACTACTACGATAGAGTACATTTCGCTTCAAACTACTCCCTAAACGAACGAACATGAGAATCAATCTGTTTTTTCACACCATTTCGTACCTAGTTTTCGATCTGAGAGGAAGCAGCTCGCACCATGAAACATTTTCTGCTTCTGGAGGATACTCGAGAACGCCATTGCTCTAAGTCACCTCTTTCTACGCGAAAGCTTCTGAAAAAATATCTCAGAGAAGATCGAGAAAATTCAAGATATATCACCTCCAAGAAGATGAAGATATGGTGTTTGAGCGAAAACTTATTGTTAGATTATGTTCGTAGGGTCTACTAGAATCTCAGTTTGAAAAGAAAGCAAGTCAGCAACGAAATAAAGGAAGTAGACGAGAGAGACGAATGAATCTTTTTGTTACTTGGGTCCTACACGTTGACTGTCACTAACAAACCGGTTTAACACTCTCTTCACTTTTCTTTAAAAATAACTAAAAAAACAGAATAATGCCAATTTTAATGCCGATGACGCCAAGTATTTAAACCAGAACCCAAATTTTAAATTCTAAACCCAAACCATAAACCCAAATCTTAGACCCTAAACCCAAACCATAAACCTAAACCCAAACCATAAACCCTAAACCCAAATTATATACCCTAAACTCAAACCATAAACCCTAAACCCAAACCATAAACCCTAAACCCAAATTATATACCCTAAACTCAAACCATAAACCCTAAACCCAAACCATAAACCCAAATCTTAGACCCTAAACCCAAACCTTATAGCATCTAGGTTTAGGGTTTGGGTTTGGGTTTGGGTTTGGGTTTGGGTTTAGAATATCTGATTTGGTTTTAGGGTTTAGGATTGAGTTTAGGGTATAGAGTTTGGGTTTAGGGTATAAGGTTTGGATTTAAGGTTCTTGTTTGGGTTTAGGGTTTGGGTTTGGGTTTAGAATATCTGATTTGGTTTTAGGGTTTAGGATTTGGGTTTAGGGTATAGAGTTTGGGTTTTAGAATTACGGTTTAGGGTTAAAAAATTAAGATTTCGGGTTTACGGTTTAGATGGCGGTGTCAGCGTTGTTAAAATTAGCATTATTTTTTTTAGTTATTTTAAAATAAATTTAATATTTTTTAATTAATTATCTACGTGGCAATTTGATTGGTTCTAGAATGAGAGGTGAATTTAAAAGTTCACCCTATGGGGTGAACCTAAGTTTTGTTCTTTCTTTATTAAAAATTTGAAATCAAATCAAAGACCGGTTTAACTCAAAACATTTATCGAACCATCATCACTCATCGGTTAGATTTCTCATATCTAAATCCAAAACCAATAAACTGTATATATATATATAAAAAACTATGTTTCATAATCGCAAATCACAATTAAAATAACTTGAGTAACAATTAGAAAAATATCGATATTGATTCAAGGTTAGTCTCTCTAGTCCCCTCTTCCCTTCTTCTCGAGAAGAGCTGCTCTTTTGTTTCCCTCCAGAAGTTCCAGAGCTACACACCACAGCACCCACTGTCTGTATAGATCACATTAATATATATTAAAAATTTGTTGATCCATTAATCATGCTGGTAAAAAATAAAAATATTCACCTTCCGAAGAATCTAGTAACGGGTCCACCCGAAATCACATCTGAGAAGGCTCTCTACTCGCATCTAAGGCTTCACATCTTCATAATTCGCCAATTACCAGAGCTTCCATGGAGAAAACCGTCAGAGGTATTTTGTGTTGCTGCCAAGTGAGAGTATCTTCTTCAACAAATCATCTTGCATAGTTGCATATCTACTCTGCAGTCAACGTTAGCTCCTCCAGATTATTGAGCTCAAAGATTGAACTCTAGACTTCTTTTTTCTTTTTGGTTCTTTTTAAGTAAGATTGTCAACAAAGTAAGGGACAAAACTGATAATACTGAATTTCTCATTTCTATAGAATGGAGAAAAAGACGTTCCGACTTTATTTGTGTAGATAACTTACACGAGTCACAACTAAGCACAACATGTCAAAATGTTGTCAAAGACATTAATCCTTTTGTATCTTACAAGCTATATATATAGGTATTGAATCGTAAACTTATGACTCAAGACAATGATCTCAATAAGAACTCACTTTATTAATAGCTTTAGAAACAATCTCATAAAACTAAAACTCTCAAACTCAAACTCACAAATTATATCTCAATCATAGCATCTCTTTATATAACACTTTTAAACTCCTAAACTCATTAGGAACCATATCTTAAGGATAACCCTCAATCTTTATAATCCTAATCTCATTAGGATAACTTATAACCTAAGTTAACTGCTTAAGTCAACATTCTCCCCCTTAAGCTTGATCTCACCATTTGACACATCTTGAACTCCAATAAGACTTCTCATGTCTTTAAAGTTGATTCTCCCAAGTGCTTTGGTTAGTATATCAGCCTTCTGCTCCTTCCCGGCTACACGCTCAACGACCACCAAGCCTTTTTCAACACACTCTCTTATGAAGTGAAACCTTGTGTGTATGTGCTTACTACGTCCATGAAACACCGGATTCTTGGCAAGTGCGATTGCTGATTTGTTATCAATGCGTATCACCGTTTTTCCGACTCCATCTTCAGTAATCTCTTCAAGTAACTCCTACAGCCACAAAGCTTGTTTGGCTGTCTCTATAGCGGCCATATACTCAGCCTCACAGGAAGATAAAGCAACAATTTCTTGCTTCTGAGAGCACCAAGTCACTGGGAAATTGTTTAGATAGAAAATGTGACCTGTTGTGCTTTTACCATGATCGGGATCCACATTATAGCTACTGTCACTGTATCCTATTAGCTCCTTCATTCCGTCGTTATCATAGAAGAGTCCAAGAGAACACGTTCCCTTCAAATACCGAAGGACTTGCTTCAGTGCAGCTCCATGAGAGCTTCTTGGATCATGCATGTAACGACTTAATACTCCAAATGATCGGGTGAGATCGGGTCTGGTATGTTCACGTTTCCTGCTAGCGACGATATAGTTTCAGAAGATCTCAAAATCTTGATTCTTCAAGGATTTTTGTATGGTTGATTATTTTATGTAAGTGGTCCTTAATATTTTGTTTACTATTCTGTTTTTTGCTTTTCTCTACACTTGATCTTCTAGAAAAAATCATTGATTCTTTTCTTGTTTGGTTCTTTGATTCCTGCATAAAGTAAGATGATTTTACATGTATAGACTATCAATTAGTATAAGAGAAGACATGTGCATAAAGAATTACGGACAGATCATTGTTTTTGTTTTGGCATTGATCAATTTTTCTTTCTAAAACCCAGGAGAATTTTTTGTTGTTTTATTGTTTCAGGTATCCCTGGGTATCCCTTTCACTTTTAGGTTCAACCTTCAGCAATTCGATTCCTAAATCCAGGTGTACTTTTCCTTTTACTTAACTCTTAGCTTGCATCATGACTGGACATGAGTCTGGATGTAGAAAGAGGAAGAAAAAAAGAACCCGTGACTTGTTTATTCAATCACAAAAATGTGTTTTAGATAAATTTGTGATAAAGAATAATGCTGATGAAAATTTGAAATCTGATTGTGTGGATAATGATCCTGAACCAAGTGATCATTTTGGTGATACTATTGGTCATTTGAGTGAGCATGATAATGTGGCAAATGCATCTAATGTTTAAAGTCAGATTTTTTGTGAACAACCAACTTCTTGTGTCGACATATATGATCCTAGGAACTGGGAAAATCTTGACAACAAAATGAGAGATGTGTTAATTGAAAAAGGGTCTAAAAGAGAAATGAATCTTGTGTTTCCTTTAGATAAGTATTGTAGACATTTCTCATATAATTATTATATGAGAAAATTGAGCAATGGAGAAACTAGTGATAGAAATTGGTTGGTTTACTCAAAACATGTGGACAAAGTCTATTGCTTTTGTTGCAAATTGTTTAAATCTAAGAGCTGCTCAAATATGCTTGCAAATGATGGATTTAAAGATTGAAAGCATCTTAGTGAGAGACTTAAAGATCATGAGAGAAGTATAGAACACATGACTAATATGGAAACTTGGAATGAGCTGAAGGTAAGGTTTGAAAAAAATCTGACAATTGATAAAGAATTGCAAAAAGAAATTGCTAAGGAAAAAGAACGTTGGAGGCAGGTCTTAATTAGAATCATTGCTGTCGTGAAATTTCTTTCTAAACGGTGCTTAGCTTTTAGAGGAAAAAATGAGAAACTTTACCAAGATAGCGATGGTAATTTTGTAGGAGCTATCAAAATGGTTGCAGAGTTTGATTTGATAATCCAAGATCATATTAGACGCATTCAAAATCATGAAATTCACCATCATTATCTTGGTCATAATATTCAGAATGAGTTTATTTCGCTTTTGGCTCATAATGTTCAGCATTCCATTGTTTCAATTATCAAAGAGGCAAAATACTTTTCAGTGATTCTTGATTGTACACCAGATGTGAGTCACCAAGAACAAATGTCTCTAATAATACGATGTGTGAACATGTCTGATAAAAAAAGTTACAGTAGAAGAGTATTTTTTGGAGTTTCTAAAGGTAGATGACACATCTGGTCTAGGGCTCTTTGAAAATTTTTAGATGTTCTAAAGTCTCTTACTCTTAATGTTTGATAATGTGAGGAGTCAAAGTTATGACGATGGTTCTAATATGAATGGAAAACATCAAGGTGTTCAAAGACGATTGCTTGATATAAACTCAAAAGCTCTGTATATGCCATGTGCTCGTCATAGTCTTAATCTTGTGGTTATTGATATGGCTCACTCATGTTTGGAAGCTATTTATTTCTTTGGAGTTGTGCAACGCATATATACCCTGTTTTCTGGTTCTACAAAGAGATGGAATATTTTACTTGACCATGTTCCTTTTTTTATAGTGAAATCATTATCCAATACTCGCTGGGAAAGCCGAATCAATAGCGTGAAAACCATAAGATTTCAACCTTTGCAAGTAAGGTCAGCTTATTAGATTTGTATGAATATGTGATGATGCTATGACTAAAAGTGATGCTGAAAGTTTAATTATGGCATTTGATAATTTTGAATTCTTACTTGGCATGGTCATTTGGTATGAAATTCTGTTTGCTATTAACTCGGTTAGTAAGAACTTACAGTCTAAATCTGTGTGCATTGACAATGCTTTAAAACAACTCCAAGGTGTAATTCTGTTTTTTTGAGAAGTTTAGAGATGAAGGGTTCAATTCTAGTTTGAATATAGCCAAAAATATTTCTCATGAGATGGATGTTGATCCTGTTTTTCCAAATAAGCGTCGTGTCTTTAGAAAAAATCAGTTTGATGAAACTGATTCAGGTGAACAAGTACAATCAGGTGAAGATGCTTTTAGGGTTGACTACTTCTTGGTTGTTGTGGACATGGCATTGAATTCAGTGAAGAACAGGTTTGATCAAATGATGAATTTTAAAAGTGTTTTTGGGTTTTTATTTGATTCTTTGAAATTAAAAGCATTAGGCAAAGGTGAGCTTCGAACTCATTGCACTAACTTTTACAATACTTTGTTTAATGGTGATTCTTCAGATGTTGATTTGAATGATCTCTATTCTGAATTGAGAATGCTGCAAACGACTTTACCCGATGTATCTATAGAACCTAGTGAAGTTCTTGAGTTTGTTGAAAGTGTGGGTTGCTATCAGAATGTTTCAAATTGCTTATAGAATTCTTTTGACTACACCTGTGACTGTTGCCTCAGCTGAGAGGAGTTTTTCAAAATTAAAGTTGTTGAAAAATTATTTAAGGTCTTCGATGTCTCAAGAAAGATTGAATGGTTTAGCTATTTTATGCATTGAAAAGAATATCCTAGAAAACATTGATTTTGAAACTGTTATCCATGATTTTGCATCGAGTAAAGCTCGAAAAAATCGATTTTATGATTGCATATCTTTTTAAGATGACAGCTGGTTTTTTTTTTCAGATTCGGGAGTACATGTTATTTGTGAAGATTTTTGTGGAAGCAAATCATCTCATTCTCAAGAAAAGCTTTAAAAGAATCAAGACTGTTTTAGTTTTATGGTTATGTTTGCCTTTTCAAACAAAAACTGTTTTATATTGCTTAGTGGCTACAATATCAAAACTACAGTTTCACATGTAAGCGGCACTTTTTTGTCGAACTTAAAGATCACTTTTTTAGTTTTTCCCTGGGGCCTGTAAAACGTTTGACCCGGCCCTGCACGAAACATGCTCTGATTCTGGAGGATACACGATAACAACGCCATTTCTCTAAGTCACCTCTACGCCAGAGCTTCTGAATAATTTCTGAGAGAAGAACGAGAAAGTTCAAGATTACCTCCAAGAAAAAGAAGACGAGAATCTGTCTCTCATGGAGAGGTGAAGATAACCAAAAGAAGGAAGTAGACGACAAGAGACGAATCTTTCCGTTACTTGGGTCCTACACATTGACTGAAAGAAACTAAAAAACCGGTTTAACACTCTTTTCACTTTTCTCTATTAAAAACAATTGAAATAAAACCAAAGACCGGTTATTACCGGTTTAACTCAAAACATTTATCAAACCATCATCAGCTAGATTTCTCATCATATCTATTTCCAAATCCAGTAAACTGTATGTAATGGTATATATATATATATATATATATATAACTAAGGATCGCGTGGATGAATATTAAATATCTCAAATAATTATGTGTACAATTATGATTCATAATTCTAGGTTCTAGAAGATTTTGTGATTAGTTACCAGACATTATGTTTCATAATCGCAATTAAATAAAACCAAAGACCGGTTATTACCGGTTTAACTCAAAACATTTATCAAACCATCATCAGCTAGATTTCTCATCATATCTACTTCCAAATCCAGTAAACTGTATGTAATGGTATATATATATAACTAAGGATCGCGTGGATGAATATTAAATATCTCAAATAATTATGTGTACAATTATGATTCATAATTCTAGGTTCTAGAAGATTTTGTGATTAGTTACCAGACATTATGTTTCATAATCGCAATTAGAAAAAATATGGACATTGATTCCAGATTACTCTCTACTCTTCCCTCCTTCTAGAGAAGAGCTGCTCTTTTGTTTATCTCCGAAAGTTCCAGAGCTACACACCACAGAGTCCACAATCCTTTATAGATCACATTAGTATATATATATATATATAATTAAAATTTTGTTGATCCATTAATTATGTTGGTAAAAATTGAAATCAAATCAAACATCGGTTTTAACCGGTTTAACTCAAAACATTTATCGAACCATCATCAGTTAGATTTCTCATCACGAGGAGTCCACGTTCTATTCTTCTTGATGGTAATCTCTTCTTCGCAAGCATTCCTCCACACCTTACGGTCTTTTGCCTCGCTCCAGTCCCATGGTTCCTCATTGATAAGCGAAGAATCCGTTCGATCTCAACTATCTCAAACATCAACACATAATCCTCCAAATAACTTGGTCTCGGCGTTTGCCTTGTAGATCTTCTCAAGAATGTGATCCTCCTCTGTTTCCTCTGTTTCCTCGACCTTCATCATTGACACATGCTCACTCATCTCCCTCGCAACTGTATCGAGGTGTCTTCACCTCTACTTGTTTGGAAACGAGATTCGTTGGTTTTCTTATTCCACTTCCATCTTTGATTTTCGATAAAATCACATCTGCTCACAACAATCTTCGTAGGATCATATAACCGTATGCTTTTGATCCTGGCTCAATTCCTGTACCAACTCTCTTGATCTGTCATCTAACTTCCTGAGATGTGGTGCCTCATTCTTAGCATAGCAAACGCAGCCAAAACCCTCAAGTGTCCAACGTTTGGCTTCTTCTTCAGCACTCATATGGTGTCGTAGCTTCCGAGTTCTTGTCGCAACTCTATTAATAAGATACATTGAGTGCCTTACGGCTTCGCCCACAAGTAACTTGGCACACTCATATGTTTCATCATGCTGCGAGTCATCTCCATTAGTACGGTTTCTCTCCTCAACGACTCGCTTTTGAGGTGAGTAATGCGTCCGATGACATTTTATTCCATGCTGGTCACGAAGGTTTGAAAAATTTGAGAAGTAAATTCTCCACCCTATCAGTTCTGAGTGTACCAATGATACTTCTTGTTTCTTGCTCCACAAGTTTCTTGAAGATTTTGAATTTCGAAAGCTTCCTTTCTCCTCCTACAATATAGACCACATATACCGTATGATCATCAATCAATACTAACACATACCTCTTCTTGGAAGCCGTTGTTGGAGATATTGGTCCATAAAGGTCTCCATGAATAAGCTCCAGGGCGTGTGAGGCACGATATGCGGGTTTTAGGGAAGCTTCTTCGCGTCTGCCTCAGCGTGCATATGACGCAGTCTCATTCTCAATGCTCGTTTAGGTATGCCCGTAACTATCTCTTTACTCACCATACTCGCGATAGATTCTCGACTTACATGCCCAAGTCTCGCATGCCAAATGGCTGAATCATCATCTCGAGACTTGAAGACACCTAGTATTGTCAACCTCCATAGTCACTTTATACAAGCGGTTCTTGGACCTGATGGCTTTCACCAGTAGTTCTCGCCACGATCATATAGTGTGAGATAGTCTTCTTTCATTCGAACATCACAGCCAGACTCTGTAGCTTGTCCAAGGCTGATAATATTGCTCTTCAAGTCTGGTATAAAGTAGACATCGGCCAAGATTTTCTTCTTTCCATCCTTGCTTATGAAGATAATTGAACCTTTTCCTTTTATGTCTATGCCGAAGTCGCTCCAAATCTCACTTTCCTGTGATTCTCTCATCAATCTTTGCAAAGTAAGCACGACACGACATGTGATTGCTTGCCATTGTCTAAATAATACCAGTCATACGCTTTGAACTTGCTTGGCATCACACTCTCCTCATTCAAATACACGACTTCATTCATCATCAACTCCTCAGCCTCGTGTGTGCTCTCAGCATCATTCTCTTGTGTTTCTTGGAGCTTAAGTAACCGGTCTGGACATAGATAGGCATAGTGGCCAGTCTTATCGCTTCAAGCATACCACGCCAAGCATCTCTACCTTGCTTCCAGTCTTGCTGATTGTTGTATCGTCCACGCCCTCTTCCTCTGTTACCATAACGCCCACCACGCCCCTTCCTCTTCCGTAGGTTTCGTTTGTGATTGGGAGTCAGCATTGGCATACATGAGTTTTCCTTGATCATCGCTGATCATCATCTACGATCCTCTCCTCATAGGCTTTTAGCCTGCCCACAATATCTTCAAAGCTGGTGGTATTGAGGTTTAGAACCTGTTCAAGAGCAGCTATGATATGTATATACTTCTTCCTCGGAAGGCTATTAAGAAATTTCTTGACGAGTTTAGATTCCTCTATGTCTTCTCCTAAAGCTGAAGATTTTGAAGACATCTCTGCAAGTTTACCGAGAAATCATCAATGGTCTCTGTGTCTTTCATCTTCAATCGACTAAACTCGTCCATGAGTGTTTGTAACCTAGCCTCACGAACTCTGTCAGCTCCCACATGCCTTGCTTTTATTGCTTCCCACACAAGTTTTGAGGTGTCAAGATCCCCAACTTGTAGAATTAGGACTTCTGGTATGGACTGAAACAACAATGCTCGAGCCATGTCGTTCTTGTCTCCATCATCTATCCCCGGTTCTATCATCTCCCATACTTTATGTACCTTGAGCGCCACCTTCATCCTCATGCTCCACACCGTGTAGTTGGTGGCGGTGAGCATAGGGAATTGTATGGTTGTAGTACTCTCCTTCGGCTTGATAGTCATCGCAACTATATCTTTGTCCCCCATGTCTCACAGAACTTCTCCTCTTGGATTTTGTTTAAGAATTCAATAGAATGCTCTGATACCAATTATTAAATCGTAAACTTATGACCCAAGACAATGATCTCAATAAGAACTCACTTTATTAATAGCTGTAGAAACAATCTCAAAAAACTAAAGCTCTCAAACTCAAACTCACAAATTATATCTCAATCATAGCATCTCTTTATATAACACTTTTAAACTCCTAAACTCATTAGGAACCATATCTTAAGGATAACCCTCAATCTTTATAATCCTAATCTCATTAGGATAACTTATAACCTAAGTTAAATTTAAGCTTAAGTCAACAATAGGCAGAGAACAAGGTATCATCATGTTTCGAATTAGCTCGAAGCGCAACCATTAAACAGTGTATCATCATGTTTCAGATTTGTTTCTATTGTGATGTTTGATTGGTTAGAGTAATTAAATTGTTATTATTATTATTGTTAGGATATATGATACATGTCAATTTTATTAAGACCATTTTAAATATAAATTAATAAGTTTGTATTATTAGATAAAAGTATGATTCTAATTTAGTAGATTAGATATCACTAGGGCTGGGCACAAATACTTGTTACTTGCCTTATACCCGATGTTTGACCCGTGACTCTTCGCTTTTTGGCATCAGTTGCCAAGTCATCAAGTCGTTGAGTTTTGCTACTGCAAGTACAAGGCAAGTAACAAGTATCACAAAAAGTTACGACTCGCCTTGATATTACTCGCACTTGTTTTTGTACTAAAAATGATAACTAAACAATAAAACCAAAGCTCTAAACAAATATTTTGTTGTTGTAGAAGTAAACAATACTTTCTTATCGAATTTTATCTTCTTTTTATATAGACCACATATACCGGTATGATCATCAATCAATCTGAACACATACCTCTTCTTGGAAGCCGTTGTTGGAGATATTGGTCCAAAGGTCTCCATGAATAAGCTCCAGACGTGTGAGGCACCGATATGCAAATGGCTTTTGAATTCTTCGCTCCGCCCTACATGACGCTGCAGTCTCATTCTCAATGCTCGTTTAGGTATGCCCGTAACTATCTCTTTACTCACCATACTGCAGATAGATTCTCGACTTACACCCAAGTCTCGCATGCCAAATGGCTGAATCATCATCTCGAGACTTGAAGACACCTAGTATTGTCAACCTCCATAGTCACTTTATACAAGCGTTCTTGGACCGATGGCTTTGTGTTCTCGCCACGATCATATAGTGTGAGATAGTCTTCTTTCATTCGAACATCACAGCCAGACTCGTGAGCTTGTCAAGGCTGATAATATTGCTCTTCGTCTGGTATAAAGTACATCGGCCAAGATTTTCTTTCCATCCTTGCTTATGAAGATAATTGAACCTTTTCCCTTTATGTCTATGGCCAGTCGCTCCAAATCTCACTTTCCTGTGATTCTCTCATCAATCTTTGCAAAAAGCACGATTACGACATGTGATTGTTTATGCCATTGTCTAAATACCACATTGTCTTACGCTTTGAACTTGCTTGGCATCACACTCTCCTCATTCAAATACACGACTTCATTCATCATCAACTCCTCAGCCTCGTGGTGTCTCAGCATCATTCTCTTGTGTTTGGAGCTTAAGTAACCGGTCTGGACATAGATAGGCATAGTGGCCAGTCTTATCGCTTCAAGCATACCACGCCAGCATTCTACCTTGCCCAGTCTTGCTGATTGTTGTATCGTCCACGCCCTCTTCTCTGTTACCATAACGCCCACCACGCCCCTTCCTCTTCCGTAGGTTTCGTTTGTGATTGGGAGTCAGCATTGGCATACATGAGTTTTCTTGATCATCGCTGATCATCATCTACGATCCTCTCCTCATGCTTTTAAGCCCCACAATATCTTCAAAGCTGGTGGTATTGAGGTTTAGAACCTGTTCAAGAGCAGCTATGATATGTATATACTCTTCCTCTGGCTATTAAGAAATTTCTTGACGAAGTTTAGATTCCTCTATGTCTTCTCCTAAAGCTGAAGATTTTGAAGACATCTCTCAGAGTTTACCGAGAAATCATCAATGGTCTCTGTCTTTCATCTTCAATCGACTAAACTCGTCCATGAGTGTTTGTAACCTAGCCTCACGAACTCTGTCAGCTCCCACATGCCTTGCTTTTATTTGCCTCACACAAGTTTTGAGGTGTCAAGATCCCCAACTTGTAGAATTAGGACTTCGGTATGGACTGAAACAACAATGCTCGAGCCATGTCGTTCTTGTCTCCATCATCTATCCCGGTTCTATCATCTCCCATACTTTATGTACCTTGAGCCACCTTCATCCTCATGCTCCACACCGTAGTTGGTGGCGGTGAGCATGGGAATTGTATGGTTGTAGTACTCTCCTTCGCTCGATAGTATCATAACTATATCTTTGTCCCCATGTCTCACGAACTTCTCCTCTTGGATTTTGTTTAAGAATTCAATAGAATGCTCGATACCAATTATTAAATCGTAAACTTATGACCCAAGACAATGATCTCAATAAGAACTCACTTTATTAATACTGTAAACAATCTCAAAAACTAAAGCTCTCAAACTCAAACTCACAAATTATATCTCAATCATAGCATCTCTTTATATAACACTTTTAAACTCCTAAACTCATTAGGAACCATATCTTAAGGATAACCCTCAATCTTTATAATCCTAATCTCATTAGGATAACTTATAACCTAAGTTAAATTTAAGCTTAAGTCAACAATAGGCAGAGAACAAGGTATCATCATGTTTCAATTAGCTCAAGGCAAACCATTAAACAGTGTATCATCATGTTTCAGATTTGTTTCTATTGTGATGTTTGATTGGTTAGAGTAATTAAATTGTTATTATTATTATTGTTAGGATATATGATACATGTCAATTTTATTAAGACCATTTTAAATATAAATTAATAAGTTTGTATTATTAGATAAAAGTATGATTCTAATTTAGTAGATTAGATATCACTAGGGCTGGGCACAAATACTTGTTACTTGCCTTATAAGATGTTTGACCGCACCGCCGCTTTTTCAAGTACTGCCGCTGCTGTCAAGTATCAAGTCGTTGAGCTTTACTAAGTACAAGGCAAGTAACAAGTATCACAAAAAAAGTTACGACTCGCCTTGATATTACTCGTTACTTGTTTTACGACTAAAAATGATAACTAAACAATAAAAACCAAAGCTCTAAACAAATATTTTGTTGTTGTAAGAAGTAAACAATACTTTCTTATCGAATTTTATCTTCTTTTTTATATTAGGTGCAAATATTTTATTTAAAATAACTCTCTTATTTTTACCAAGTCGAGAAAATAAAACAAACTTTCATAACCTTCTCTCGTAAAATATTATCTATCAAATAATTTTTAGAAATTTGAAAATATATCCAAGTAATTAATAAATACTTGTAAATAGCAAGTAATCGAACAAGACAAGTAATTTGCAAGTAACATATTTTTGGACAAGTATTTGAAATAACAAGTAATTTGCAAGTAACATATTTTTGGACAAGTATTTGAAATAACAAGTAATCGTTTCTGACAAGTCAAGTACAAGTCGAAAAATTCATTACTCGTTCAAGGCAAACCAAGTATCAAGTATACGTAAAAAAACAAGTACCCGCTTTGCGTCCACCCATATATATCACAGGTGATATAAGATGTAAAATTGATTAGCCCAAATAAATATATAAAAAATTATTTAAACTAATTGTTTAGTGGATTGATCCAAATGGTTGGAAAAAACAAGGCAAGCTGAACAAAAGTAAAAAATTAAAGTTGGTGGTCATAAAATTTTGTTTTGTGAGAAGTAGCACGTCCCTGGAGATAAAGGAAAGGAAAGAGAGAAACGAAACCCTAAGAAGAGGAGGATCGGGTCGTCGAACTTTTCTGATCAGACAAGAAGGAAAAGCAAAGATGATGAACACTTCTAACGGAACGATATCGGGACCATCTTCATCGTCTTCACCGGCTGCGAATCCTCAGGCGCCTGGGATTAAGACTTATTTCAAGACCCCCGAAGGCAAGTACAAGCTCCACTACGAGAAGACTCATTCTTCCGGTCTCCTTCACTACGCTCATGGCAAAACCGTTACTCAGGTGAGTCTATTCGTTTAGGGATTACTTCGATCCAATCTGATTTTGGGTTTTGATTTCTGATTGGTTCAATCGGAATTTTTTTAGAGATTTAGTGAAATTTTGAATTGCAATGCTTAAAGGTTGTAACTTTTATCAATGGGTTTCATTAGCAATGCCTTAAGGTCGTAACTTTTATCAATGGGTTTCATTAGCAATGCTTAAAGGTCGTAACTTTGATCAATGGGTTTCATTAGCTTTGCTTAAAGGATGTAACTTTGATCAATGGGTTTCATTAGCTTTGCTTAAAGGATGTAACTTTGATCAATGGGTTTCATTAGCTTTGCTTTCCTTTAGATTATATAGCAAATGAGAGTTTCGTTTTTGCGTTGTCAGGTAACTCTAGCTCAGCTTAAGGAACGAGCTGCTCCTTCGACACCAACTGGTACTTCGTCAGGCTACAGTGCGAGTAGCGGATTCCGTTCAGCGACAGCGAGGTTGCTGACCGGGAATGGGAACCGCGCGCTTAGCTTTGTTGGAGGTAATGGAGGGGCAAAACGTGAGTGCTAGTTCGAGGATTAGTGGCTCCTTCGCTGCTGCTTCTAACGCCAGCACTTCGATGACGAATACGAACTTTGATGGGAAAGGAACTTACCTGGTATTCAATGTGGGTGATGCTGTTTTTATTTGTGACTTGAACTCACAGGAAAAGGTAATTAATTACTTCTGGTGTTTGTGTTTCTTTTCAAGACTTGAATGTAGTGTTCTGGCATGAAGAATGTTCTTTCTAATGTAGGATCCAGTAAAGTCTATCCATTTCAGTAATTCGAATCCTATGTGCCATGCTTTTGATCCTGATGCTAAGGATGGGCATGATTTACTTATTGGGCTGAACTCTGGCGATGGTGAGAAGGATTTTGAGCTCGGTCTTTTTAACCTCTCATCTAGATGCGCTGTCCCGTGGATTTATAGTTAGTGTATGTGTTATTGCAGTGTACACTGTATCGCTGAGACAACAACTACAGGACGTCTCTAAGAAGCTAGTTGGAGCACTGCACTATAATAAGGACGGCTCCGTGAATAACAGGCAAGAGTCTTTACCTGTCGTCACCTCTTTATTGTGTCATTATTCATCTGGCTCATGTTTGTTTTCTGTAAGGATCTGTTTGCGTGTTTTTGTTTGTACTTCTGCTAGTGTTTTGTCAATGAGGCAAGCTTGGGCAGTTTATCTACTGGATTTATGCTCTAGGCAATTCTCAGTGACAGTAGATTAGTCAGATTATTACACACAGGATGTAGTCTCAGAGAAGAACGATTTTAGTTGGTTAAGATGAAACATAAAGCGACAATGAAACAAGTTTAGATAGTTCATTTTTTTTGTTGTTGACTTGTTATGGATGTGTATGCTCAAGGAATCTTTTGACAGTAGATTACTCAATTTACTACAGAACATGATGTAGTCTCTGAGGATAACAGTTTTGGTTGGTTGAGTTGAAACATGAATGTGGCCAAAAGTCCTTTGACCTCTGAAACTTAATTTTAATTTGGAGTAATTTCCTCTCTAGGATTAAAATAAACTTTGTTGCTTTGTCACAGCCGTTGTACTAGTATTGCTTGGGTGCCTGGAGGTGATGGAGCATTTGTCGTTGCTCATGCCGATGGCAATTTGTACGTGTATGAGAAGGCAAGCTCAGATTCCAGAATACTGTTTTTGATGTATTACTTTAATTTGCCTGATCTTGTCTAATTCTTGATCCTGTTTAATTTAACTTATAGAACAAAGATGGTGCCACTGATTCAACATTTCCTGCTATAAGAGATCCTACACAATTTACGGTTGACAAGGCAAAATATAGCAAGGTACTTGAGTTAGCAACCATCTTCTTAGATCCTTCCTTATATATGTGCTGGAAGCGATGGTACATGCCTATCCTCTGATAGTATCATCAGTTGCTACTGCTGCTAACAAAATTGTGTATTGTAATGAGAAATTGAGTATAGTTGGATGTACCATTGTTGATTCCCGTGAGTGTTCATGCAGAGTAATCCTGTTGCGAGATGGCATATCTGTCTAGGTTCAATCAACAGCATTGCTTTCTCAAACGATGGGTCACACTTGGCCACTGTTGGAAGAGATGGTAAGACGTTGTGTAGCTCTTCTTCTTTCTTCTCCAAGTGTTTCTTAACTAAATCATTAAAGCTTTCTTACCATTTTACAGGCTATCTTCGCGTTTTTGACTTCTCAACCCAGAAGCTAGTATGTGGTGGAAAAAGTTATTATGGTGCTCTGCTGTGCTGTTCTTGGAGGTGTCTAGAAACATATCCTTAAGAAAATTTCTTCTTTTAGCTCAGAATGATACTGTACATTGACAACGTGATTATATTGACAGTATGGATGGGAAGTACATATTGACTGGAGGTGAAGATGACTTGGTTCAAGTGTGGAGTATGGAAGATCGTAAGGTCGTGGCGTGGGGTGAGGGACATAACTCGTGGGTAAGGTTTTTTGGTTTTTTTTTTATTGTTTTTTAAGTGCACATTCTTCAGTTGATTCATATTGGATTTGCTTGCTCCCAGGTAAGTGGAGTAGCGTTTGATTCGTATTGGTCGTCACCAAATACAGATGGGTCAGGAGAGCATGTCATGTACCGGTTTGGATCAGTCGGTCAGGTATTGCTTCATGCTCCTTTAGTGACTACTTGAAATATGCTTTAATATATGAGATTTGTGTTTAGCTTCTCTATATTGCTTTGGCCAGCTTTATCGTTTGAACAGTGTCAACACATAGAATGATTCTAGGGTAAGGACAACAAAGGGTCATAGGAGAAATCTTAGTATATAGATCTTTGTAACGTTTCTTTAGTCTTCACAATGACTACTCATTGGCCATGTAGCATTATTATCCAGATGACATATACTGATTTGTTGGTAGAAAGTTAATTGTGTGTTGTATGATGCAATCGTTTACACAAACCTGTTACCTGAAAGTCTCAGTTTCTAGCTTAATTTGCCATAGTTAACCATAGCCTTCTACAATGTGCCTTTCACACACTTTGCTGCATTCCCAGGACACACAGCTACTTCTCTGGGACCTTGAAATGGACGAGATCGTGGTTCCACTCAGGCGACCACCAGGAGGATCTCCAACTTACAGCACGGGAAGCCAATCTGCTCACTGGGACAACGCCATACCGATGGGAACTCTTCAACCCGCTCCTTGCAAGCGTGATGTTCCAAAGCTCTCGCCGGTCATAGCTCACCGTGTTCACACTGAGCCCCTCTCGGGTCTGATGTTCACACAAGAATCAGTGGTAACAGCTTGTCGAGAAGGCCATATAAAGATCTGGACAAGGCCCAGTGCCTCGGAAACCCAAACCAACAGCTCAGAAGCAAATCCTGCGATTGCACTCTTGAGCTCAAGCTTCCCCAAAGACAACAAAGGATCACTGAGCAGCAAGATCGGCGGTTCTAGTTTGAAGCAATGATTAGAGATCATGCTGTCTGATCAATCAGGTGCTATTGTTTAGTCATGTTTTCTCCATCTAAAAAGTGGTAAAGGAAAAGCCCTGTGAATAAAAGTTTCTGCTGGGTTTTTTTTTTTTTAAATTTATAAGAAGATCAAAATCTGACTGTATATTGGAGGCTGACAAAGTTGTGGGCATAGGAAAGAAGATGGGTGAGACGAAAGAGATGTTTAATTTTCTGATGTAATTATAAGAAGAAGAAAAGGTGTTTTTGGTTTTCAGGGTTTTATGTCCGGAAGACTTTCTTCATCAGCCAATAATGGGAACCTTGGGTACTCCTGAAGAATGTCACTCTTTTATTTTCATTCAGTCTCTGCAGACACTACTAAAGGATCGATGATGCCTTCTTTATCTATTTTAATTATTTGGTTTCTCTGAAATAATGTCATAACCTGCATTTTGTTTTACGAGTGAATATCCCAAAAGTCACTTGGCCTTTTGTTGTTTCTATTATTTTTGTGTATATGTTTAATTTAAACTTCTCATAGCTTAACACACGAGACTCTGTCACGGTCCGAGTAAACGGTACTGGTGGGAAAGACAAAAAAGAGATCCGTGACACGACCGACAAGAGATAAACCCACTCACCTACCGATTTTGGAACATTCATTTCTTTGTCTTTTCCCCTTATCACACTCCTATCTTGATCATACTTTTTCATACGACGTGACAGTATTTATTTGATAATTTTCATAAGACATCATCATCTAATATTTTGTTGGATCTTAGTCTCAACTCTCCAAGTGTCAGTAGCTATGTATACATGAAGACAGATGTGTAAGGTGTTTGATAATCTTATTCTCTTCACATGTGTGGTTAAAATGTGTCTTCCTTGTGTAATCCCGTAAAAGCAGAAGAATTCTGAAAGGACACACTCGAGAATTAATTTATTATTAATACATCTTTATGGTTTTGACTTTTTGTTGTCTAGGTACCAATCAAGAAGTCAAGATTCAACACAGCTGGAACAAAACAACTATTGCAAGCAACAATAAATGTTATTTACTGTAGTATAATGAATACTCAATTGATAGAAAATTAGAATCGTGATATTGTCAAGCGTCGGTGGATCGGATTCACTCTCCAAATCATAAGCCATACTTCTTTAATGAGTACTTTCTACGGATAAATTGCATTATATCTATTCTATTAAAATGAAAATGAAGTAAAAATAATATTTATATATTTTTAAGTAGGTTTTTACATATTTTCATTTTTTTTAACTAATCTAACCAGTTCATTTATTGTTTTCATTTAAGTATTTTATTATATCTTTTACATTCATTTTTATTTTTCTAAATTACTTCATTGATTGTATTTACCATAATAATTCGTTGTCGTTTATTTTACGTATTAATCATAATAATTTCACGTATTTAAATGAAATTACTCCATTAGTGACAAAGAATTTAAACTGCTTAAAAATTATTTTTATTTGTTTACATAATCAGTTAGACATGGACATTCAAGTATACATTCAGATACATATTGGTTTTATGGATATGATATTTTTGGATTTAAAATTAAACTATGTTCGAGTATAATAAATTTTTGGACAAAGTTCAAGTTGAATCTTCGGACGGATAAGTTTGTAGGAACCTAAAAATATATAAATAACATATATATTTAAAAATGTCACTAAATTTTTATAAAAAGACAAAATCAAATCCGCACAGACGACTCTAATTAGTATATGTGAAACTGTATAGATTGGTTTGATCATGTGTCGTCTCTAATATTAGTGGCTTAACTATTTTTAAAAATATGGTCCTATATTCAAAATTTAAATAGTATATATATTATAATTTTTTATTAATATTTAAAATTTTGAAAATAAATAAATATATGAATCATTACTAAAATTTTGATTTACCTAATATTTGTAAATTTATTAGCTTGGATATGTAAATATATTTGGTTTCTAAATTTTAAAGAAATGTTGGCTGAACTTATTTTAAGTTTATTTTTATAATCTAATAATTAAAATCACAAAGGTTGAAAAGTCATTAATCAAACTAAAATCAAATAGAAAATAGAGTAAAAATAGAGAATAAAAGTAAAACTATCTGGTTACATGATTTAAGGTGAACAGAAAATAATATAAACAAAAAAAAAATAGTAAATCAAAACAGATAGTTGCAAATCCTCTTCTTCACAAGGATGGAGAGCAGCCTCATCTGTTGGGTTCTTAAAAAAGAGGTTCTTAATTAAAAAATATTGTTATTTTAATTAATTTTTCTTAATTAATTAAATTTAAATGTGAATTAAATACAAAAGCTATTTATATGTTATCAAGTGGCATAAAGTGTTTAGATTCCCAAATGTCTTTAAATTAGAACTTTTCTTGTTCTCTTTTCTTTTCTTTTGTCATAATCTCCTCCACATTCCCCAGACTTTACATGAAGAGAAAGAGAATTCATCGTACCCGTACTATGTAGTTCAAATCTCAAAAGAACTCGAATGGTTGGGTAAACAAAACAAAAATGGATCAGATGCAGAGACGCCACCACCACAACAACAACAACCACCCTTGTAATGTCGACGAGTGCGCTGTGAACTTCGCGTTTCTAGGCCCGTTCCTCTTCTCAGGCAACGGGTTGCTGCTATCCACCAAAGGTTCTCGCTTTCAAGCACAGGAAGTTTGTAAGTGAGATAACTTATGAAGACGCTTCCTTTGGATTCGTCTTCTCTATCGATCTCGAGATAGTTTATGTCTCTGTTTCACTTGTTTATGAGAAGGAGCGTTTACTTAAACCCGGTGGAACCGGAGCTATGCTTGAGGGGTCTGACTCAGTGTCTCCTGTTTCTTCACTTTTGAAGAACTCTAGTGTTGTTCATGTTGCTTCCTTTGGTGAACATGTTTTGGTCATCTTCAGGAGAAACGTTGAAGATAGTTTCCGTTTTTGGATTGCTCATCATCCGTACTCAACAACCGTCCATACATTGGATTATTAGAGCCTCTTCTCGAGGAGAAGCGTTCGGATATTCATTACTTGCCTGAGTTCATTGATCTCTCTTCTAAGAAGAGGCTGGTTTATATTGATATTGGAGCAGCGGATCATTTACACAAACCTGTTACCTGAAAGTCTCAGTTTCTAGCTTAATTTGCCATAGTTAACCATAGCCTTCTACAATGTGCCTTTCACACACTTTGCTGAATCCACAGGACACACAGCTGCTTCTTTGGGACCTTGAAATGGACGAGATCGTGGTTCCACTCAGGCGACCACCAGGAGGATCTCCCACTTACAGCACGGGAAGCCAATCTGCTCACTGGGACAACGCCATACCAATGGGAACTCTTCAACCCGCTCCTTGCAAACGTGACGTTCCAAAGCTCTCGCCGGTCATAGCTCACCGTGTTCACACTGAGCCCCTCTCCGGCCTGATGTTCACACAAGAATCAGTCGTAACGGCTTGTCGAGAAGGCCATATAAAGATCTGGACAAGGCCCTGTGCCTCTGAAACCCAGTCTAACAGCTCAGAAGCAAACCCTGCAATTGCTCTCTTGAGCTCAAGCTTCCCGAAAGACAACAAAGGCTCACTGAGCAGCAAGATCGGCGGTTCTAGTTTGAAGCAATGATAGAGATGATGCTGTCTGATCAAAGCAGGTGCTATTATTTAGTCTCCAATCTAAAGTGGTAAAGGAAAAGCCCTGTGAATAAAAAAAAATCTGCTGGGTTTTGTTTTTTTCTAAATTTATAAGAAGATGAAAATCTGACTGTATATTGGAGGCTGACAAAAGTTGTGGGCATAGAAAAGAAGAAGAAGAAGAAGATGGGTGAGATGAAAGAGAGATTTAATTTTCTGATGTAATTATAAGAAGAAGAAAAGGTGTTTTTGGTTTTCAGGGTTTTAATGTCCAGAAGACTTTCTTCACCAGCCAATAATGGGAACCTTGGGTACTCCTGAAGAATGTCACTCTTTTATTTTCATTCAGTCTCTGCAGACACTACTAAAGGATCGATGATGCCTTCTTTATCTATTTTAATTATTTGGTTTCTCTGAAATAATGTTATAACCTGCATTTTTGTTTTACGAGTGGATATCCCAAAATTCCCTTGGCCTTTGTTTCTATTATTTTGTGTATATGTTATAGTTTAAACTTCTCATAGCTTAACACACGAGACTCTGTCACGGTCCGAGTAAACGGTACTGGTGGGAAAGACAAAAGAGATCCGTGACACGACCGACAAGAGATAAACCCACTCACCTACCGATTTTGGAACATTCATTTCTTTGTCTTTTCCCCTTATCACACTCCTATCTTGATCATACTTTTTCATACGACGTGACAGTATTTATTTGATAATTTTCATAAGACATCATCATCTAATATTTTGTTGGATCTTAGTCTCAACTCTCCAAGTGTCAGTAGCTATGTATACATGAAGACAGATGTGTAAGGTGTTTGATAATCTTATTCTCTTCACATGTGTGGTTAAAATGTGTCTTCCTTGTGTAATCCCGTAAAAGCAGAAGAATTCTGAAAGGACACACTCGAGAATTAATTTATTATTAATACATCTTTATGGTTTTGACTTTTTGTTGTCTAGGTACCAATCAAGAAGTCAAGATTCAACACAGCTGGAACAAAAACAACTATTGCAAGCAACAATAAATGTTATTTACTGTAGTATAATGAATACTCCAATTGATAGAAAATTAGAATCGTGATATTGTCAAGCGTCGGTGGATCGGATTCACTCTCCAAATCATAAGCCATACTTCTTTAATGAGTACTTTCTACGGATAAATTGCATTATATCTATTCTATTAAAATGAAAATGAAGTAAAAATAATATTTATATATTTTTAAGTAGGTTTTTACATATTTTCATTTTTTTTAACTAATCTAACCAGTTCATTTATTGTTTTCATTTAAGTATTTTATTATATCTTTTACATTCATTTTTATTTTTCTAAATTACTTCATTGATTGTATTTACCATAATAATTCGTTGTCGTTTATTTTACTTATTAATCATAATAATTTCACATATTTAAATGAAATTACTCCATTAGTGACAAAGAATTTAAACTGCTTAAAAATTATTTTTATTTGTTTACATAATCAGTTAGACATGGACATTCAAGTATACATTCAGATACATATTGGTTTTTATGGATATGATATTTTTGGATTTAAAATTAAACTATGTTCGAGTATAATAAATTTTCGGACAAAGTTCAAGTTGAATCTTCCGGATCGGATAAGTTTGTAGAACCTAAAATATATAAATAACATATATATTTAAAAATGTCACTAAATTTTTATAAAAGACAAAATCAAACCATATTTAATGACTCTAATTAGTATATGTGAAACTGTATAGATTGGTTTGATCATGTGTCGTCTCTAATATTAGTGGCTTAACTATTTTTAAAAATATGGTCCTATATTCAAAATTTAAATAGTATATATATTATAATTTTTTATTAATATTTAAAATTTTGAAAATAAATAAATATATGAATCATTACTAAAATTTTGATTTACCTAATATTTGTAAATTTATTAGCTTGGATATGTAAATATATTTGGTTTCTAAATTTTAAAGAAATGTTGGCTGAACTTATTTTAAGTTTATTTTTATAATCTAATAATTAAAATCACAAAGGTTGAAAAGTCATTAATCAAACTAAAATCAAATAGAAAATAGAGTAAAATAGAGAATAAAAAGTAAAAACTATCTGGTTACATGATTTAAGGTGAACAGAAAATAATATAAACAAAAAAATAGTAAATCAAAACAGATAGTTGCAAATCCTCTTCTTCACAAGGATGGAGAGCAGCCTCATCTGTTGGGTTCTTAAAAAGAGGTTCAATGGGAACTCTTCAACCCGCTCCTTGCAAGCGTGATGTTCCAAAGCTCTCGCCGGTCATAGCTCACCGTGTTCACACTGAGCCCCTCTCGGGTCTGATGTTCACACAAGAATCAGTGGTAACAGCTTGTCGAGAAGGCCATATAAAGATCTGGACAAGGCCCAGTGCCTCGGAAACCCAAACCAACAGCTCAGAAGCAAATCCTGCGATTGCACTCTTGAGCTCAAGCTTCCCCAAAGACAACAAAGGATCACTGAGCAGCAAGATCGGCGGTTCTAGTTTGAAGCAATGATTAGAGATCATGCTGTCTGATCAATCAGGTGCTATTGTTTAGTCATGTTTTCTCCATCTAAAAAGTGGTAAAGGAAAAGCCCTGTGAATAAAAGTTTCTGCTGGGTTTTTTTTTTTTTAAATTTATAAGAAGATCAAAATCTGACTGTATATTGGAGGCTGACAAAGTTGTGGGCATAGGAAAGAAGATGGGTGAGACGAAAGAGATGTTTAATTTTCTGATGTAATTATAAGAAGAAGAAAAGGTGTTTTTGGTTTTCAGGGTTTTATGTCCGGAAGACTTTCTTCATCAGCCAATAATGGGAACCTTGGGTACTCCTGAAGAATGTCACTCTTTTATTTTCATTCAGTCTCTGCAGACACTACTAAAGGATCGATGATGCCTTCTTTATCTATTTTAATTATTTGGTTTCTCTGAAATAATGTCATAACCTGCATTTTTGTTTTACGAGTGAATATCCCAAAAGTCACTTGGCCTTTTGTTGTTTCTATTATTTTTGTGTATATGTTTAATTTAAACTTCTCATAGCTTAACACACGAGACTCTGTCACGGTCCGAGTAAACGGTACTGGTGGGAAAGACAAAAAAGAGATCCGTGACACGACCGACAAGAGATAAACCCACTCACCTACCGATTTTGGAACATTCATTTCTTTGTCTTTTCCCCTTATCACACTCCTATCTTGATCATACTTTTTCATACGACGTGACAGTATTTATTTGATAATTTTCATAAGACATCATCATCTAATATTTTGTTGGATCTTAGTCTCAACTCTCCAAGTGTCAGTAGCTATGTATACATGAAGACAGATGTGTAAGGTGTTTGATAATCTTATTCTCTTCACATGTGTGGTTAAAATGTGTCTTCCTTGTGTAATCCCGTAAAAGCAGAAGAATTCTGAAAGGACACACTCGAGAATTAATTTATTATTAATACATCTTTATGGTTTTGACTTTTTGTTGTCTAGGTACCAATCAAGAAGTCAAGATTCAACACAGCTGGAACAAAAACAACTATTGCAAGCAACAATAAATGTTATTTACTGTAGTATAATGAATACTCCAATTGATAGAAAATTAGAATCGTGATATTGTCAAGCGTCGGTGGATCGGATTCACTCTCCAAATCATAAGCCATACTTCTTTAATGAGTACTTTCTACGGATAAATTGCATTATATCTATTCTATTAAAATGAAAATGAAGTAAAAATAATATTTATATATTTTTAAGTAGGTTTTACATATTTTCATTTTTTTTAACTAATCTAACCAGTTCATTTATTGTTTTCATTTAAGTATTTTATTATATCTTTTACATTCATTTTTATTTTTCTAAATTACTTCATTGATTGTATTTACCATAATAATTCGTTGTCGTTTATTTTACGTATTAATCATAATAATTTCACGTATTTAAATGAAATTACTCCATTAGTGACAAAGAATTTAAACTGCTTAAAAATTATTTTTATTTGTTTACATAATCGGAGTTAGACATGGACATTCAAGTATACATTCAGATACATATTGGTTTTTATGGATATGATATTTTTGGATTTAAAATTAAACTATGTTCGAGTATAATAAATTTTCGGACAAAGTTCAAGTTGAATCTTCCAGACCGGATAAGTTTGTAGGAACCTAAAAATATATAAATAACATATATATTTAAAAATGTCACTAAATTTTTATAAAAAGACAAAATCAAATCCGCATGATCTGACTCTAATTAGTATATGTGAAACTGATAGATTGGTTTGATCATGTGTCGTCTCTAATATTAGTGGCTTAACTATTTTTAAAAATATGGTCCTATATTCAAAATTTAAATAGTATATATATTATAATTTTTTATTAATATTTAAAATTTTGAAAATAAATAAATATATGAATCATTACTAAAATTTTGATTTACCTAATATTTGTAAATTTATTAGCTTGGATATGTAAATATATTTGGTTTCTAAATTTTAAAGAAATGTTGGCTGAACTTATTTTAAGTTTATTTTTATAATCTAATAATTAAAATCACAAAGGTTGAAAAGTCATTAATCAAACTAAAATCAAATAGAAAATAGAGTAAAAATAGAGAATAAAAAGTAAAAACTATCTGGTTACATGATTTAAGGTGAACAGAAAATAATATAAACAAAAAAAAAATAGTAAATCAAAACAGATAGTTGCAAATCCTCTTCTTCACAAGGATGGAGAGCAGCCTCATCTGTTGGGTTCTTAAAAAAGAGGTTCTTAATTAAAAAATATTGTTATTTTAATTAATTTTTCTTAATTAATTAAATTTAAATGTGAATTAAATACAAAAGCTATTTATATGTTATCAAGTGGCATAAAGTGTTTAGATTCCCAAATGTCTTTAAATTAGAACTTTTCTTGTTCTCTTTTCTATTTTCTTTTGTTTTTTGATTTTCCTTTGATTATTAGAACCCCATAACAACTCTGGGATGGAGGTGCTCTATAGTAACTAAAAAATCAAGCCACTTAGATCAAAACACATACTGTATTAGACATGTGTTCTCTCCTCCACATTCCCCAGACTTTACTGAGAAAGAGAATTCATCGTACCCGTACTATGTAGTTCAAATCTCAAAAAGAACTCGAATGGTTGGGTAAACAAAACAAAAATGGATCAGATGCAGAGACGCCACCACCACAACAACAACAACCACCCTTGTAATGTCGACGAGTGCGCTGTGAACTTCGCGTTTCTAGGCCCGTTCCTCTTCTCAGGCAACGGGTTGCTGCTATCCACCAAAGGTTCTCGCTTTCAAGCACAGGAAGTTTGTAAGTGAGATAACTTATGAAGACGCTTCCTTTGGATTCGTCTTCTCTATCGATCTCGAGATAGTTTATGTCTCTGTTTCACTTGTTTATGAGAAGGAGCGTTTACTTAAACCCGGTGGAACCGGAGCTATGCTTGAGGGGTCTGACTCAGTGTCTCCTGTTTCTTCACTTTTGAAGAACTCTAGTGTTGTTCATGTTGCTTCCTTTGGTGAACATGTTTTGGTCATCTTCAGGAGAAACGTTGAAGATAGTTTCCGTTTTTGGATTGCTCATCATCCGTACTCAACAACCGTCCATACATTGGATTATTAGAGCCTCTTCTCGAGGAGAAGCGTTCGGATATTCATTACTTGCCTGAGTTCATTGATCTCTCTTCTAAGAAGAGGCTGGTTTATATTGATATTGGAGCAGCGGATCATTTAACAACTAGATCGAACTGGTTTTTCCTTCCTATCCAATCGAGAAGAAAGCTTTTAATAGCTACTTTGTGCATCACAACACATTGGTCTTGACTTCTTACGTCAAAAGTCCTGGTGTAACCTTCATCTATCACCCGGGACTAGCAGCAGCGACAAAATCTGGTACTGGAGATCAAGAAAAGCCTTTTGTGGAAGATGATAGCTTTGATTTTCTAGAATGGTTCAAGGAAACGACAAGCTTTGCTGATTTTGTGGTTCTGAAGATGAACACAAGCGGCGCCGAGATGAAGTCTCTCTCTCTGAGTTGATAAATAGCGGTACGATCTGCTCAGTTGATGAACTGTTTTTAAACTGCAAAGGGTACAGAGACTGCACCAGTATCATAAGGAGTCTCAGAAACAGTGGCGTCTTTGTTCATCAGTGGTGGGAAGACTAAAGAGCTAAGCTATATGAAGCTTAAAAACTAAAACTATGTTGTTTGATAAGTTATTTTGTTTTACTATGTTTGATAAAATCTTTGTCGGTTCTACCTTAAATAAGCAGTTGCCACCATGAACCTTTGTGTATGTTCTTTTCAATGAAGTTGCTATGTTTGTGTGTTTCTACTAGTTTTAGTGCTCTGTTTATTCAACTAATAACAGTACCAAGTCGCATAATAGTATTACTTACTATAAATAGCACTCTCTTAACTTAGGAAAATTGCGCTTCCTATGAATTCTTGATCACCATACATGAAAAAAACAAACTCAAACCATAACCTCTTTGATTTTCAATTCCAATCACTTGATAAACTTGACATTGGCGTAAAATAATAACAATTACACTCAACGAAAACACACTAAAGAGCAAGTAGAAAACACACAGATAAGATAACAAACTGAAACTGATTTGGATAATTTGTACATATCATCTTTATTATTTCAGAATCTGCTTGGTGAATGAGAGAGTGTTTAGACGTTGGCAGCACTTCTGAAAGATCCGAGAGACTTGGAACCTGAAGCCCTCAGAACGAACTGGTGGTAGAATGCAGCTATCGCAGCTCCAACGAATGGTCCCACCCAAAATATCCACTGTTCCATTTTATTTAATCATCATCAAAATAAATCAAAGTTAGTTGGTTACAATTAATATATATCCTAATATAACTGGTAAAATAGAAAAGGAGGTCATACGTGGTCATCCCATGGCTTGCTCTCATTGAAGATAACGGCTGCTCCGAAACTCCTTGCCGGGTTGATTCCAGTTCCGGTGATGGGAATGGTAGCCAAGTGCACCATGAACACCGCAAATCCAATGGGAAGTGGCGCCAACACCTTTTCATTTCATTTTTAAATTATTAGTATTAGGATTTTAACGTATCAGTTTATAACACTTGCTTTTTATAAACAAAACTATGTTTTAAAGGCTTACTGGGACGTGGGAGTCTCTGGCACTACGTTTAGGGTCAGTGGCGGAGAAGACGGTGTAGACAAGAACGAAAGTACCGATGATCTCTGCGGCGAGGCCTGTTCCTGTGCTGTAGCCGTCGGCTAGAGAGTTGGCTCCACCGCCGTAACGAACGTAGTAAGAGCTTTGGAAGGCTTTGACGAACCCAACTCCACATATCGCACCCAAACACTGAGCTACCATGTACAATATGGCTCTAACCAACGACACTTTACGTGCCAAGAGTAGCCCGAATGTCACTGCCGGGTTAATGTGACCACCTAAGGAAACAAACAATATGTTATCAGTTGACAGTTAAAGACACGCTATGTAATCAACTAACCGGTTTCAATCTTGATTGGTATGCTCCGGTTAAGGGTATTAACTCAGATAAGCTGAACTTTCATGATCCTTAATAAATGTTTCTACAACTCTTTTTCTGTTCATGTAACCTAACAATTCGGCTTTGAATGGTGAATAAAAAATAAATGAAACATTTAAAAAATACATTATTTATTAAAAATAATGTTTTAATTTATTTTTATAGAACACTATACAACAAAATTGTTCTACATTAAATTTAGGAAATAATAACACTATTCTTTTTCATTTCTACTATTTTATTAATATTTGCTTTGTTCAAATTCATTTCATAATGTCTCTGTGATGGACTAATGGTTACCAGTTAACCGACAAAATCGATTTAGTGATTTCATTTTTACTTATCAACTTTTCTTCTAAAGAAAAACTTAACCACATGATTCTAAACCAAGCTAAAGTCAAGACTCAAGAAGATTCATACCAGAGATACCGGCGGTGCAGTAGACAAGGATGAAGATCATGCCACCAAAAGCCCAAGCGATACCTAGGATCCCAACTCCACCGCAGTCAACGCCGCCGGCGGTACTATCGGTCTGAATCTTGTAACCGATGACTGTCAAAACGGTGATGTATAAGAAGAGGAGAGTAGCTACGAACTCGGCAATGACAGCTCTGTAAAAAGACCACTTGGTCAGCTCCTCCGGATCAAACAGAGGCGCCGGCGGTGGATCTTGATAGTCTCTTGTCTGAAACCCTTCTCCGGAAACAGCTTCCACGTCCTTCGCCATAACTAGTTTCTTTGTTTTCTGTCTTTCCACAAATGGGTTTTATTACTTCTCTGTTGTGTGGTTAGTGAGAGGAACATGTGCTCTGGTTTTATAGTAAGAGACTGAGAGCTCCTCTAGTTATTTTGCATGTATATTTAAAATATTAAAAAGTTATAAAAATTATATACTGTACGTTATATTGTATGTCTTAAGGTCTTGTTACGGAATAAAATTCTATGTTCTCTAAACAAACAAATGAATATAGAAATGTATTGATTGATTATGAAATTATGAGCTTACTAACTTTCACTAAACAATTATAAGCTAGTTGTCATGAAATAAAAATTATGATTAAGTTTTTAATGTCTATGATGCATGTTAAAGTCAGGTAAGATTTAAGTTCAGCAACATCACAATTACAACTTGATTTGTTTATGATTACGAAAAATGAATAATTGAAATATATCAGGTATAATCAACGGATTATTACTAACTAAACCTGATGAATATTAGGTAAAACCTTGAACTATAGGATACAAATGCAGTATCAATTATCAAGGTGTCATGGAGAATAAACTAGCCACATATTCAAAAGCCTCAACGAATCCATTACACACTAACACCAGGGTGTAAAGAAACTAGAGGGGTCCAGATTCCACTGATGTCAAAACCATGTGATTTTGTTAAAAGGTAACACGTGAAGGGGTGGTGGCACGCCGGAAACCGACCGGTTGCTAGCTCCGACAAACTTATCATCACCGTCCATTCGGATGAAGTCCAACTCAGCATAGCCGTCTGTTTAACCACTTACATATTGCCACGTTTTGAGATAACCCACCAATCATTCTCTTCATCAATAATTCCAACGTCTTTGCGAAATTGAGAATTGCTGACAACAGATTGAAAACGAAAACTGAATGAAAATAAATAAATATATAAATGAATAGAAGTGATGAAAATACAAAGATAGAATATGTAGTTTCATGGTTATTAATTTGACACGTTTCGACGTCTTATCGTTATAGTTACGTTGGTCGGCTATTGTTAGACGAGTATTCCACGTTAGTATTATTTTCCGTGTTTGCTTAAAATCATGAAAATGTGAAAGTCTATAGTTTGGTTCTGTCGTGTTGATATAAATTTATAATATGAGCAGTAAGAGACTGAACTCAAGAGAAAAAAATTGAGTGGCTCAAAAGAAATATGTCTTATTATATTATAAAAGCATATTGGACAAGTAAATGTATTACTATACTACACATTCTTTTATTTTTTATCAGCTTATATATTTACACTTTCTATTCACAGAAAACCAGACTTCTTACTAAATGTTCTATAAATAACTCGACGTATATAAAATGTTTTAATTTTTGTCCTTCACTAACTCAAATGATGCCATGCCAGAATATAGTTACAGCTTATATGTATAACAGTATCGATTTATCTGTCTCAAAATTAATAAATATATAAATGAATAGAAGTGATGAAAATACAAAGATAGAATATGTAGTTTCATGGTTATTAATTTGACACGTTTCGACGTCTTATCGTTATAGTTACGTTGGTCGGCTATTGTTAGACGAGTATTCCACGTTAGTATTATTTTCCGTGTTTGCTTAAAATCATGAAAATGTGAAAGTCTATAGTTTGGTTCTGTCGTGTTGATATAAATTTATAATATGAGCAGTAAGAGACTGAACTCAAGAGAAAAAAATTGAGTGGCTCAAAAGAAATATGTCTTATTATATTATAAAAGCATATTGGACAAGTAAATGTATTACTATACTACACATTCTTTTATTTTTATCAGCTTATATATTTACACTTTCTATTCACAGAAAACCAGACTTCTTACTAAATGTTCTATAAATAACTCGACGTATATAAAATGTTTTAAATTTTAATTTTTGTCCTTTACCCACTCAAATGATGCTATGCCAGAATATAGTTACAGCTTATATGTATAACAGTATCGATTTATCTGTCTCAAAATTAATAATCTACTCTGCATACAAATAATAGCCATTTCTAGTTACATGATATATTTCGTATTTATATTGCAGATTTGTAGTGTCCGAGTGTTTATGAGATATCAGTAAAAAAATTCCTTTTAAAAAGTCATCATTGGTCATTGATAAACCACCAAATCAAAAACCTGGAGAGAGATTAATTTTGATACTCTGGTTCTATTTAAATCCACAGCTTTACATTCTTTGTTCATATATAAGCTAAAATTACGATTTGAAGTATGGCTAAATTTTAAAATGGTAATGTGTTTAACTGTTCGTATTAACATATTAACTGTTCGTATTAACATAATAGATTTACGATCTTTACTGCATGATTTAAAGATGAGGTATATAGAATATATTCGAACTATGTACTACAAATCTACAATTACTCTTTTCGCCAACGAGTATAGTTTCCAAACGTTTGATTTGTTGATTGGTTCTCAAAGGTCATATTTTGCGGCCTGTCCAGTTCAAAAACGTGCCTTTCTTTGGATACAGTGATCTCTGATCTCCCTCACCTACAATGTTTTTGGTTAAGATACGTACTAACAAAAGTCACATCTTGTCCTACTTTGTCTTTATTTCTTATTTGAATTTTCCTTCTTTTCAATCTAAACATGACATAATAAAAGCATTGCAAGGAGTTTTATTTATATACTTCAAATACAAGAGATTGGTGGAAACAGCCTCTCCGACACCAAGTTGTTTACATGGAAAATAAACAACTTTGTGGTCGTGTGTTACATTGACAAAACAATCGGCTCACGTATATTATCGTTTACTATCGTTTACGTATATAACTATTTTTTTGTTAACCAAAAAAAAGCTACAGAGAAAACAACCAATTTAGAAGAATTTTCAACAGTACGAGAAATGAGCAAGAGTATGTTACATGACACTGCTTCAAGCAACAAATAACTTCCCGAGCTCAATGATTTCCTGTAAGACTGAAAATTAGAAAACAACTAAGTTACAACATTTTGCTAGTTAATCATTTAGGTGGTCTTCAAGTTTAATGATTCGACTCAGAATTCTTTAGGAGTAAATCCTAATCTGGTTCGAGGAGTTGTACTGTTTCATACAACTGTATATTGATTTTGTGAATGCAAAATGATATTTCACAAAAAGCTCTAACTAATAAACAAAACAAAAAGCTTGGCAGACAATTAGAATTGTATTTGAGATCATTCGGAAATGGTTAACTCATCCAAAAAATCATGTCCATGAGAGGGAAACTTCATGAAAAAGCCTTCACTTAGTGTCAGCATAATCAAAATCAAGGTTACATAAACTCGACTTTGAATAAAGAGGGAAGAGTGATAAGATATCAGTATGCAGCAGAGACGGATGCAGCAGAGACCAAAGGGGATGAGACTAATCGTTAATGATAATCATGCAGTGAACCCAAACAACAACCATTCTAGAAATCAAATCAAAGAGAGTAAAGTTTCCATCTTTCTACCATCAATAAGCAAGATACCATTATCAAGAAAACAAGCACAACCTAAACAGTTCAAAGCTCCCAACTTTAAGAACACAATAGCAAAGAACATCATCACCAACCAAACAAAGCATTTCCGCAAAAGCTAAGCTTTCAATCGCAAAATGATAAACCATTTCAACGGAGATAATAATAATAATAATCCAAAACGCGAGTCATTGTAATTGAAAACAAGAAAGCATCTAACGATAAGATAAAACAAGAAAGACAACATCTTTTCTTTGATCCTTACTTAGTTCTCAGGGATGTCAATCTCACCCTCCTGAATCTCCTGCTGGAGATCCTTGGGGTCCTTCCCATCAACAGTACACCCAACAGACACACACGTCCCGAGAATCTCCCTCACGGTCCCACTCAGCTCCTTGGCAATCGATCTCGGCCTCATGATCCTCGCGATCTCAACCACATCGTCAAACGAAATGTTCCCGTTGTGCTTGATGTTCTTCACCTTCTTACGGTCCCTCTCCGGCTCCTTCAACGCCTTGATGACGAGCGCCGCGGCGGACGGAACCACCGTGACTTTCGCCTGACGGTTCTGAACCGTTAGCTTGACGGTGACGCGGAGGCCTTTCCACTCCTTGGCGGTCTCCTTGGCGATGTCTTCTCCGATCTTCTTCGGGGCGAGACCGAGGGGTCCGATCTTGGGGGCGAGGGAGCTCGCGGCTCCGACTTCGCCGCCGGTGACGCGGACGTAGACGTCGACGATCTGGCTGGGGTCCAACTTCGGCGGCATTGTTGTTTGTTGTTAGGTTTTGGTGTGGAATGAGAGAGTGTGAGGGGGCGCACAAAGGCAAATGGAATTTTTAGGGTTTTGATTCTGAATAAATGTGATTGAAACCTAGGGCTTTTATATTTGTTGAATTACGAGTTTGTCCTTCTCGTATAACGGCCCACCCGGCCCAATAATATATGGGGTTTTAAGAAATTCATAAATGCATAGCATTTTTAGAATCACTTGGGTTTGGATCAAATTCGATGAATGTTGGGAATTTTAGGTTGACACCGTAGTTTGGAGCCTTGGAGGATTGTTGGGCAATGGTCATGCTTAATATAACACAATTTTGTCATAAAATAAGATTTTTTTTTTTATTATAAGAACTAGGTAAGGGATAGCATGATAGTCAAAAAAAGTTGTTTCAACATTTGCAAGAAAATACTTTTTTATGATGATATAAAGTTTCGGAAAAAAATAAGAATTAGTTTCTTATTTGTAGCTTACAAGTTCAACTCATTTGGCTTGTAGGGCATTTCTAATTCATTCTATTTCCCACTCAAAGTTCTGTATTGGAAAAAATTCTTTAACTTCATTCCATTTTCCATTCATTCGGAGTAAAACAAAAATAAAATAATTTTATTTTTGGTTACTACTCTGTATTTTGCTCTAACTTGGAGTAGAAATATAGTGAAACTTAATTCTATTTTACTCACTCAATTTTAGAAGATGAATAAATAGATCAGAAGTGTTCTTAATTATTGAAACTGGACTGTGGTTTTCTGTTGGACAGTCTTAATAGGTTTATGTTTATGGTTTAAAAGTTTGTCATCATCCTCCATAAACAGTTAGGTCCAGTCCAGTAACATATGGGCTTTGTAACTTTACTCAAAACTTTAGATTTCATCAGCGGCTTTGAATTTAAAAAATAGCTAAACCAAAACAAGTGTCACTCACTAGTCGCCACCACTTCCCGATAATGAAATTCGAAAGCAGAATCTAACAGATGGATGATAATCTCTGATTCTCCAAGCAACCATTTGGGAGAAAAATCAACTTCCGTTGGCGAGATTAAGGTGTTGAAGCAGCAAAGTTTCTCCTTTTTTTTCTTTATTCGGATTCTCGACGAGTCCAGGCGTTGTAGGGTTTTACGAATCTCCGATTATCGCTCCTCCGCTTACTTCCTTCTTCTCCAATTCGCGCCTCTTTGATCCGTCAGCTCCGTTGAAAAATGTCGAGAAAGAAATCCCCCGTCGTCTCGCCGCAACCCGCTACATGTGTTCTTCGCCGATCCGCGAGGCTTGTCTCTCTGCGTAGTGAAGGAAAACCCACGAAAGATCTGAGCTTTGGCTCTGAACCACCACCGAGGAGAATCCGCCGCGAACTCGGACCAGAAGCCAAGAAATCCCCAGGATCGCTGAGGCGGTCGCTTAGGGTTTCGAAAAGAGGGGTTTCCGACGCCGGCAAAGAAAAGTCTCCACCTTTTAGTTCCGCGAAGCCTGCATCTACCCCATCCTCTGGCTCTTATACTCTGAGACGCTCTCCTAGATTCTCTAGTGAAGGAGGAGGAAGTTCTCTGTATCATCTTCGATCAGGTAACAGTGTTTTGAGTAGTTGTAATAGTACCAAATCAAGTGGAGGTGATGGTGTCAGATCTAGTAGAAGCCGTCCACGTTCAAAGACTAAGCAGATACTTAGAGATTCTGAAGAAGAAGAAGATGTTAGCGTTCGTCTTAGTGAAGGGAAAGCAAATGGTGTGAGATCTAAGGACATAAGTAGAAGCCGTCCACGTTCAAAGACTAAGCAGATACTTAGAGATTCTGAAGAAGAAGAAGATGTTAGCGTTCGTCTTAGTGAAGGGAAAGCAAATGGTGTGAGATCTAAGGACATAAGTAGAAGCCGTCCACGTTCAAAGACTAAGCAGATACTTAGAGATTCTGAAGAAGAAGAAGATGTTAGCGTTCGTCTTAGTGAAGGGAAAGCAAATGGTGTGAGATCTAAGGACATAAGTAGAAGCCGTCCTTGTCCAAATACTAAGCAGATATGTATTGATTGTGATTGTTATGATGAGGATGAAGAAGAAGAAGATGTTAGCGTTCGTCTTAGTGAAGGGAAAGCAAATGGTGTGAGATCTAAGGACATAAGTAGAAGCCGTCCTTGTCCAAATACTAAGCAGATATGTATTGATTGTGATTGTTATGATGAGGATGAAGAAGAAGAAGTTAGTCCCTGCCTTAATGAGAACAACAATCATTCTAGTCTAGAAATCGAATCAAAGAGCGTAAAGTTTCCATCTTTCTATCACGAAAACAATCACAACCTAAACAGTTCAAAGTTCCAAACTTTAAGAACACAATAGCAAAGAACATCAACACAATCTCAGATTCTGATCATCAAACAAAGAAAACATTCGGCAAAAAAAAACTAAACTTTCAATTGCAAACTGATAAACCATTTCATGGGAGATAATAATAATAATAATAATCCAAAACTTGAGTCATCGTAATTGAAAAAAACAAGATAAGCATCTAACGATAAGATAGAAAACAAGAAAAGACACTTCTTGATTCCTTAGTTCTCAGGAATCTCAATCTCACCCTCCTGAATCTCCTGCTGAAGATCCTTGGGATCCTTCCCATCAACAGTACACCCAACCGACACACACGTCCCCAAAATCTCCCTCACAGTTCCACTCAGCTCCTTCGCAATCGATCTCGGCCTCATGATCCTCGCGATCTCAATCACGTCATCGAACGAAATGTTCCCGTTATGCTTGATGTTCTTCACCTTCTTCCTATCCCTCTCCGGCTCCTTCAACGCCTTGATGACGAGCGCCGCGGCGGACGGAACCACCGTGACCTTCGCCTGACGGTTCTGGACCGTGAGCTTGACGGTGACGCGGAGGCCTTTCCACTCCTTGGCGGTCTCCTTGGCGATGTCTTCTCCGATCTTCTTGGGGGCGAGACCGAGGGGGCCGATCTTGGGGGCGAGGGAGCTGGCGGCTCCGACTTCGCCTCCGGTGACGCGGACGTAGACGTCGACGATCGCACTCGGGTCCAACTTGGGCGGCATCGTTGGTTGTTGTTAGGTTTTGGTGTGGAATGAGAGAGTGTGAGGGGGCGCACAAAGGCAAATGGAATTTTTAGGGTTTTGATTCTGAATAAATGTGATTGAAACCTAGGGCTTTTATATTTGTTGAATTACGAGTTTGTCCTTCTCTTATAACGGCCCACCCGGCCCAATAATATATGGGGTTTTAAGAAATTCATAAATGCATAGCATTTTTAGAATCACTTGGGTTTGGATCAAATTCGATGAATGTTGGGAATTTTAGGTTGACACCGTAGTTTGGAGCCTTGGAGGATTGTTGGGCAATGGTCATGCTTAATATAACACAATTTTGTCATAAAATAAGATTTTTTTTTTTATTATAAGAACTAGGTAAGGGATAGCATGATAGTCAAAAAAAGTTGTTTCAACATTTGCAAGAAAATACTTTTTTATGATGATATAAAGTTTCGGAAAAAAATAAGAATTAGTTTCTTATTTGTAGCTTACAAGTTCAACTCATTTGGCTTGTAGGGCATTTCTAATTCATTCTATTTCCCACTCAAAGTTCTGTATTGGAAAAAATTCTTTAACTTCATTCCATTTTCCATTCATTCGGAGTAAAACAAAAATAAAATAATTTTATTTTTGGTTACTACTCTGTATTTTGCTCTAACTTGGAGTAGAAATATAGTGAAACTTAATTCTATTTTACTCACTCAATTTTAGAAGATGAATAAATAGATCAGAAGTGTTCTTAATTATTGAAACTGGACTGTGGTTTTCTGTTGGACAGTCTTAATAGGTTTATGTTTATGGTTTAAAAGTTTGTCATCATCCTCCATAAACAGTTAGGTCCAGTCCAGTAACATATGGGCTTTGTAACTTTACTCAAAACTTTAGATTTCATCAGCGGCTTTGAATTTAAAAAATAGCTAAACCAAAACAAGTGTCACTCACTAGTCGCCACCACTTCCCGATAATGAAATTCGAAAGCAGAATCTAACAGATGGATGATAATCTCTGATTCTCCAAGCAACCATTTGGGAGAAAATCAACTTCCGTTGGCGAGATTAAGGTGTTGAAGCAGCAAAGTTTCTCCTTTTTTCTTTATTCGGATTCTCGACGAGTCCAGGCGTTGTAGGGTTTTACGAATCTCCGATTATCGCTCCTCCGCTTACTTCCTTCTTCTCCAATTCGCGCCTCTTTGATCCGTCAGCTCCGTTGAAAAATGTCGAGAAAGAAATCCCCGTCGTCTCGCCGCAACCCGCTACATGTGTTCTTCGCCGATCCGCGAGGCTTGTCTCTGCGTAGTGAAGGAAAACCCACGAAAGATCTGAGCTTTGGCTCTGAACCACCACCGAGGAGAATCCGCCGCGAACTCGGACCAGAAGCCAAGAAATCCCCAGGATCGCTGAGGCGGTCGCTTAGGGTTTCGAAAAGAGGGGTTTCCGACGCCGGCAAAGAAAAGTCTCCACCTTTTAGTTCCGCGAAGCCTGCATCTACCCCATCCTCTGGCTCTTATACTCTGAGACGCTCTCCTAGATTCTCTAGTGAAGGAGGAGGAAGTTCTCTGTATCATCTTCGATCAGGTAACAGTGTTTTGAGTAGTTGTAATAGTACCAAATCAAGTGGAGGTGATGGTGTCAGATCTAGTAGAAGCCGTCCACGTTCAAAGACTAAGCAGATACTTAGAGATTCTGAAGAAGAAGAAGATGTTAGCGTTCGTCTTAGTGAAGGGAAAGCAAATGGTGTGAGATCTAAGGACATAAGTAGAAGCCGTCCTTGTCCAAATACTAAGCAGATATGTATTGATTGTGATTGTTATGATGAGGATGAAGAAGAAGAAGTTAGTCCCTGCCTTAATGAGGTTAAAAGGAGGAAACTTGCAAAGGAAAACGAACCGCCAAAAGCTGATGAAGGGAAGAGAATAGACAAGGAAGAAGGATTTAAGACAAAGAACGAGAGAGGATGGACAGATGAGCTAGAGTTAGCTTTACAGGGAGCTTATCTGACAGTGAAGCCAAGTCCTAACTTCTGGAAAAAGGTTTCTAAGATGGTCCCTGGAAAATCTGCTCAGGAGTGTTTCGACAGAGTCAACGCAGATCTCATCACTCCGCGTCAAACTCAGCCTAGGTCAAGAGCCAGGATGTCGAACCTATCACCAATCCCTCAGTTCTCGCTATCCGCAAGCAAACTACTGAAACCCATTTCACCAACAAAGACTAAGATACGTCAGCGAAAAGGCAATCTCTCCAAGAAAGCGATCAGGCATCTAGTGGAGAAGCAGAATCATATGGATCAAGGTCTTGGATTTGATCTCTTCTCAGTTCTTGAGCCTGGCGCCACAGGCAGCTTTCTCTCAACTCCAACGGAGAAAGGGAAAAGTCTTCCGAGGATCATTGAAAGTCCAATGCCTGGCTCTAGTAAAGATCAAGCAAATCTCGTTAGTCCTCCAGTGCTGAAACAGGTTAAAAACAAGGCGTTGCATGAGAAGTACATTGATCATCTTCATGTGAGGGAAGCTAAAAGAAAAGCAGAGTATAGACGGCTGGTTGGGAAAGAGAACGTTAGACCTATGGATAATCAGACGAACGTGAGAGCAGCTAAAGATGCTCTTTTCTTTGATGTACAAGATGCAATGCAGAAGCTTAAGGGGTTAGAGACTGAGTACTCATCTAGTTCAGAAGAGTTCTGCTATGGTCTTGGTGAAACTGACGAAGAAGATGAATCAATCTAATCTCTAATCAGGTAGCTTTATTGTATAAGAGGATAGAGGTTAAGAGTAAGTCATTACTGTGTGAATCTTAGTCTTGTAACCATGAGAGTGTAGCTGTTTGTGTGAACTCAGTTGAGTCAGATGTTGTACAGACAACCTAAGTTATATTTTTATTAATTTATAGAGATATTAATTTATCGAGATACTAATTGAACCAAAAACTCAGTTTGGGATTATAAAATTATATTAATTTATAGAGATTTTTAGTGTATATTAATTTATCGAGTATTAATTTATAGAGGTTCTACTGTAGTCACATTAAGCTGTTAAAACATTTGCAAGAAAAATATATTTTTTTATTATAACAAGTTTGGAAAAATGAAATAATAAGTTTCTTATTTGAGTGTAACTTAATCATTAAAATTTAAACCCACTAAGGGCCTGCGAGAGTTTGCGGATGTGGGTGGTTGTGGTTTTAAACGTTTTTTAGATATTTGTACGACTGGTACAACGGTTAAAAATTGGTGCGTTTGCGGGACTTTTATGCTGGTAAACTACCAAACGCAACAACTGTTTAATAATAAATTAACAATGTTTACATTTTATATAATTATAAAGTATTAAAAATCATAATATTATAATAAATATAAAAATAATATTTATAAAATCATAATTTTAAACTTTTAAAAGTTATAGAAAATATTTTTGTTTTCAAGTTTTATAAGATAAATTAAAATATAATATTTATACATTTTAAAATTTCTATTATTTCAATTTAAATTTTTTATTGAATACTTTTAGTTTTATTATTTTAAGAAAAAAAATTATCCTCCTGCAAACGTCCGCAACCGCAAATGCTAGTTGGAACCAGCTTTTGATTTTAAGAGGTTCGCAGCGGTTTGAAGCGATTTGTAGCGTTTACTGTGATTATTTCAAAACGTCAATAACCGCTACCAACTGCAAAAGTTGCGTTTGCGGTTGGTAGCGGGAAAACTAGTTAAGCCATAAATGAAGATTGAGTTTTTTGGCCAAGATTATAAAGTAAATTGATTAATTTATGAAAGAAAGAAATAAATATATTTTATGGCGGGTGATTGATTGATTCATTGTGTTAGAAGTTAATCCTAAAAATATATGGATAGTGATTAGGATTTATTATTTAATTATTTTAATTTATTTGTCTCAGATTTTATAATCTTATAAGATTAGTAACTATAAATAAAATCAAAATTTACAATTGTATAAACATATTCTTTTTTAAAAAAATATCATAAGAAAATTAAAAGTAAACTCATCAATAGAAACTAATTAAACTTATAAAAAAAGAAACTAAATTTATATATATATTGTGAAATTATTAACAAAAGAATAGATAGACACTCGAAATATTAATTTTGTATATATGATAATAATAAATCTTCCAGATTTTTATTTCCTTAAAAATCTCTATTGATAAGGTTTATTTTTATTTTGAAATATACGATATCGATTTATCCACCGCCTTATGCAAATATAAAAACATATCCCACACAGTCTATTCTCAAACATCTCTCTCGTACATCTCTAAAACTTAGCTAGGTAACGATCTAAAATTAGGGTTTTACTCTTTAGAATTTGATTAAGAATGTCTTCTACACAAAACGTCAAGGATACGACCATGGATCAAGGATTTGACCTCATTGATGCGGCTGTTACCAAGCTCAAACGGATTCTTGAAGGAAAGCCTGAACCAGCCTTTGAGTCTCACGAATTTACTAGAAACTACACTGCAGTTTACAATATGTGCAACCAGAAACCACCTAACGATAGGTCTCAAGAGCTTTATGATAAGTACATTGATCATCTTCATGTGAGGAAGCTAAAAGAAAAGCAGAGACGGCGGCTGGTTGGGAAAGAGAACGTTAGACCTATGGATAATCAGACGAACGTGAGAGCAGCTAAAGATGCTCTTTTCTTTGATGTACAAGATGCAATGCAGAAGCTTAAGGGGTTAGAGACTGAGTACTCATCTAGTTCAGAAGAGTTCTGCTATGGTCTTGGTGAAACTGACGAAGAAGATGAATCAATCTAATCTCTAATCAGGTAGCTTTATTGTATAAGAGGATAGAGGTTAAGAGTAAGTCATTACTGTGTGAATCTTAGTCTTGTAACCATGAGAGTGTAGCTGTTTGTGTGAACTCAGTTGAGTCAGATGTTGTACAGACAACCTAAGTTGATTCTCTTTTAATATGAAGTTCAGATTCTGATTCTTTTTTTTTGTTTGCTTATAAAGTTTTACATCAATTGATTAGAGGAAAATAAGTAGAAACATTTAACATTAAGAAAAGTAGTAATTTACACAAAAGACTTTCCTCCGTGAGTTGAAATTGTAGTTTACCCTCCTAATCAAAAGCTTCTAAGATCTTAAAATTTAGTTTCCTTCCTTAAGTACGATCTATCTTGAAATCTCCTGACATTCAATAGTTATAGTTCATATGTTTATCTAGATTCTGATTAGTATCAGTCTTCAGAAGAGTAGCCAATCCGCTCAATCTCCCAGCAAAGCTTTGACGCAACACTTTCATGGCAAGGCGAATATTCCTGCAAACGGACAACAACACAGTTTATATGTTTCTTTCTTTTGGATGCATCAAAATGCCAGTTGACAAGTTACCTCAAGTTTCTTTACAAGCTCCTTAGCGGTAGGTGCAGAGATTATAATCTGGCGTGCGTTTGGACTGATGAATCCTTCTTCAACAGCTTTATCAATGAAGGAGAGCAAAGAGTTGTAGTATCCATCAACATTAAGCAAACCAACCTGCATCAAAACAATGACAATCAGCTCTTTGATGACTTTCTGTTTGTATCTTTAAGAGGATTATAATGATGGGTCTTTACCGGTTTGTCATGTATCCCAAGTTGAGCCCATGTTATGACCTCCAACAGTTCTTCAAGTGTTCCATATCCACCTGCAATTTCAAAAGCAAAAAAATATTATTATTATTATTCTTGTTATTATTATTATTATTATTATTATTATTATTATTATTATTATTATTATTATTATTATTATTATTATTATTATTATTATTATTATTATTATTATTATTATTATTATTATTATTATTATTATTATTATTATTATTATTATTATTATTATTATTATTATTATTATTATTATTATTATTATTATTATTATTATTATTATTATTATTATTATTATTATTATTATTATTATTATTATTATTATTATTATTATTATTATTATTATTATTATTATTATTATTATTATTATTATTATTATTATTATTATTATTATTATTATTATTATTATTATTATTATTATTATTATTATTATTATTATTATTATTATTATTATTATTATTATTATTATTATTATTATTATTATTATTATTATTATTATTATTATTATTATTATTATTATTATTATTATTATTATTATTATTATTATTATTATTATTATTATTATTATTATTATTATTATTATTATTATTATTATTATTATTATTATTATTATTATTATTATTATTATTATTATTATTATTATTATTATTATTATTATTATTATTATTATTATTATTATTATTATTATTATTATTATTATTATTATTATTATTATTATTATTATTATTATTATTATTATTATTATTATTATTATTATTATTATTATTATTATTATTATTATTATTATTATTATTATTATTATTATTATTATTATTATTATTATTATTATTATTATTATTATTATTATTATTATTATTATTATTATTATTATTATTATTATTATTATTATTATTATTATTATTATTATTATTATTATTATTATTATTATTATTATTATTATTATTATTATTATTATTATTATTATTATTATTATTATTATTATTATTATTATTATTATTATTATTATTATTATTATTATTATTATTATTATTATTATTATTATTATTATTATTATTATTATTATTATTATTATTATTATTATTATTATTATTATTATTATTATTATTATTATTATTATTATTATTATTATTATTATTATTATTATTATTATTATTATTATTATTATTATTATTATTATTATTATTATTATTATTATTATTATTATTATTATTATTATTATTATTATTATTATTATTATTATTATTATTATTATTATTATTATTATTATTATTATTATTATTATTATTATTATTATTATTATTATTATTATTATTATTATTATTATTATTATTATTATTATTATTATTATTATTATTATTATTATTATTATTATTATTATTATTATTATTATTATTATTATTATTATTATTATTATTATTATTATTATTATTATTATTATTATTATTATTATTATTATTATTATTATTATTATTATTATTATTATTATTATTATTATTATTATTATTATTATTATTATTATTATTATTATTATTATTATTATTATTATTATTATTATTATTATTATTATTATTATTATTATTATTATTATTATTATTATTATTATTATTATTATTATTATTATTATTATTATTATTATTATTATTATTATTATTATTATTATTATTATTATTATTATTATTATTATTATTATTATTATTATTATTATTATTATTATTATTATTATTATTATTATTATTATTATTATTATTATTATTATTATTATTATTATTATTATTATTATTATTATTATTATTATTATTATTATTATTATTATTATTATTATTATTATTATTATTATTATTATTATTATTATTATTATTATTATTATTATTATTATTATTATTATTATTATTATTATTATTATTATTATTATTATTATTATTATTATTATTATTATTATTATTATTATTATTATTATTATTATTATTATTATTATTATTATTATTATTATTATTATTATTATTATTATTATTATTATTATTATTATTATTATTATTATTATTATTATTATTATTATTATTATTATTATTATTATTATTATTATTATTATTATTATTATTATTATTATTATTATTATTATTATTATTATTATTATTATTATTATTATTATTATTATTATTATTATTATTATTATTATTATTATTATTATTATTATTATTATTATTATTATTATTATTATTATTATTATTATTATTATTATTATTATTATTATTATTATTATTATTATTATTATTATTATTATTATTATTATTATTATTATTATTATTATTATTATTATTATTATTATTATTATTATTATTATTATTATTATTATTATTATTATTATTATTATTATTATTATTATTATTATTATTATTATTATTATTATTATTATTATTATTATTATTATTATTATTATTATTATTATTATTATTATTATTATTATTATTATTATTATTATTATTATTATTATTATTATTATTATTATTATTATTATTATTATTATTATTATTATTATTATTATTATTATTATTATTATTATTATTATTATTATTATTATTATTATTATTATTATTATTATTATTATTATTATTATTATTATTATTATTATTATTATTATTATTATTATTATTATTATTATTATTATTATTATTATTATTATTATTATTATTATTATTATTATTATTATTATTATTATTATTATTATTATTATTATTATTATTATTATTATTATTATTATTATTATTATTATTATTATTATTATTATTATTATTATTATTATTATTATTATTATTATTATTATTATTATTATTATTATTATTATTATTATTATTATTATTATTATTATTATTATTATTATTATTATTAGTTGGTTTGGACTTAAACAATTAAGAAATTACGAAAGCCTAGAAAGATGCTTATTAGATTCTAAACAAGGCTGTCACTAGACTTTGACCAGTTTAATCTTACATAATCATTACTTGTTTGGAGAACCGAGCTAGTAACAGAGACTTATAGAGAGACAACAAAGATTAAAAAAACTGATAGGACTTTGAACAAGTACTAACCTGGTAAGGCAATAAAAGCATCAGAGTGTCTAGCCATCTCTGCTTTTCTCTGATGCATATCTGCAACTGCTCTTACTTCTCCTACTGCTTCACCAGTTAACTGCCAAAAAGAGAACCCCATTTAACCAATAATCTTCAAAATTTTAATAAAATTAAAAGAAAGAAAGAAAAAGCAGAGCTTTAGGATGTTCTATGACCGACCATAAGCAATGATGGCAATGTAATCAAATTGGCTTATTTTAAATTTCCTTACAAGACTTAGTTATTAAGCTCTCCACCATTTAAAACTAGTGTTTAATATGAAAGGGTTTGGTTTAGGGATTTGTAAACAACAGTTAACAAAGACGAATCAATAAGCAAACTCAAAAAAAAACTCAAATATTTGTTCTCAGGGCTTATAGCAAGCATACCTCTCTAGGCATGAGTATCTTGGGAATAACTCTGTGGTAAAAATGACAACAAAGATGACAAAAAGAAAGAGAGGCTTGTTAGTATGTATTCCTCTGATTAAGTGATTAGATAAAGAATTACATGTTCTGTCTTATCTAACACGGTTTGGTTTGTGTTTTTTTTTTTCTTTTTCAGATTCATAAAGAGCGAGAAGGCCAACAGATTGATGGCGAACTAGTGAAGAACATATTAGATCTCTTTGTTCAGAATGGGATGGGAAGCATGGAAAGATATGAAGCCGATTTTGAGATGTTCTTTCTTCAAGAAACAGCTTCTTACTATTCCCGCAGATCCTCAAGCTGGATCCAAGAGTATTCTTGCCCTGAATACATGAAAAAGTGTGAGGAGTCTTTAAAGAAGGAGAAGGAGAGAGTCACTCACTACCTTCATTCAACCACCGAGCCTAAGCTAGTTGAGATTGTGCAAACCCATTTATTGGTTTTGGTTGCAAAACAGCTTCTAGAAAAGGAGCACTCCGGTTGCAGTGCATTGCTGAGAGATGGCAAGGTGGATGACCTCTCTAGTATGTATAGGCTTTACCACACGATCCCCAAAGGTTTGGAACCTGTCGTGGAAGCCTTTAGGCTTCATGTTACAGCAGAAGGTAACGCCCTTATCAAACAAGCCGAAGACGCAGCTACTAGTGGTAGCGTGGAGGAAGAGGTGCTTGTCAAAAAGATCATTGACTTGCACGATAAGTACATGGTCTATGTCACGGACTGTTTTCAGAACAACACACTCTTCCATAAGGCGTTGAAAGAAGCTTTTGAAATCTTTTGCAACAAGAAAGTGGCTGGAAGCTCAAGTGCAGAGTTGCTTGCAACGTTTTGTGACAATCTTTTCAGCAAGGCAGGGAATGATAAATCGAATGATGAATCTACTATTGAGTCTACCATTGACAACGTAAACGTTTTTTTTTAGTTTTCTTTTTGTTTTTGTTTTCAGGAATATTTGATCATCCTTTTCTGATATAAATGTGTGTTACTCTTTTACCTTCGTTCTTTCCAAAAATAATTCAAATCTTGATTATAGAATGTGGATGAAACGAATAGAAAGAAACAATTGCTACAAAGGTTGAGTAATTTTTAGTTCCAGTTCTTGTTAACCTCTTCCTAAGACCAACTCCAACAAGTTCCAATGTACAATCCGTTTAGAAACCCTTAAAAACTCTAACGTACATGTGTTAATCACATATTGTTTCAATAGATTGTAAAAAACAAAAATAATTATAATATTAATATTTTTTTCTTAGAACCTCCTAAGGTATTTACAGATAATGCTGCCCTAAAGTTCTCTGATACCGAGGGTGATTGGTTAGGCTTTATCTCCATACTTTAGCTTTATTTATTTTTAAAGCACTAAATTTTACCAATCATGTTATAGCTTTATTTTTGTTAGTCAAAACCTACAACAAATTTCTATTAACTTGTACCAATCATGCTTTAGGTTTATTTTTAAAGCTACAGCAAAAAAATTAAAGCAAAATTTATTCTTATGTATTTTAGGCAAAACAGCTACATCTTTGTTTTATAGGTTGTAGAAACTGTAAAATAAAATAAAATTATCTATAATATCAAATTAATTAGATAATCATAATTAAAATATCTATAAATATTTTAATTTAGTTATGGTGTTTTCAAAATTATTCAAATATTTTAAATAACATAAAATATTATTTACATATCACACTTTAAATAACAATAAACTTTGATAATTTATAAAAAACATTAATATAAATTATTTTAGTTGATAAAAAATAATTATTTTATATATACATCACATATATTATTTTAAAATATCTACAGTATATAGTTTACAGCTACAACAAATTTAGCTACAAAGAAAGTCTCAAGAAAAATCTACAAGAACAACTTTTACAGCCTACAACCAACTTATCTACAGCTAAACTTTTACAGCTAAATTTGTACAGCCACGGTCCAACCAATCATCACCACTATATATATCAATATATGAACAACACATGATGATAACTTTGAATCTTCTTCAAGTCACTCACAAATAAGGTCCTAACACTATACACTTCCGCAGTAAAAACATGTAAATAGTCTTCAATTTTCCAAGCAAAACTCAAAGGTCGCTTTCCCTTCTCTTCTCCGCTCTGAGTCTGGCCCCTATGATATTAAACTTACTTGTACAAGGTGAGATCATAATTCATATAATCACCGGTTTATGGATTCCACTGCAAGCCTCACAGCATGCACCAACTTCTCCATGTCCGGAAAACTGAAATCAAGGGCCCTTTTGATGGATGTTATGCCATTACTACTGTATCTGGTTTCTTATGGTTTTGAGCTTAAAATTATAAATTTTATTATTTTTATGGTGCACCTGCACCCATTGTGCATAGTGTGCCTTCGCCCTGATCTCAACTACATAACAAAAAGATTTAGTAGTTTAAACTCAGTCTAACTAGATCAGCTAAATGGTTCTGTAAACCTAAACTAATATATATATATATATATATATATATATTAAGGCCCCAGATCACAGAAGTCAAATAATTGAACTTACAAATGTCAAAAGCTGTGAAAGAGAGGAATTGTTTCCTGAAGAGAGAACATGGTTTCCAGTTACTTTAGGGGATGACCTCACAGAGTCACAGGGGTGGACAAGGCAACCGTCTCTGCTACCAATGTCTTGTTTGGGTTTTTTCACCACCAGAAGCAAAGGAAGGAGATTCACCTGTTTGAAACCCCCCAACAACAAGATGTAAAGTCATTCATCAGCCCCAAACATTTTAAAATATTAGGTTCTTTATTTTTTTCTAAATACCTGAAGGTTTCACTTGCAGAGATGCTTCCAACTCAGATTTATATGTGTTTATGAGCCAACATTATCATTATGTGTACTTCCATTTTGCTTTTGATTTTCTTGAACCAACATCATGGTTATCATTTCTCATTACCTTTGTCTTTGTAGTTGATATCTCCCTGTCATAGTTCAAGACTTCAACTTGTCCTGCACTATTTGTATCTAGCTTATTAATAGGTTCCCTAGACACACTTTTATAGCAGGTTTTTTTTGGTTTCTTCTTTCTTTTTGTTTTTACTTCAACAGCCGCGCCAAGATCTTGCACTTCATTCAACGGTGCAGATGACCTCCCGATTCTATTCTTTCATTGAGATTCACTGTCTGTGCAATTGTTATCCTTCTGCAGCCTTCTTTGTTGTCCCTGGTTATATCCATAGTGATATAATCTTCACCTTCTTAGGCATCTTTTTTCGCGTATCACCAGCACTAGCTAGAGTCAGTATCATGGTGTTTATCCCGCTCTGAGATTCTTCCTGATTTAAGCTCATGTTGGTCTAAGGCTGAAGGAGCTAGTGAGTCAACTAGCGAACCTTTTGGCTTCCTTGGACACTATCTCTCTATCATTTTCCTGCGTCACAACTTTCACTACTTGAACCCTTAAGCCTCTTTTGCTTTCTAACTACTTTCTCACCACTCGACTCCAAAGGCATCATAGTCTTGGAAACAAAGTTCCTCACACACGACTGCTTATCAACCTCTTTTTCAGTATCGGATACACAATATACAATATGACTCCCGTCAAGCCTGTTTGACGGTGGCACACACCAGGGCTGTCTTTTTCTTTTTGCACGTGCAAGTGAAACAGGGTCCAAAATTTTAAAGGATCCATATTTTGTTTTGTTTTATTAATAATTATAAATATAAAATCATATATTTATAAAAGTCAGATAACTATATATTTAATTTTTATTTTTTGTATTATAACCAATAAATATAAATTATAAATATGCTTTTGTTTACATAACCAACGAAAAATTGCAATAAATTAAGAAGTAATTAGCATTTATATTAATTATATATTTTGGAAAATAAAAAAATAGATGTTGGTGTTTGTTTTAATATTCAATGTAAGTTTAGAAAGCTAATATTCTAATTTGATTATGTGTAGGAAACTATTATTAATTAGTGATTATAAATAGGGAGAAAAAAAAATATTTCTTCACCAACTTTTTTTAAAAAAAAAGAATTAGCAAACACAAAAAAAAACTAGTTTCCAGTTTCTGTGGAGAAGAAAAATGAAGAGTTTACAGCTGCAAGCATAAAAAAAAAAACCTAGAAGAATTGCATTGTTTAGATATAAAAAAAAAAGAAGTTAGATTTGTATTATATTATGTACAATATTTTGTCAAAAAAACATATATCATTTCAGATTATTAAAAAAGGGCCTTATTTTTGTTTTTTGAACAGGGTATATATATTTTTTGATAGATTTTGAGACGGCCCTGGCACACACTTTAACCTTTTCCTTCTTCACACACTTTCATGATGTTTCCTTTCTTCCCCAACTGAATAAGATCATCAGAGAGAGAGAGAGGCGGTAACAGCTAGCTGGTCTTTATGCAAAAGGGAACGACACCATATGTAGCCTACACAAAGAAATGCATCAAGAACATACTCACATTTCATCACTGAGAACAAAGAAACCAAAAAAGGGTTTAAATTAAATATTCACCATAAGAATATTAGTCAGGCGAATCTTCAATCCCATTCACTCGAGAGGTTGATGGTGGAATATTGAGCCCTTTGTTTACCATTTTTCAGTGAGAGGTCACTCTTTGAACCAACTTTTTTTTTATAAGGAGTTTGAGTGTCTTATAAATTTTAAATTAAATAATAAATTTTCAAATCCTTTCTTTTATTTTTTATTTTCTCTTTGCTTTCCTCTTCCGGCTGGATCTTGGCCGAGATGCTTGTTGGTAGCGTTGGATCCAACCAAGTGATCTAAGTTGATACTAGATCTCCTTAATGTATTAGTAGTATAAGACCACCTCCATCGGTGGTCTTAACAAAGGGTTCTTAAGAAAAAAAAATCAAACTACCTAAATACAAGAGAACTGCTGTCAAAAAAAGGAACCTTAAAAAAACACTAAAAACCCCTAATGTGTCCCTCTTGTATTGGATACGCCTTAAAACCAAAAGAGGGAAAATTCCATCTATTTTTCGTCGGCCGTTCTTCTTTCTTCTTCTTTCTTCTTCTCTTTGCATGTCACGAAATCGATCACTCCAGCATCTTCTCCAAATCCGTCAATGAAATCACCATGGAGCTTCTTGACCCTTTGTTTATGTACCCCTCGAGTATCTTGGGGCGTGAGAGAGAGATAGTGGTCAGCCTTGAGAAGATCAGGTGTATAATCACTGCCGAGGAGGATATTCTCATGAATGCTAGGGATGCGTCTGTTGCTCAGTACCAGTCTGAGCTGTGTAAACGCCTCCAGTCAAACCAAAACTTGAATCTCAAAGGTCAGTTGATTTTTTGATATTAGCTTTGGTGGTTTGGAGTTATGATAGTTGTTAGTGTGAAGAATATGGACTCACAGAGCGTCTGCTTCACAGTATTCACGAGGAATAGGGACTCACAGAACGTCTGCTTCACAGTATTCTTCAACACACACACCAAGATCGAGCCTTTACAGTTTGAACTTCACAAAAAACTTAGTTACAGACCAAGTCATGAGAGAACAGAGCACAATACAAGAAACAGAGGGAAAGATAAAACAGAGCAATACAGGCGATTGTTAACCCAGTTACACACGTTAACGACGGTGTTAGTCTGGGCCGGGAACTGTCTTCCGGAATCCACTAGATCAGAGTTTACAAGTGTATTTTAACCTCAAGGCCTTTGCAGTACCTATCTTGGTTTAAATGTTGCTTACAAACTCTCAAGAACACTTACAAGCTTATACTTTGAAAAATGTTCTCTCTTTCTTGCTCACACCTAACTCTCTCTACAAAGACAAATATATATACTACTCACTCTTGACCTAAAGCATTTCGGATGCTCCAGCTGGCCACGCTCCATCTGTTCGAACCATTAAAGACACACAACGTTAACTTCCTGCAGAAAAGCCGACAAACTGTTGTTTCTTTGTGCTTTAACAGACTGAGCCAAAACAGCTCGTCTAGTGGTCCTTCAATCCCAATAATTCACGTGAGTAGTGCCTCGTCATCAGTAGCTTACTCTCCCCGCCTAAGCTTGTCCTCATTTTGACTTGATCTTCTTTACTAAATTCTCAACAATTAGATTGCTGATAACATAAAGAACTGTTGGTTTCAGATGATTTGCTGTTTGAATTTATAGCGTTGGAGCTGGTTTTGGAATTATCTTGCTTGTCTTTAGATGCACAGGTATGACACCATTGCCTCTAAGATCATTCTGCACGATAGATGTTGTTACTAAGCTATGGTAAAGCTCAAAAGCTTTCGGTGGATTTGATTTTAAATAGGTGAATGAGCTAGAGATGGAGGTGTATCCTGTTCTTGATGAACTAGCCTCAAACATCAGCACACTTAATCTCGAACATGTGCGGAGGTTAAAAGGTCGGCTCCTTGCCTTAATACAGAAAGTTCAGAAGGTAAACACACAAGAACTCTTCAAAATTTAGAACATCGGTACCATACATTGTGATTTTTGGAAACTTGCAGATTTGTGATGAAATAGAAAATTTAATGGATGATGATGATGACATGGCTGAGATGTATTTGACTGAGAAGAAAGAAAGATCAGAGGCTCATGCTTCAGAGGAGTTAGAAGATAACCTCGATGAGGACTTTGGATCTTCTGGAATAGTTTCCAAGTTTGCGCCGGTTTCACCTGTTGGTTCAATTAGTGGAAACCTTGGGAAGCTTCAAAGAGAATTTAGCAGCGTGGTTGGCTCACACAGAAGCTTGTTAAGCTCATCTAGCAGCGGAGAGAACATTGACCAGCTAGAGATGTTGCTAGAAGCCTACTTTGCCGTTGTTGATAACACACCCAGCAAACTATCATCGGTTAGATTCTTACATTTGTTACAACGAGATCTTTTCGTATTCATCGTTATGATTTATTATCTTGCGTACGCAGCTGAAAGAGTATATTGATGATACAGAGGATCTGATCAATATCAAGCTGGTAACAACATACAAAACCAAAATTTGTCTATCTTGTTCTTGTTTCATCCCTAGTCTCTGACTTTGTGTCCATGTTTTGCAGCTGTAACAGCGGTTTTCGGGATGAATCTGCAAGACTCTATTTTCAAGGACCCGACCATGTTCCAATGGGTTTTGCTTGTAACAGGTATTGGATGTGGACTTTTGTATTTTGGTTTTGTGTTATACTTCAAGCTATACAAGTTCTGTTTCAATTTTCTCTTTATAAGCTATGCAATATTGATCGATGTTATGAACAAACCATTTCTATTTTCCTCTTCCAAATGTATTGTTTTCTCTTTACCATTTCAACAAAGAAACAAACCATTTCTTTTTTCCTTTTCCGAGTCTATTGTGTATATCAACACACTAGGACTATCTTATCTAAAGGAGTATCTTAGAGCACCCTTATTGCAGGGTTCTCGGAGGGTTCTTGGTGGGGGGAACCACAAATGTGGGAACCAAGGAGAAGAAGTCTTCTGATGAAGAAACATTTTTAGGCTGGTTTTGACTGTTCATGGTCCCATCGACACGCCATACCATGACGGCTCTTCTTTTGTTAATCGGACAAAAAAAAAATGAAGAACCCCAAATGGGGAACCTGAGATAAGGGTGCTCTTATTATGTTTCTATTATTATTGCAACAAAACATTTCACCAAAAAAAATTATTCAAGAACTCCTATGAAGTTCTCCCATTGGAATAAGAAAATTTTATTTGCACTAACAAAAATTCGTAACTGATCAAATCACCTTATGAACCACTAATTTAATCATAAGAACCTATTAGAGATTCAATGGATGGACTTGCTCTAAGTATCTCTTGTGGTCAGGTCACTGTATCCTGGTAAAATAAATGTTGAAGTTGAGTTTTTAATTTTTTTTTTTAAAAAAATGGTTTTTTTTTTTGTTGGATTAATAGGTTTATGGTTGGGTAAACGATCTATTTCCCCACGAGAAGTATGATATAGCATCAGATCCCCACCGAAATATGACCTCGTGCTAGATCTCTCCGTATTAAAAGTTTCGAATCTATTTATCGACGAATTAAAAGTTTTAGATTTATTTCTCCCCAAATTAATAATCGAAAACTTATTTATCCATTGATCTTGGTTTAAACTGGTTTAACGTTAACCAAATAACTTTAAATCGATTAAACCAAACAAAAACCAATCGAGTAACAAAAATAATTTGGCCAGATTTGATTTCCGACTCAACTTCATCGAGACGTCGCTAACTTCTCAGATTAATATAACCACCATCGGATTCGACATGGGATTCATGGCTCAGATCCATGAGCCTAAAACAATTCTCATGGTTTCTCCTCCTCAAAACTCCCAGAGTCTTCTGTTGTCTTTCATAGCCCTTCAATTCAGTCAGAAAGTGAACAGGTCTCTCATCCAAGCACATAAACGAAGAAGAAGATCCTAAAAGCACATGAAAACAAAAGTAATTTATCATTGGCTATGTTAATCATGATTACCCAGCCGACGTCTCTTGAGTTAGAAGTCAAATCCGGCAAGGGTCAATTTTTTTTGTTACTCAATTGGTTTTTGTTTGGTTTAATCATTTTAAAGTTATTTGGTTAACATTAAACCAGTTTAAACCAAAATCAATGGGTAAATAAGTTTTCGACTATTAACTTGGGAAGAAATAAATCTAAAACTTTTAATTCATAGATAAATAGATTTGAAATTTTTATTTCGGAGAGATCTAAAGACGGCCATACTGCATGGACCGACGCTATATCATACTTCTCGTGGGGAAATAGATCGTTTATAAAGGTTTAAAAATGTTGTACATCATTTTCCATGAAACAGTTGGGTCCAGTCCAATTATACATGGGCTTCGTAACTTAACTCAAAAAAAAATATATATATATGGATTCCAAATCGGAGGCTTTGAATTTTTTTTTTTTTTGGATCAAATCGGAGGCTTTGAATTAGAGAGATAGATTTAAGTATTTAACCGCAACAAGGGCCACTCTAGTCGCCGCTACCCTACCCACCCGACCCGATAATGAAATTTGAAAATCACAATCTAACCGATGGGATGAATAATCTTTGATTAATCTCTGATACCTCGAAGAAAGCTTGAAAAAAAAAATGTCGAGAAAGAAGTCTCCCGTCGTCTCGCCGCAACCCGCCGCTACATCGGTTCTTCGCCGATCGACGAGGCTTATCTCTCTGCGTAGTCAAGGTAAACCCGCGAAAGATCTGGGCTTTAACTCGGAACCACCACCACCGAGGAGAATCCGCCGTGAACTCGGACCAGAAGCCAAGAAATCCCCAGGATCATCGCTGAGATCGAAAAGAGGGTTTTCCGAAGAAAAGTCTCCACCTTTCTGTCCCACGAAGGCGGCTGCATCTACCCCGTCCTGCTCTTTTACTCTGAGACGGTCTCCTAGATTCTCTAGCGGAGGAGGGAGATCTCTGTATCATTTTCACTCAGGTAACAGTGTTCTGAGTAGTTGTAGTACCACCAAATCAGTTTCGTCTCAGAAAGAAAAATCTGGAGGAGATGGTGGTGTCAGATCTAGTAGAAGTCGTGCACGTTCAAAGACTAAGCAGATGTTTAGAGATTGTGATGAAGAAGAACGAGTTAGTGTTTGTCTTAGTGAGGGGAAAGGAAATGGTGTGAGATCTAGGGACACAAGTAGAGCTCGTCCTCGTCCAAAGACTAAGCAGATGTCTAGAGATTCTAATGAAGAAGAAGATGTTAGTGATGGGGAAGAAAATGGTGTGAGATCTAAGGACAAAGATCGTCCTTGTCCAAATACTAAGCAGATTTGTATTGATTGTGATTGTTATGATGATGAGGAAGAAGTTAGTCTCGGCTTTAATGAGGGTAAAAGGATGAAACTTGCAAAGGAAAACGATGATGAAGGGAAGGGAGAAGAAGGATTGAAGACAAAGAACGAGAGAGGATGGACAGAGGAGCTTGAGTTAGCTTTACAGGGAGCTTATCTGACAGTGAAGCCAAGTCCAAACTTCTGGAAAAAGGTTTCTAAAATGGTCCCTGGAAAATCTGCTCAGGAGTGTTTCGACAGAGTGAACGCAGATCTCATCACTCCTCGTCAACCTCAGCCTCGTTCGAGAGCCAAGATGTCAAACCTATCACCAATCCCACATTTTTCGCTGTCTGCAAGCAAACTACTGAAACCCATTTCACCAACAAAGGCCAAGATACGTCAGAGGAAAGGCAATCTCTCTAAGAAAGCGATCAGGCATCTACTCGAGAAGCAGAATCATATGGATCAAGGTCTTGGGTTTGATCTCTTCTCAGTTCTTGAGCCTGGCGCCACAAGCAGCAGCTTCCTCTCAACTCCAACGGAGAAAGGGAAAAGTCTTCCGAGGATCGTTGAAAGTCCAAGATTGCCTTGCTCGAGTAAAGATCAAACGGATCTCGTTAGCCCTCCAGTGCTGAAACAGGTGAAAAACAAGGCGTTGCATGAGAAGTACATTGATCATCTGCATGTGAGGGAGGCTAAAAGAAAGGCTGAGTATAATCGACTGGTCGGGAAAGAGAACGTTAGACCTATGGATAATCAGACGAACGTGATAGCAGCTAAAGATGCTCTTTTCTTTGATGTACAAGATGCAGTGCAGAAGCTCAAGGGGTTAGAGACTGAGAACTCATCTAGTTCTTCAGAGTTCTGCTATGGTCTTGGTGAAACTGACGAAGAAGATGAATCAATCTGATATCTAATCAGGTAGCTTTGATTGTGTAAGTGCATAGAGATGTCATTACTAGTCTTGTAACCATGAGAGTGTAACTGCTTGTGTGAGTTTAGTTTGGTCATCTGTTGTATAGACAACAAAAGTTGATTCTCTTTTAATATGAAGTTCAGATTCTGGTTCTTTTTTGTTTGCTTATAAAGCTGTACATCAATTATAAGAGATAAAAAAAGCCAAAATAATGTTATTGGCTAAGGTAACATAAACATTTGAGAGTTAAGAGTGGTAATTTACACAAAAGACTTTCCTCCTTGAGTGGAAATTTTAGTTTACCTTCCTAATCAAAAGCTTCTAAGATCTTAAAAATCTGCTTCCTTCCTTAAGTAAGATCTATCTTGAAATCTCCTGACATTCAATAGTTATAGTTTATATGTTTTATCTAGATCCTCATTAGTATCAGTCTTCAGAAGAGTAGCCAATCCGCTCGATCTCCCAGCAAAGCTTGGACGCAACTCTTTCATGACAAGGCGAATATTCCTGCAGACAGATAACAACAACACAGTTTATATGTTTTCAATTTGAAAAGATTCAGAAACCAGTTTCTTTCTTCTGTTAACGTTCAGAATGCTAGTTGTGTTTCAAAAAAAAAAATCAAATGCTAGTTGACAAGTTACCTCAAGCTTCCTTACAAGCTCCTTAGCGGTTGGTGCAGAGATAATGATCTGGCGTGCGTTTGGATTGATGAATCCTTCTTCAACAGCTTCATCAATGAAAGAGAGCAAAGAGTTGTAGTATCCATCAACATTAAGCAAACCCACCTGCAGCAAAATAATTTAGATCAGCGTTTAATGACTTTGGGTTTGAAAGTATCAACCAAAGTTTGAACCTTTATGAGGTTTATAGTGATGGGTCATTACCGGTTTGTCATGTATCCCAAGTTGGGCCCATGTTATGACCTCCAACAGTTCTTCAAGTGTTCCATATCCACCTGCAATTTTGAAAAGCATAAAGATATTATAATCTGTATACTTTATATTATTTGCTATTATTATATGGTCAGTTAAAGTATGCTTCATCTGCAGACAGCCAGACTCTGTCTTCTGACTCTGTTTAGATATAGACATGATCACAAAAGCAGGTTCGTATTGAAGAACAAGACCTTCCTATGTGGGCAAAACATGCTCTGTCTCTACGACTGTTTCAGGTTTTGTCTTTCTATATGAAACAGGTAATAAAAAAAAATTGAACTTTGGTCACAGTAACACTATATCACAAGCTATATGGAGTAAGTACCTCCCCAGTAAAAAGGCAAATGACAAAGAAACAGAACAAAGAGAAGAGTTTGGTCTAATTTTCAGTGGGAGATGTGGATGCCTTGATGGTTCAAGGCATCTTTATATTTTTAAAAATTATATAGAAACCCAACATCATAACAAAATAAGCCAAAATACTTTTAATTTTTTGTTAAATATTAGAAATAGCTACTATACAGTCTGAGTTTGACCAAAGAACATGTTTAACCCAATGTTTCTTTTTCCCTCTTCTTTGGCAAAACTAATCAAAGAGTTAAACGCTTTTCATTGCTGTCTTAATCAGCATTATTGTTCTTTTTAATTGGTTTTCAACAACTAAGAAGTTACAAAGCCTAGAAAGATGCTTATTAGATTCTTAAACAAGGCTGTCACTAGCTTTGACTAGTTTAATCTTACATAATCATTACTTGTTTGGAGAACTGAGCTTTTAACAGACACCTCTAAAGAGAAAACAAAGATTAAAACTGATGGGACTTTGAACAAGTACTAACCTGGTAAGGCAATAAAAGCATCAGAGTGTCTAGCCATCTCTGCTTTCCTTTGATGCATATCTGCAACTGCTCTTACTGTTTCACCGGTTAACTGCCAAAAAGAGAACCCCATTTAACTAAGAATCTTGAAACTTCAAAATAAAATTAAAATAAAATTAAACTAATGAAAGAAAAAGCAGCTTTAGGTTGTTCCATGACCACCAGAAGCAATGATGGCAATGTAAACAAATTGGCTTATTTTAATTTTCCTTACAATACTTGGTGTTTAATAAGCAAGAGTTAACAAAGAGGAATCAATAAGCAAACCTCTCTAGGCATGAGTGTCTTGGGAATAACTCTGTGGTAAAAAACGAAAAAAAAAAACAAAAGATGAGAAAAGAGAGAGACTGTTTTGTATGTCTCAACTGTATCTGATTAAGTGATTATATGAAGAGTTACGCAATAACATGACGACCACCGTCATGAACAGCTTGTGAAACAAAACCCATCAAACCTATACTTCCACCTCCATAGACTAGATCAATGTTCCTTGAAACCTGCAAAAGCAAACAAAACAGAGCTAAGAAGATAAACAAAACCAAATATACTCTATTTCTTACTATCTTTTTTTTTTCTTACTATCATACACTGAAACAAACATTCCCATGTAAACCCTAAACCATAAACATACTTATATGAATATAAACTTTTCGAGTTATGTAAGACGCAAAAGTTTCACATATCAGGAATACTTTTTAAGGTTTATGCACACAATGTATTCAATACAAAACAATGAGAAACGTATGCAGTACCAGTTCGTTGCCAAGATCAACAGCAGCATCTTGGTAACTACTCTTCTTGCCTTGGCTGCTTCCACAGAACACACAGATTCTCCCAAACTTTGATTTTTGTATTATTGTTTCAGTGTTGACCTCCATTGATTACGATGAGAGGTGAAAGCTCAAGCTTCTTAAAGAACATAAACGAGAGAGAGAGAGAGAGGTACACAGAAGGTTGTTAACTATATAGAAAGAGTGCGTTTTCTCGTCATGCTTTATTTAATACTAAGGTTCGAGTCTACGACAATTAGTTTCACACGTGAGAGAAATAAGCACGCGCGTCGCAACCACCTGGTTATTAATTAGTAGAGTTAAAACTATTTCATAACCAGTGTATTTAAAGCCATAATTATGAATATTTCAATTAAAACCCACATACTTGAAAAGGAAATATTCCTTGCATTGTTATATAATCTTTCATAATGATATTAAAATTTGTCGTGCGAGAAGTTAATGGGAAGTGACAAAGAAAACATCTTTTTATCAAAGGAACTGAATTAGATATAAAGCTACTTCACTTTTTGATATTTCCTTTTACAAGAAACATGACAAAATTTTCATTTTCGAAAATATAGCTCATTGTCAACATATATCTGGACATGTAAAATAGGTTCAAAGTTCAAACTTAATTTAATATATTAAATGAAAGTGTGATCATACTAGTGATTAGTGATGAGTGGACTGGAGCAAGATCGATCGATACACGAACATGCAACATATGCACACATACACATTTCATAATATGTATAATTGGAGATGATGATGTCTGGGTTATATGGAGCAATGTGCCATTGATAATTGAAATAAGAAACACAAAGTGATTGAGTAATGGTTTTTATTATCAATGTAGTGTCGTTTACCCATCCTATGTAGTCAATCTCCTTAATGATTCTACCTTGTTCTAAGCATAGCAAACATACGCTTATTTATATATTTACACGTTTTCCTACCTTTTTACTTCTTATTGTTTTTTTTGTAAAGTATGTTACAAGTTCCATCTAGCTTTACCTATATCTCTCTGCGTGTGGATAATGGATATCTAAGTCATGGCCATTCGAATATATTTTGTCGAAATGTATAATATTTTTCCACATATATAGCTACAAAAAGAGCAAGTGAAAATTCTTCTAATCAAATTAATTAGAAGAAAATTGCAATCCCAAGAACTCTCAGTGCAAGCTCTGCTCTATGAGGTTTATATGTCGTGAGTTTAGAGATTATAAGAAAATTAATTACTTCTTGAAACTAACGTGTATTTGAGTCTGCTTGCTTGCATGCGCATTTAACATCTTACGTTTTGTTTTCCTATGACCCCCACATTCCCCTTGGGTTTCTCACTTTCAAACCTAGTTTCTAATAGTAGTATTATATAAATCGACCATGATGGAATTCTAAAGCTGCGATGAAGAGTGTGTGTGTGACGCCGAATAAAAGGCTCCTCCCTTTCTAATTCGTTCAGACAAAGTGTTACTTTAAGTAAAATATTACCAACAAACCATATTCTTTTATTATATTTGTTTTGATAATTAACATTTAAAACGTTTTTCTTTTTACATAAACGTCATTTTTGTTAGAGATATCAAATGACACATCTCAAATTACATATGGATGTTTATTATATATGTTTATGGAATTGATATGTAGACAAAAGGAAATGAGTTAAAAAGGGAAGACAATGCCTAACTTGTAGACAGGAAGAGTGGTGGAAGTATGATGGAGAAGAGCAAAGTGACATTTTTTTGTGTTCTTTGTTTTTGAGACATAATCTTCCATTATTTCACTTCAGTGTTCCTTCTCTGCTTTCCGTTATTGCTATGTCCAATTTGTTCGCAGCTTTTATTTCAAACAATTTTTTCTTTTTCTTTTTAGACCAATGCCATCGAAGATGCCATTCTTCACGTGAGATCCTCACAATATATACATCGCTTTTAGTCAAAGAAAATAAATATATATACATCGCTTGGCATTGAGCAGGCATTACCCGATTAATCAAAACCTTCGCAGTTTTCCAACCCCCCATAGGTTTGAAGTTAACTTTTGGAAAGTTGTATTTGAAAATAACAATTACTATTAAAAATTGTTTGAATCCGAAACACAAAAACTATTTATTTGTATTATCATTAGGCTACTAACACTTTGGTTTATGATACTTGGTTACGCCAATTCTTGGTACAAAGGAATCAATATTTTGATACTTTTTTTTTTTTGCTTAAGAATTTTTTTTTTTTTTTTTAAGTAATTCATTTCTTTATTCAACCTCCTCCCAAGGAGATACTGTTTTCGAATACAAGGAATCGAAAGATACTTAAAGAAAACAACAACAATGATTGCGGCTGATAGAAGAAGAGAAACACATGTGAAGCAAAAAATAGAACTCAAGAACCCAGGTCAGCGAGGTGTGAGCATACTCTAGGCATCAAAGTATTGAAACCACAGATGTAAATAAGTCTCAGATGTGAAGGAGTCTTGCTGTTGACGTAATGAAATGGACAACGGAGCAGTACGATCCAAGCCTATCAGCTTTGCTTTGATAAGCCTTGTTACTTCTTTGACAAGAAGCAGAAAAGGTCTTCTAGATGAAATGTGCAATCTAGCATTCCTTTCCTTCCATAATACATACACAATAGCTTGAACAAGCAAGTTGCATATGGTTCTAACCTTGACATTTGTAGACGATGAAGGAAGCCACTGAATGATAGCCTCGAAGTCAAGAGGCAGATTGAAAATGGGATTATTGAAGAAGGAATTCCACACTTCCTGAGAATAAGAACAACCAACAAATATGTGATCACGACACTCATCGGAGGTATCACATAAAAGACAAGACAAACGCCGAGTCCCATCGACGAGCCCTGCCTCAGGTAACCCGCTCGTAATTGTAACCCATGCCAAGAACGCGTGCTTTGGAATTCGAACTTTGAACCAAATAGTCTTGTGCCATGAAACAAGAGGAGGAGCCGGGAACAGAGTCTCCCAAGTTCGCTTAGCTTTAAATTGTCCCGGTTCTGAATCAGGATTATTTCTCCAAAGAAATACATCAGGAATCAAAGGAGTCAACACAGGCGGATCAGTTGGCAAACAAGCCTTTATGAGCTGTATAATCCGATGACGTCCTCGAGGAAGAGCCCAAGAGTCATTGGAGATCGTTTGTGAAACCGTTGCCATGCTGCTAATGCCAAGAACGCGAGGTCCGTTAGCTCCGGAGAGAGAAATTAAAGGACCCAATCCTGTCCAATTGTCATGCCAAAAGAGAGCTTCATTGCCAGATTGAATTCTACAGACCACAAATGGACGAGCAGTAGGCCTTAGTTTCATCAAGCGACGCCTAATCCATGAGCCAAAGTTGTCGAAATCTGCTGTCCAAAAATTTCTGTCTACTATAACATGCTCCTTTATCCAAGCTACCCAAAGAGAGCCGGTTGCCGCGAATAACAACCAAATTAATTTCAATCCAAAGACCGTGTTTGATGCTTCCAATCTACGAAGTCCAAGACCACCCGAGAATTTTGGAGTGCAAACGGACTCCCAAGACACTTTTGCTCCTCTCGCAGAATCTGGTCCTCCACTCCATAAAAAGGCATTGCACAATCTCTCAATTGCATCTATACAACCCTTAGGCAGTGGAAAAACAGAAGCCCAGAAGTTAAACATTCCATATAACACAGACTGAATCAATACAAGCCTCCCTGCAAACGATAAATTCCTGACAGTCCATGAGGTAATTTTCTTCCTGACTCTATCAATCAACGACTGATAATCCCGTGGTCTTAGTTTATGAGGCATGAGTGGGACTCCTAGGTAGCGAACAGGGAGCCACCCATGAGTGAAGTCAAACCTGTCTGCCAAAGCCTTTGTCTCTGGGATTTTAAACCCATCCAAGAATAATTCTGTTTTAGACATATTCAATCCCAAACCAGAGCCCAAATAAAAGGTTTGAAGAACCTGAATGATACCCGCAATTGAATCCTCAGTCCCATCGAAAAAAATGAGTATATCATCAGCAAATGAGAGGTGCGTAATCAATGGATAACGGCATTTCGGATGTGGTCGGAATAGACGGGCTTGAACAGCAGAGTCCAAGTTTTTAGAAAGAATATCCATTGCCATGACAAATAAGGAGGACGAGATAGGATCGCCTTGACGAAGACCCTTTTTCCCGGGAAAAAATCCAACAAGCTCCCCATTGAAGGCAACAGAATAGTGAGGTGAGGTAATACATACTTGGATCCATTGTATGAGGATTGGAGGCAGATCAAAAGCTTCTAGGATATTCATCATAAAGGTCCAGTCAACATTGTCATAAGCTTTTGAAATATCTATCTGTAGGAGACCTAGAGAAATATCACCTGGCTTGTTAAAATCAGAGACTAATTCCGAAGCCAAGAGTACATTCTCGCACAACAGACGGCCTTTAACAAATCCAACCTGATTCCGCTGAACAATAAGTGGAGTAATGCGCTTGAGACGGGCTCCAATTATTTTTGCTATAACTTTGTAAACCGTATTGCACAGAGAGATAGGACGGAACTCAGTTAAATTAGCAGCGCCTGTTACCTTCGGGAGAAGAGTAATCACAGTAGAATTAGCCTGTCGTGAGAGCCCAGGATTGATAAAAAAATCTTTAACAGCTGCTATGAGGTCAGAACCCACCAGATCCCACGAAGAAACAAAGAATTCCACAGAAAATCCATCCGGGCCAGGTGCCTTGTTCTTAGGAAGTGCAAACACTGTATCTCTGATTTCCAGGTCTGTCGGAATGGCTGCCAACTGAGATGCCAGGGTATGAGAACATCTAAAAGGATGAATATCTCTTATTTCTTCAACCGAAAAGGGAGTGATATTTGAATTTACCACACCCAACAAGGATTCGTAGAACTGAGAAGCCATATTTTTCAGTGTAACCGAGTCAAAAATTTTCCTTCCCGCACTGTCGAGCAGATAGTGAATGACATTTCTAGATAAGTTTGCTCTGACAGCTTTATGAAACACACCAGTGTTCATATCGCCTACTCCCAACCATTTAACCCGGGACTTCTGATGTAGAAATGACTCTTCAGCAGCAGCATAAAACATCCATGATGTCCGAACTTCCATTTCCTCCTGAAAAAGCTGAGCAGAAGGATCTGTCAAAACCCGCGACTGCACATTGTCTAGAGCCTGTTTAGCCTCCTTAGCTCTTGCCTGAATGTTACTGAAACTGCTTCTATTAAGAGATTTACAACAAGCTTTTGCCGAACGGAGTCGCTGATAAAGAGAAGACATAGGAGACGAAGAGACTATGTCTGCCATCCAAGCATCTCTAATCTTTTGCTGAAAATCAGGGTGCATTGAGAACATGTCAAAATAGATAAACCGACATTTCCTTGGGGATAACTGATTAGCCATCGAAATGAGACAAGGAGTATGATCTGAGGTGCCCGGTGAATCAAAGAAGGCATAAGAATCAGGATATTTATCCAGCCACTCTTCATTAACTAGCGCTCTATCGATCTTCCGAGCCTTAGGATGTGTGACACTCTTGTTGTACCAGGTGAGATGACAGCCTCTAAAGGCTAAATCGAAGATAGCGCTCTCCTCAAGACAGTCAGAAAATTCTTGAATACCCCGCTGGCACAGAGTATACGGAGTACTAGAAAAAACTTCTGCTGCCGACAAGACCTGATTATAGTCTCCAAGAAAAATTCAAGGAGAGTGCCGGAAATTACTTGCTTGTGCTAACTCTTTAATCTTATCCCAAAGCTCGAGTCTTTCTTCCCTACGATTCCGAGCATAAACAAAAGCAGCCGTAAAAGATTGTCTTGTCTGAGGATTAAACACTCCACAAACAACCAGCTGAGGAGACGTATAATAAATGACAACCGATAGTAAGGGATCCCACGCTACCACAATACGGCCGTTGTCAGCATCCACCGAATAATTTCCTTCAAATCTCCATCACGGGACCACTAAATTCATAATACTTTGTAGATTATCATGCTGCACATGTGTTTCCAAAAAACCGCCCAAAAGGGGACGGTTGAGCCGAATCCAATCAATAACTAGACTTTTCCGTTCTTCGCCGTTTAGGCCTCTTACATTCCAAAAAAAACTCTTCATTGAGAGACAAAAAAGGGGGTGCTGAGCACTAAGCTTCTTGAGAATGAACAGAGCGCGAATGCACCTGTCCACCTGAAGCTAAACTGAAGCCTACTGTACCTCCATTTGAAACTGAAGCAGACGACGAAGATATGCGATCACCTTTAGAGCTGCGAGAGAGCATATACAAGTTCTGTCGAATCTTCTTCCTTTCTTGCTTCTTTGATAAGGAAGTGGAATTATCTGGAGGTTTATTCTCCAAATTAGGCAGTCTGTTCCTGAGAATGCCTTGGGCAGCCGAGATCAATTCCTCCTCCTCTGCAAACTTAGCACTCGTAACAGGTGAAACATCTTCTTTCCTTGGTGGAGAGAGAACTTTATTCTTGTTAACCTTTGACCTTATTGCCACATACTGCCATCCAGAAGATAAAGATTGATCCGAAGTAGGAGAATAGTGAAGTGGCAAGCTTTTAGACCGCTCTACTTTTCGCTGATGGGGAGGAGCATCCCTAGGAGCCAAAGAGGTTGAGCCAGAGCTAAAGGCTTTCTCAACTGGTCCAATGAAGGACGTATGAGGTGCTACCCTAGCAGAACCCTCAGACAGAGGAGAGAGAGCCTCAGATTGGAGCAAAGGTGATTTTTCTGCAACTGATGTAGCAGGAGGAGTAGTCATTACACCCATGTATGGAGGATTAGCAGTATCCAAAGTTGACTTATTATGTGCTGGTTGAGGACAACGAAGACGTAAGTGCCCATACTCGCCGCAACCACCGCACTTTGGAGGTAACTTAAGAAACTCTACCGGAAGAGAGACAGAATTCCCAAGTTTATCAGTCACACGAACACAGGAAGGCCTTGGCTTATCTAACTCAATAACCACCCTGAGCTTGACAACACCATTAGAATACGGCTTTAGATCCGGGTATTCAGAATGAACTGGAAATCCCACTGCCGAAGCCATAGTGCTAAAACCAAGAGTCGACCACAGTTCGAACGGAATCCTTTTGAAAAGAACCCAAACCGGAGCATGAACAAGCTTCATTTCCGTTAAGTTGAGAGATGGGTGCCAGAGCATAGCAGTGAAAGAACAATTGCCGGAGTGCCAGAGACCGACATCCAAAACCCACTGTCGAGTAGCTGGACATGGAATGTAAATCAAGAGAGAACGTGTGGAATGTAACTTAACCGAAATGTTCCCGTTCTTCCCCCATATAGGGTTCAAGTCAGCAAAGACCTTTGCTGGAGATGGAGGACGACCATGAAAATAAGCTACCAGATGATCTTTCCAAATTGTAGAAGAAACAAGAGTTATAGAGTCCGGAGCTCTAATAGACGGGACCCCATCGGAAGAGACTGTCGGAGAGGCGACTTTGACCAACGGTTGAAAGGTTGATTTAATTTTTGAGACCCATGAATCCATAGGTTTCACTGGAGCTTGAGTAACCGGAATTGAAGAATCTACAGGGGTCTCTATCTCTGCTCCATGAGGAGAAACCAGAGACTGGAGCTCCTTTTCAGGTGAAATAGATGAAGGGGAAAAGATGGTCTCGAGATCTGACGAAGGATGAAGGAAAAGCAAATCCGGCGGAACCGGAGCAGGACGCAACACCGGAGACAGAGAAGATGATGACATCGGGTGAAGAGGCAATAACAGGGGAGAAACTTCTCGTCGGAGAGCGTGAGGCGGCTCCGACGGCGGCAACTCGGGTTTGAACCCTAATCACCTTCAGAATCGCATGAGAGCGTGTATTGCAAAATGGAGCAAAATAAAAGATATAATCAATATTTTGATTAATCAATATTATTATACTTGCTGACTGAAAAAAAAAGAAAAAAAGATACTTGCTGATTGGTCGATCCTTCTGTTATGATACTTGGTTTAACCGGTTTAGTATGATTCGATTGAATTGATTAAGTGGCAAGATTTGTTACCAACTCACCACCAATCTGTAAGCTGACTACTGTGTTAATACGCGTGTATGTATAAGTTAAGATGAACAGGGGTAAAGTTCATCTGAAAGGCATCGAAAGTGTCTTCTCAACAAGTGTGGTTTATACGCTTGACCGAATAACAAACTTAGTCAGCTAACTAATTGTGTGTTTTACGCTCATAATAATAATATTATTACGTTCTAATAATTTTTCTTATGCTATTTAGTTGCAGCTACTGTTATTGTCTATGCTATGATAAGAAGAAATTTTAGCAAAGCAAAAAACATCCGTCTGGGATTCAGATAGTACACTCTTTTAAACGGTCCACATACACTCGGTGGACAACAAGTTAACGAGAGCATGCACAGCATAACGAAGAAAAAAGTAAAATAAAGAAACGAAGTCCAAAACCCTAAGTAGTCTGCAAAGCCCAAAACGACATTAAAGATTGAGTAAACAAAGCCCAAAACTCAAACATGAATAGCATGGCCCTACACCTCCAGAATCTGCGTTTCTTTTAGAGCAGAGTGAAGTGGCATGGCCGCTCAAAACTGGCGCCTTGGTGGTCTAGCCTCAGCCTCCGAGACTCTAATCTGTCTTCCATCCAAATCCTTCAAATGAACAAAAGAAATATGTATCAGAGAGTTTGCTTTGCAATATACTTTGATGCGAAGAGAAGTGATAGTAATACTTACTGCGCCATTCAAAGAACTGATGGCTCTCGTGACCTCTTGAGGAGAGCCGAGTGTAACAAACCCAAAACCCTTCGATCGACCAGTGTCCCTGTCGTAGATAACCCTGGCCTCAACAACCTTCCCTTGCTCGCTGAACAAGCTCTCGAGAGCCGTGTCATCCACACCCCACGAAAGGTTGCCCACATAAACACGGTCTGATGAACCTGAGCCCGAGCCTGACCCAGAACCGTAGCTTGAACGCTCAGACCCGTATCCAGAACGTCCTGAACGTTGAGACCCGTAGCCGGAACGTTCAGAGCCGTAGCTGGAACGTTCAGAACCGTAACCACCGCTTCTTGGTCCTCTGGAGAACGATTCTTCCCTCTTAGGTGGAGGAGGGCCAGCGTTAACCCTCAAAGCTCTGCCTTCAAGTTCCTGCAATGTCCATTGCCAAAAGGTTTAACAAAAACACCCACAAGGTAAAAAGTCTAATAAGACAAGCTTGCATTTTTATACAGAACAACCTAAACCATAAAGTTTCCACAAACTAAACAGAGGATTAACAGACACGAATAACATTACACGAACAAGCCAAGAACAAAGAGGACACAACACACATAGGCAACTCAACAAAACAAGAAACCCTCAAAAAGACTAATATCAAGAAGATGAGATTACAGTAAAGAAGAGGAGTAGTCTTCTTACATAGCCATTAAACTGCTGAGCAGCTGCCTCAACTTCAGCAGCTGTAGACATGGTCACAAATCCAAAACCTCTGCTTCTGCCAGTCACTTTGTCATAGATTACCTACAAATGAAAACAAAACCAAATCTCAAATCCTCTTCAAAGACCCATTTCAAGGAAGCTATGAACAATCTCAACTTCATCAACAAAACTATAAAGCACAAAACTTTATGAAAGAGAAATTAGCCATACCTCAACCATCTCAACAGTCCCGGCGCTCTCAAACAGCTGAGCGAGCTGAGCGCTATCCACATCGAAGGAAAGGTTACCGACGAAGAGTTTGAGGTCTGCGGAGAAGGAGCCGCTGCTGCGCTCTTGCGACGGCGGGGGAGAATCGTCGTCGGTGAACATGTCGTCTTGCTCCACCTCGAAATCCGACGATACGGCGACGTTTCTGGCGAAACGCGACTGGTGTTGGGCGGGGGAGGAGCATTTGACGGCGGAGGAAGCGAAGATGGAGAGGAGTTTGAAGGAGAGGGAAGGTGGGGAGACGGTGGCGGAGCGGGAAACGGAGAGAGGAAGAAGGGATTTAGGGTTGAAGGAAGACAAAGAAACGGAGGAAGCGGAGGCAGACATGGCTATCTCTCTCTCTCGCTGGGCTTTGGGGAGGGGATAAGGTTTAAGGGTTCTCTTCGTGAGATTTGAGAGAGTGAACTGAAGAAGAGATAATAAAGGGAGAGTCTTTTAGATATTTATTCCCACTTGCATTTTTTTTCTTTTCTTTTAAATCTAAAATCTATATTTTGCATATTAGTGTGATATATATATATATATATATATATATAACAGTATAATTTTTTGTGAAATAAGTTTTTTTTTACAGCTATGTACATGCATTTCAAATGTTCTTAAAGAGATATTAGTTGTAAAAAATGGTGTCACATTATTTTGTTTGATGGCAGAACTGGAACTTTATAATGAAGGGAATGATATGTGTGATAAGATCTTGTCCGTTTATTTTGGATGGACAGTGGAGATTAAGAGAAGTAGTAATGAGAGAGTGGGTTCTAGTGAGAAGATAAGACTTTGCTAATAGCCAAAGGAAAGATGCAACTAGAGACTGTGGACTTATGCTCCAGCATGGATCTTCAACTTGTCCTTTAATTACTAGGGTAACCCTCTCTTGAAAATTGATCATTTTGAGGTTTATGCTAATAATGTTTTTTTTTTTGAAAAATGCTTTTTAATGCTAATAATGTTGACCTTGGTTTCATCTGTTTTTGATATTTGTATTTTCTTTTCTTATATGTGGAAAGGCTAATGTCTGCTAATTGTCCTGATCTTTCACCAAGCTTTACCATTTACCAAAACAAAAACTTAATAGCCTTATTCAATTAAGATCCCTATTAGTGCTTTGCTTAAGGAAGCCAGATTTGTCTTATCTCCTGCCACCATATTCCTTCAAGATATATTATTCTAGGACATCATTCATCACATAGACAAGAAATAGAGTTGAGCATTTGGCTCATTACCACTTCTGGCCCATTTAGCCCAAAGTGATGTAATGTAACTCACAGTCACAACGCGGGCAATCGGCCGATTCATATTCAACAGAGTTAAGCGGTCGTCACATATTTAATATACCGCGATATCAACATTATTAATATTTTCAAATTTCATACATCAACTAACAAAATTTGACTTTTACATACATTGACCATTTATCCGTTAGTCAACAATAACATTCCGTTAAATATTGATTTTTAATATTTTAAATAATTAATAATTTAAAAAAAAAAACCTTAAAAAAGGTAGGAGAGGGGATTCGAACCCGGGCGTGGTTGACATTTAAATGGATCCATCCACCACTTGGACAAACACAATTTATTGATTGTTTTCCTATTGTTTTATATTTATACATATGGCGATTATCTTAAATAATTATTTAAATAAATAATAAAAATATAATTTTAATTCTCTCAAATAATTGGTTTCAAATATATTTTTTCAAATTCAAACTTTTTATTAGAAACAGATTTCTAAATTCTTTATAAAAAAAGATTTCCAATTTTTTTCAAAAAGATTTCCAATTTAAAAAAAAAAAAGATTTTCAATTTTTTTCTAAACTCATATATTTTAAAAAATAGTTTAAAGTTTGATTTTAAACTACTTTAAACATTTTTATTACATCCTAAGCTCTAATTCTTCCACTATGGAGGTTTTATAAAAGGTAAATATACATATATATCCTTATGATTAGCTAATATATACTTATAGTTTAGATTTGAGAGGTGGTTTTGAATTCTAAAAAATAATAAATAAATATTAAAAATTTCAAAAGATTGAAAAAAATTGGAAATATTTTTTTATAAAAATTTAGAAATCTGTTTCTAATAAAAGGTTTGAATTTGAAAAAATATATTTCTAAACCAATTATTTGAAAGAATTAAAATTTTATTTTTCATTATTTATTTAAATAATTATTTGAGATAATCGCCATATGTATAAATATAACACAATAGGGAAACAATCAATAAATCGGTTCGTCCCAATGGTTAATGGATTCATTGAAATGTCATCCGCACTGGTTCAATCCCATTCTCCTTTGAGAGGTTTTTTAATTATTAATTATTTAAAATATTAAAAAAACAATATTTAACGGAGTGTTATTGTTGACTAACGGATAAATGGTCAATGTATGTAAAAGTCGAATTTTGTTAGTTGATGTATGAAATTTAAAAATATTATGTGTTGATGTATGTTTTGCACGCGTCCGAAGCTCACGCATCGACGACCGCGACCGTTGGCGTATGAATTGGCCGATTTCCCGTCACAACGCCAGTAGGCTCAGCTTTCCTTTCCACCCACTTCTTGGCCTTCTCTTGAAAATAGATGGTGCCGGTTAGGTGTTGAAGCTGGAAATGTCCGGTCCTGGTCTAAGAAACCTGTTAAACCGTTTAACAAGTGATAACCAACCCGGTTCGCATAGAAACGGGTCCCATTCACATCCACGTGTCGCTAATGAAGATGGACCAAGAGATTTAAAGGCTAAGGAAAATCACATTGTCCGGCAGAGAATCGAAGAAGAAACAAAAACACTCACAAGGATCTTCCTTTGTTTTGTCCGTACCGAAACGATGGACATTTCTGTTCGAATCTCCTCCGTCTTAAGATCATCCAATGTCTGTCTGATAAAACCTAGATCCTCCTCATCTTCCTCTAGATTCCTCTGCTCCAAAAGAAACCCCGAAGAATCTCCCAAAAACGACAACGGTGAGAAAGAATCAAAATCAATTTAAAATCTCGAAGCCAAGTTCTTACGTAACAGATTGGATTCGTGTTTTTATTGTGACTCACTCTCAGGTGATAATAGATCGTCGAGGGATTGGGACAAAGCGTGGAAGAGTTTCAAGAAACAGAGCAAGAAGACGTTCTTCTCACAGTTCAACGTCGACAAGTACGTGACGTGGAATCCTCCGAGATCGGAGTTTCCATTGTCGGAAGAAGTCGATCCTATCAAAAGAACAGAGAGATCCAATCTCATGCTCTGGACAAGTCCAAAGTTCACATTAGTTGGAGCCATCGTCATTGTCTCCGTCCTTCTCCTCTACACCATTCTTGCTCCAGTCAAGTGAAATTAATATCTTCTTCTTTTTCTTTATTCACTGCAAAAGGTTATTTATCATCCTAGTGGTGTAATTCAGCTTTCTGCAAATGTCCTACTGATTATATACATCATGCATTTACCAAAGAACTTGTTTTAGCAAATGAGAGGGTACAATTTTTTGATTGTGATATATTTTGATGGTTCCTAGTAAATTACTCACTAGTTAATGCCAGTTCTTCCTTTTGTAGTCGTAAATCTTTGGCAATTAAAGAGGCAAATAGAATCAGGCTGCCGTTTATGTCGTTAAAATACTTGTTCTGTTTCATATTAAGTGTTGTTATAATAGTATAAAATTTCACTATAAAATTTTGATTATAAAAAAAAATCATTGTTAAATAAATGATGTTTTAGATTTCAATACATTCCATTAATTTATTCCATACATTAATAATGAAAAAATAAAATCAATAAAAATTTAATAATTATATAAGGATAAAACTGAATATTTAACCATTTTATTATTTTGAGAAGGATAACTAATTTGAAACAGAGTTTTTTTTTTGAATGAGTTATTATAGAAATGAACTAAATGAAAAACAAAATGCATAAATAGTCGAAAGCTTTATTCTTACAAGAGTTTACAAAAGAGAATATTATAAAATATGTTTTGCTAAAAACAAGTTTATTAAACATAATGATGCCAAAAAAAAAAGTTTATTAAACATAACACAGTTTGAAAGCTGTTGTCTTTAGACAAACCAACGAGTCAACAAAGAAAGAGCTCACGGAACAACATACAATGATGCACTGAGATTCTTACCCTGTTGGGGCAATGAGCAATCAAGGTGACTCGCTACCTTTAGGAGAAGAACGGTTAAGCTCAGGCTCAGGCTCATCATCAATGGGGTTCCTGTCTTGAGCAGGACTTTCTTTACCTCCCGCAATGGGACTCACAGAGTTCTTGCCATTACCATTCTCTCTTGGGCTGCCTTCATAGTCCGATCCATCTTGCTTTTCACGTACTGGGTTTGCATCTACGACTCTTCTGTCTGGACTCGGGCTTTGGTCTTTGCCTCTGGGAGATGCGGATCGCTCCATTGCCTTGGGACTGAATGATCTATCCTCCACGCTTCTCTCTCTTCTCACTGGCGATCGTGAACGACTGATGAAACAAAAGTGCATCCAGTTAATACTAAAAGATCTCTTCTTATAGAAAAAGCATTGCAAACATAAGAACGATCTAGTGCATGCTTTCTAACCTGTAGCTACGACCACGACTGTAACTACGGCTACGGCTTGGGCTTCTTCTGCGGCGAGGGGAGCGGGATTTGACTGGTGATCTGGAGTAGCTTCCACCACGCCTGGATAATTACAATCCAAAGAGGCATCAGCATCAAATCCAAAGAGGTATCAGCATCAGCTTAAAGGAACAATGATTTAAATTACAAGTACCTGGCCTTCTTAGGACTAGGACTGTTCTTGCAGTTCCTCTCAATGTGTCCTCTTTCACCACATCGGTAACATTTGTTCTTCCAGTCACCTGCTGTGCAGTCTCTGGCCCAATGACCATCAACACCGCAGTTGAAACAGCGACCAGAGCCAGGAGGTGGACCTCTGCTACCACTGTCCCGAGAACCGCGAGGTGCCTATCATAAATTAAAGATTTTCGCATGACACCATCATTAATTTACATCGAACAAGTGGAGGAGCCAATAACAGAACAAACAACTAACCCCTCTGGAAGCCTCGACAGTGATGCGACTTCCATCGAAGTCTCGTCCATCTAAGTAGTATCTTGCGTCATCAGCATCACGAGGATCGCTAAACTCCTGTTCTCAACATGTGAGGGACAAAGATAGAGGCACAATATATATATGTGTGATAGGTAATATTAAACTTACAACAAAGGCATAGTCACGCTTCATATCAACATCTCGTACTCTGCGGAAAGTGTAGGCAGAAAATCAAGGCCATCATTACTTAAAACACCATTTTGAGACTCTAGGGCCAAGTCCACTAAAAACATGCAATAAATCAACAAACAAAATCGCCGATGCACCATCTATACACCAGGCGAGAGTATCCACCAAATTACACCAAGTCCACACAACTCATCAAACATCTCTCCAGGTTAGGCAAACACCCCAGAAACCTTCAACAACATCATTCAAGTTAAGAAGGCAAACAAAACACTAGGCCTACTTTCTCAAGTTTTATAGAGTTTGATAAATAACTCAATTGGATGCTAATGCTAACGTTCACATTATGTACACATCTTCCCCAAGACGAATCATTCCGGATTCATCATTCCAAAGAAAACTAAAATTCAAACACTTTATCTCCTCCCAAGACTAATCATTGCGGATTCAAAAATCAAGATAGGTCAATCAAAGGCGAATCAATTTGATAAAATTTACCTTCCGTATCTGCTGAAAAGACGCTCAAGATCCCTGCTACGAGTTCTAGATGACAAACGGCCAACGTAGAGGCGAGTGTTTCCGTATCGATCATCGAATCGAGGCATTGTCAAAGCTGCAAACTTTGTACCATTATCTCTTATCAAATAGTTAAGAAAAAGAAAAAAAAAAGCAAGGCGAAGAATCGAGAAACCGATTGAAACCCATGATAAGGAGAACAAAGAGCAGTAAAAAGGATCTAATTACACAGAATCTTCGTACCTTGAGACACGGCGATAGGGAAGGAGAGTAACCCTAATTAATTTCGAAACGAAGAAGAAAGTGAACCGCGGACAGAGAAGAAGTTCTTGGATTCGTGACACCTTATCTTATAAACGTTGGAAACTGACGAGATTCAACGGTAGAGATCGATTAGTTGTGGTCGTTTCAATCAACGGTTTAGAACCAATACCGAGATAAACGTCGGTGTTCTCGATATAGAAAATAAATCTTTTAATTTACACCATATGAAATTATTGGGCTGATCAAAAATAGGAATATTAGGCCCAATATTACATTTCTTAAGCCCATTGAAAGGATAGTTTCGTTTTTTTCCCTATCATGTAATGGTTGATGATGTCTTCTTTCTCTGGTCTCTTCTACTTTCTGAAATCAAACAATTATCTTTGTCTGTTAAGTAGCCAGCCATAGGCATTCGGTTTTTAGATTCGATTCTGATTTGGTTCTTTCAGTCCAGGATCCGTACGGGTATTTAAAAAATTCGGTTCAATTTCGGTTTGGTATTTCTGTTTTCGATTTGATTCGGATGATAAAGTTGGAAACTGACTTATATCCTAATGATTTTGGATCCCATTCGGCTCCTGTTCGATTCTTCTTTTTCGGTTCATTCAGGTTAAAAAAGTCAAAGGAATCAGATTTCTCGGATTAAATATCTGAATTTTTGGAGGTTTTCAGATAAAAATTTGGATAATTCAGATAATTTTAATATTTTAAATAAAAATATTCTACTAATTTGACTTTTGGGTTATAAATAATATTTTAAAATTATTTTATTTTTAAAATAAATATATTTAATAATTTTAAATATATAAACTATATTATAGATATTTGGATATCTATTTGGTTCTCGATTCGGTTTCGGTTTGATTTTTCTAGAGATATAAGATCCACTAGTATACTAGTAGTTGATAGGATCTAAACCCGAATCGAACCTTGTTTCTCCATTCACTTCGGTTTGTTTTTTTGGTCCCGGATAAATATTGTGACCATGTGTACTGTTAAGTATAGTATTTTTCCCATTATTTTACCTTAAATAGTACTAGACCTTGACCCGTGCGACCGCACGGGTATTAAATTTCCTTTTTTAGTTATTCATTAGCTATGGAGGGAATAGATGAAACAATGTCAACTTAGTTTAATAGATGAAAATAACAAATTTAGTGGCAGTTTAAATGTTTTAGTTCTCGACCCAAAACCATGGCTAGTAAATCCGGTGATCCGTAAGTAATCCGGTTAGGATTTAACAAAAAAATTCTAAAACATGATAAAATCTGTAAAACCCCAAAAAGCATCGACACCGGTTAACTCGGTAAAACTCTATAAAAATTATTAACATTTTACGTGTTTGATAAAATTATCCCGTTAAAACTATAACATAAAATATCAACTATAAAAAAATCTATCAGATAACTAAAGAATATTAAATATTAATGAAAAATATTAAACTACGATTCATGTAAACATTTATGGAAAGAAAAATAATAAGAGTAAGATGTGTTAAATTTATTTTAGTGTTTTAAAATCGTGTAGTGCGAATAGACAAATATGTTCATGTAATGTTATTTATTGGATAGTTAATAATTTTATTGCTATTGATAATCAATAATATTTTCAAGCGGAAAAAAACAAAGAAATAAATTCAGTCGAATTCAAAAATAAATAACTCCCTTATACAAATGCATCCATTTTAAAATTATAAGGAATATAATATAAAATTCAAATGCCATAAATGTAGGAGGATGTCTTTGGAAATAATATTTTAAAATTGTAGTCAAAATTTGGCATTGAATTTGAAAATATCTTGTTTTTTTTTAGATATTGATTGAGAAATGTGAGATATTTGACTATAATTATTAGTATATTTAGGTTTATCCAAATATATTACTTTATCATATTTTAATATAATAAAATTTTGAAATTTGAAATTACTGACATATGAAAAATAATCACACAATATGATATAATTCATGTTCAATATTTTTGGACATGTGTAGAAAAAAGTGCAGAAAATATATGATTCATGTTCACTAAGAATCTATCTTTTATTATAACTATATTTATTTAAGGTAACTCGTATATATAAATATTTAATATTCTAATGATTTTTTATTTTTTGTTAGTTTAAAATAGATCTTTAAGACATGCATTTATTAATCTGTAAAAGACAAAGGAAACTAAAAAATAGATTCATTAATTGTCAGTGGCAAGGTAGTGTAAATAAGTTGGAAAACTAAAGGTTAATTTATAAGTGTACTTCTATTTTAATAATATAGATTTTAAGTTTCATACAAAAGAAATCATAAAAAATCTTTAGTGAAGTAATCAAGTCAAGAAACTTGTACAAATAATGACATGTTCGAAAATAAAGACAACCCTTTTAGTTACTTTACTAGTATATATTTTACACTAATCTCTTTTGTTTTTTTATATAAAATAAACTAAATTTACAGCAGTAATGAGATTAGTAAAAATCAGCGCCGCTTGTTCTTGCTTCCGATCAAGAGTGTGAAGTAAAACAGAACCCTAAACAAGAACCCCCAAGCTACCGTGATCCACAAGCAACTCCATTTACTCATCTCCGTGACCCCTTGCTGCTTCAGAATATCAACCCCCGTCGTCACACACGTCTCTGCCGTCACGTTAACCCCCAAAACACCGCTCATACTCTTCAGCAAACTGATTTTCACAGCATCCGGAACTTGTCCCAGCGGCGAACTATCAAACATCTGTATCCCTCTCACAAAGCACTTCGTGGGATCTTCAAACTCGTTCTGAAGCACACCTTCGAAAGGGTACTTCACAAGCGAGAGGTAATGAAACCACAACCAGTAGAGAGGGATCCTATCTCTTGAGATGAAGAATCCAGAGAAGAGGAGGAAGTAGGCAAGGATCGCTACAACCACCGTGAATCCGATCATCACGTGCGAAACGACGCCGGATAAGAACGTGACGAACGAGCTTCCCGCCCAAAACGCTGCCAAGATCGTCAAGAAGAAGAAAAAGAACCCCTCGGAGCCTCCGGCGAGACCAACGGCGAAGAAAGTCGTGGCGGCGAAGGTAGCGGATAAGATTACGAGAGCCGGGAGGGAGATGATCGTGTGTGCGAGGACGTAGGATGATCTACGGTACGCGTTGTAAGCGGTTTCTCTCATGAAGATGTAACGCTCTTGGAGAAAGACTGGTATGGCTTCTGCGCATGTGTAGAACGTTGTGGACATGGCGAATGCGAAGAACCCTAAGCGTTCTTGAACGCCTCTTGGTGAGTTATCTAGCTTCCAGAACATTGTAGCTAGGATTGTTCCTGTGATTAGTACAGCTCCTAGGCGGATTCCGAAGAGCTCTGGTTGTCTTCTTGAGTTTAGCATAGATCTTTTGCTGATGACAAGAATCTCGGTCCAGAATGGGTTTGCAAAGGTTTGAAATGTTGATTTTAGATCTGTTTCTCCTCCGAAGGACCGGTCCTGATCATAGTCAAGTGAATTTTTTTAAAAAATTATATATAATTATAAAATTTTCAAAATAAAAATAGTCTATTTTGGTAACAAACTTAAAAATGATTATTCGAGAGAATTGCCCTTTTATATATATATATATATTGTCAAAATTATTAAAAAAATTATATATAAACCTCTGGACTAACCGGCAAAATCTGAGGACCAGCTCTGCAGGCAGAGACTAGCTTCTCTCTTGAGATACTTGCGTTAATAGCGTCTTTAAGAGAGGCATTAGTGTTTCTTGTGGTCTGGTTTGAGGTTTGCTTTGCTCTCCATTGCTTGTGGAACTCAACTAGGGTTTTTGTTCCTTCCGGTGAATCTTCCAGCTCACGGATTAGGTCAAGTGCGAACTCTGTCTTGTTCTCGTTTCCGGGGATAGTGTGACCGTACTCTGAGAAGAACCGAGGGAGATCTTTTGGTGAGCCACTGTAAACTGTGTTCCCTCTAGACAGAAAGAGTAACTTGTCTAGCAAGCCTAAGATTCTGTAACTTGGCTGATGTATAGACATGATGACTACGCTACCACTCTTTGCCACTCTCTGAAGCACTTTAACAACCATGTAGGCACTTGTAGAGTCCAGACCCGAGGTAGGCTCATCGAGGAAGAGAATAACCGGGTCGTGTATTATGTCGATTCCAATAGAGACACGTCTTCTTTCTCCTCCCGACACACCTCTATGTCCCTCATCACCAATCACTGTTGTAGCTGCGTTCCTCAGACCGAGCTGGTCTATCAGAGCTTGAACGCGTGCTTGCTTCTTCTTCTTAGAGAGTGAGCTTGGAAGCCTGAACTCCGCGGAGAACATCAAAGTTTCTTCCACGGTGAGCATAGGGAAGAGAAGATCGTCTTGCATCACGTAGGCTGATATGACTTTATGTAGGCTTGATTCAAGAACTTCCCCGTTTAGAGTGATGGCACCGTGTAGGCTCTCTTTTGCGATACGGTCGGCTAATGCATCGATGAGTGTTGATTTTCCTGACCCGCTTGCTCCGAGAACGGCCATCATCTCTCCTTCTTTGGCTTCACCGGAGATACCATTGAGGAGTATCTTAGTATTCATCTCCATGTCATCACCGTCGAAAGACGAGTTCCCGCAATAGTGAAGTGGGTTAAACTTCTTGTTGATCTTCACGCTGTAAGTCAAGTCTCTGAAGGAGAGAACAAACGGACAAGGAGAAGGCATGGAGTAAGACGGAACCGTGGTCCAGATGTCGAAGGCCCCACTCTGACCATTCTGCTCAGCTTCCACACTCGTGAGAAGCTCTGCAAGTGTGAAAGACACTTTAGGTATGTTTCTCTGGTCAGTGTAAAACAGGGGAAGGTCATCGCTGTTGTTGGCCCGTCTGGCCGGAGATAGTTTGTGGAGCAAACCAGACATCGCGTGAATTTTATTATTGTCTAATAAAAAAACTTGGCCTCTCAGGTAATGTGTCTAGAGTTTGTGATAGATATGAGACTTTTATAGAATGTTTGGATGGGAATAATGAGATGGAAACTTGTCAATTTGTTTGGTGATCTCTAAATATCTAACTCTAGCTTTTTTTGTAGCTTTATTATATACATAGATAGCTTTTGTTTATGTGTATAGTTAAAGTTCAAGAATAGGTGAGGAGTTGGACAAATCCATTTCATGTTTTTCTTGGGGGCTTAAGGTACTCTCTGATAATCCAATTTTAAGTGATTTTGCTCCCAAAAGTAAAAAATATTATTATTTCATGGAATTGCGCTTTTGTTTCATCTGTATTGAACCCATTCTGGTTTTTATGGAATTGTAATAAGAAGAGGGTCAATTCATTAATGTAAGAACTTGTGACTAAAACCAAATAAATAGAATCATTCTGGTTTTTATGGAATTATAATAAGAAAAGAGTTAATTCATTAGTGTAGTTTTTATTATTTTTATTTATTTGATTTTAGTCACAACTCACAAGTTCTTATTTTTTCTATTTATTTGGTTTTAGTCACGAGTTTTCTATTTGATTCACAGGCAAAAGACATTGTTTGTAGTGAGGACAAAGTTTGACTAATTAAGAAGAAGGTTTGGTTTTTAGCTTAAGCAATGTATTTTTATCTTTGTAAAACAACCATATGAATAATAATAATTAAAGATATAAATTATTGGAATATCATCAAATCATTTAAAAGTTGAATAGCAGTATTGATTGTTTTTTCGCAATTGTTATCAAAGATTCTTTTTCATCAAAAGACACTCTCATAATCAAGATTTTGACATGGTACTATACAATACTAAATTAAAGAAAGGCTGAAAGCCTTCCAAAAAGGCTGTACATTTCAAGTATTTTCATTAATCATGTGGGAGTGAAAGGCCGAAAGCCTTCCAAAAGGTATTAAGAGAAAGTCATATGAATTATTTTTTAAAAGAGGAATTGGGGATGAATGAGAAATTATGGATCCGAAACGTGGAGACGTACTTTCAGCTACTAGTTCATGTTTTTTTTTTATAGCGGGCCTGCAGACTAGTTCATGCTGAAGAGCTAAACATGAAAACCCAGCAAAAAAAAATGGTAATAGAAAGTCTAACGTCATAACGTGACATAAGTTTGATATAATTAGGCATATGGAAGTTTGGTGTGGCTGATATATCCGTTTTCTTGATTATCTTACTTTTCATTCATCCATTCTCACAAGAAATATCCCACGAGTGTAATAGAAAACTAAATTATTACGTAAAGCTTACTTGGGAGAGAAGAAGAAGATCGATATATAAAAATATCTCTCATCTTATTAAAATGAACATTTACATGTATATATAGTCAGCTATACAATTGATGTTAACCAGCTAATCTAATTTAAACCAGTAAACCGGTATTATAAACCAATAGGCCCCCTCAAAATGAGCTTCCAAAAATGTTAAGAAGACTCATCTTGGACATAAGATGGTTAAATTGATGAGGGAACAAAGGTTTCGTCATGATGTCAGCCACTTGATCAGCAGTGCGCACATGAAGACTCTTAAGAACTTTCCGATCAAGCCATTGCCGAACAAAATGACAATCATTTTCAATATGCTTTGTTCGCTCGTGAAAAATCGGGTTTGTAGCTATATATATCGCTGCTGTGCTATCTGAGAAGATGATAGGAATCTGAGTACGAGGAACCTTCAGATCATCCATCAGTTTGATAAGCCAAAGCATCTCCTTAGAAGCACTACTCAAAGCTCGATACTCTGCCTCTGCTGAAGAACAAGAGACTGTATCCTGTTTCTTCGAGCGCCAAGAGATCAAAGAATCACCAAGAAACATTGACAGACCTGTAGTAGAACGTCTACTATCCCGACAAGAAGACCAGTCAGCATCAGCAAACCCTTTCAAGGTCAAGTCTGTCGAAGCAGAATAGAAAAGTCCTTGGCCGACGGTGCCTTTGATGTATTGTAACACTCGATAAGCAGCAGTGAGATGAGGAGTACGAGGAGCAGAAGAGAACTGACACAATTTGTTGACGGCAAAAGTGATGTCCGGACGTGTAATAGTCAAGTACATCAATCTTCCAACCAGACTTCTATATCGTTCAGGCTCAACAATCAGATCACCATCTTTCAAAGTGAGATGCAGGTTAGGAACCATAGGAGTAGAGACAGGTTTGCAACCCAACATACCAGTAGAAGTCAAGATCTCGAGAGCATATTTACGTTGACATAACGAGATGCCTTGACTCGTACGAGCTATCTCCAAACCCAAAAAATATTTAAGAGCACCAAGATCCCTGAGTTTGAATTGCTGTGAAAGATCATGAATCAACTGCTTAGAATGCAACTCACTTGTGCCAGCTACAATAATGTCGTCCACATACACCAATACTGCCATGAAGTGACCATCATCAAACGATTTCAAGAAGAGTGTATGATCACTTGTACCAGTAGAGAACCCCAAACGCAATAATGCAGCAGAGAATTTTAGAAACCATTGTCGAGATGCTTGTTTCAACCCGTAGATAGATTTCTTCAAACGGAAAACGTTTGTTTTAGACAATGTAACGCCCTTTCTCTCTGCATAGCCATCTGGTATCTTCATATATATTTCTTCATCCAGTCTCCATTCAAGAATGCATTAGAAATGTCGAGTTGATGAAGAAACCAATTCCTCGACGCTGCAACTTTCAGTAAGAAACGTACAGTTGTGAGTTTGGCAACTGGAGAGAAAGTCTCAGTGTAATCCAACCCTTCCTTCTGTGTAAACCCTTTAGCAACAACACGCACTTTACGCCTCTCAAGAGTTCCATCAGCGTTAAACTTCAAAGAGTACAGTACCTTGCACCCAACTGCTTTCTTCCCAGCCGGTAAGGTAGTTACTTCCCAAGTTCCTGTTGATTCCATAGCTCCAAACTCCTTATCAACCGCTTCACACCATTCTTTAGAGTCCTTTGCCTCAGAGTAACATTGAGGGATTGGGATTTTGGTGATGGAATTGATAAAAGATAAGTAAGGAGTAGATAATTTGGAATATGAAAGAGAAGAGGAAATGGGGTAAGTGATAGTAGAATTTAAGTGGTAACAGTGATAATCCTGCAAGTGAGCAGGTTGCTTACGTGGGCGAGAAGAAATTTTTGGTAAAAGACAAGAAGGTGGAGAAATTTCTGATGGTTCTTGTGGATGGTTATGACCTGAGGACAAAGGAGTAGGTGTGAAGAGTTTCAAGCTGTCATCAGAAGGTTGAGTAGAGGCCAGCGGAAACATATCCTCATGAAAAATGACATGTCTTGAAACTGTGATTTTGTGTGTCTCCAAATCCAACAACTTATATCCTTTTACACCAGAAGGATACCCCAAAAGAACACAAGCCTTAGATCTCGGTTGAAACTTGTGCCTCTGCTTCGGTGATGTGGAAGCATAACATAAGCATCCAAATGTTCTCAACTGATCATATACTGGAACTTTACCGGTTAGTATCTCAAAAGGTGTCTTGTTACCAATCACAGGTGAAGGAGTGCGGTTGATAACGAAGACTGCAGTCAATATACTATCTCCCCAGTACACAAGAGGAAGTTGAGACTGAAACATGAAGGCACGAGCAACGTTAAGCAGATGTTGATGCTTACGTTCTACCACGGAATTCTGTTCTGGTGTCTCAGGACAAGAGTGAAACGAGATGATGCCCTTTTCTTGAAAGAATGTAGAGAATTTTAGCTCAGGTGCATTATCTGATCTAACCGCTTTAATTCTCACGTTGTATTGGTTTTCGACTTGAGCAACAAACGCTGGAAACACCTTAAGAACTTCATCCTTTGTACGCATTAAATAAACCCATGTAGCACGGGAATGATCATCCACGATAGTCAAAAAATACTTGTAACCATCCACCGTCTCAACTGAAAATGGTCCCCAAACATCGATATGCAAAAGTTCAAAGTTTGAATTACATATGTTGTTTGGAGAAGGAAATGAAAGCTTCTTCTGTTTTGCCAAGTGACAAACATGACAGTAAGCGTTTCCTTTATTCTTCTGCTTCGTAGTGCCCAAATTATTTGCTATCAGGTCAAGTCTTGAATAAGAAGCATGACCCATTCTGTTGTGCCAGGTACCAATATCCACCACTGCGTTCACTCTCACAGACGCTTCATTGATGTCCAGCACATACAGATTCCCGAGCCTTCTACCCTGAACAATCATCGAGACCTTGGTACGATCCTGTATTTCACAAGTAGATGGATCAAATATGACTCTGGAGTCAAGAGTAGATGTCAACGAGCTTATACTGATAAGGTTCAAGCGAAACTCTGGAATAAACAAAACATTCTGAAGTAGAATGTGTTCATTCAGTTGAATACTGCCAACACCACTGATCTTGATCATAGAGCCATTAGGGAGATTCACAGAACTGATAATGCTGGTATCCAAAGACACAAACAACTCTCTATCATGAGATACATGATGCGTAGCACCAGAATCTAGTATCCAGGAATCTTTGTTGAGAGAGTTCTGTGAAACGGTGAGAATACCAATGAAACAAAAGGTAAATGGAGAGAAAAGGATACCCGAAGTCTCATTAGTACCCTGAGATGTAGATGCGTCGCCTGCACCAGAAACTTTGCTCGTGCTAGTACTCTGAAGTTGTGAACTGAACAGAGCAATGAACTGCTGGATTTGATCCTTAGAGAGATTGCCTATCAGGTTGTCAAGAGAAGGAGACTTCGACTCAGGTTTAGTAGACAAAGCAACTAAAGGAGATGCAGATTGAGGTTTCTGAGTCTTCTCAGGTGTTTTGCCGCGTGGAGTATAACCTGGAGGAAATCCATGCTTCTTGTAACAACGTTCAGCAATATGACCAATCTTGTTACAAAATGAACAGATAGGCTTCCCTTTGTGAGCACCAGACTGCACGTAACAAACGTTCGGACTTTGCTGAGGCAGAGCAGTGATCTCAGAGACTTGTAAAGCAGCAGGTGAGATTGCAGTAGCAAAGCTCTTCTGACTGTCATCTTGATCCAGAATATTGTAAACTTCAGTGAGAGATGGCAAAGTCTTCTTCATAATAATCTGACGATGAATCACAGCATATGATTCATTTAATCCAGCCAAAAACTTAACAATCTTAGCACGGTCAGCCTTTTGTTGAAGCTGAACAGCTTTTCCAAACACGCAAGGTTCATCAGGTTCTTCACAGTTCTCCAGGTTACTCCACAACGTCTTCAGCTTAGTGTAATAGTCGGAGAGAGTGAGAGAACCTTGGCGTAGATCCTGAATCTCCTGTGTGAGGTTGTAAGTTCTCGGCAAGTTCGTCATATGAAATCTGCTATGCAAATCATTCCACACATCTGTAGCATCACTCAAACGAAGGATACTACGATAGATCTGAGTCGTTACCGAGTTAAGGATTCAAGACTTAACAAGGCTGTTACATCTAGACCAGATGCGAAAGCTTGGATCGGATTCAGGAGGACGAGGCCGATAAGAGCTCGCGAAGCCTGAAGATCCGGACCAGGAATTGCCGGAGAAGCAGTCGGAGCTGTACGGGTTGTCGTACGGTTCGATCGACGGGGAATCTTCTTCACAGAGACCATTGTAGCTTTAGGATGAACGTAATCGGAGCTCGATCGAGAAGAATCAAGCAAAAATTGAGCTTAATAGAAGCTCTGATACCATATTACGTAAAGCTTACTTGGGAGAGAAGAAGAAGATCGATATATAAAAATATCTCTCATCTTATTAAAATGAACATTTACATATATATATAGTCAGCTATACAATTAATGTTAACCAGCTAATCTAATTTAAACCAGTAAACCGGTATTATAAACCAATATAAATGTAATAATAATATCCATGAAGCATGTCTCCATCAACTCGAAGGACTGAAAGGCATATTTTTATGGAATGCACACTTATATAGTGTCTTTGACAGAGAATGAGTTAATAAAATTCTGGTTTCAATATAAAGCTGTTAAGTTTTAGTAAGACTTTTGCTTTGAAAAGTATGTTTTGGAATTTTGTGCTTGGTAGATGATATTTTGCTAAGAAAATTCTGGCTTTAAAACAAAGCTGAGTATGATCTATGCTATGCTTCAAGGGAGTTAAACAACACCTTGACACAAATTAAAGAGTAGGTGCCTAAAAAAACAAAAAAAAAAAGAGAGTAGGTGATAAACTTATTTGAACATCCAAGCTGAATGAGTTACCAAGTCGTATAGTTTAAAGGCTCTTTAATGGGCTTTTATTAGGCCATAAGCAGTGAAGCCTATATAAAAGCCTCGACGGGTGTTTTTAATTTTTGCTTCAAACTTTAGGATATGCTAAAATATTAATGTCAAAAACGCAAATCAAGTTAATATGTTTAAACTATAACGGAATAATTAAGATATTCATTCACTTACTTGATGACAAAAAAATGCGAACACTTGCATCAAGTAATCGCCGTGTAACCACCACATCGCTCTCTTCTTCAAACGGTTGAATCTCTCCAGATCCCACACCGGTAACTTCCGAGAGATCTCATTCCACCGGCGAACGAACGAACGAACGAAGAAGCTCTCTCTCTACTCAGAGACGATGAAGCAGCTTCACAAGCAAACGAGCTCGAAGCGCGACGACGACACGATCCCCATGTCCCAATCGTCTCCTTACTCTCCCAAGGCCTTAAAACATCCCAGATCTCTCCCCAGATCGCTCAACTACCTCTTCCGCGAACAGAGACTCCTCTTCATCCTCGTCGGGATCTTGATCGGATCAACCTTCTTCATCCTCCAGCCTTCTCTCTCCCGCCTATCCCCCGCCGAGTCCACCTCCCTCGTCACCACCAGATCCGTCTCCTCGCCTTCCAGGATGAGTTTTAACTACGGCGGAGGAGGTAAAACCACCGGACGCGTTCCCGTCGGTATCGGACCGCGGAGGATGAGGATCGTGGTGACAGGTGGAGCTGGATTCGTCGGGAGCCATCTCGTGGATAAGCTTATCGGGAGGGGGGATGAGGTGATCGTGATTGATAACTTCTTCACGGGGAGGAAGGAGAATCTGGTTCATCTGTTCTCGAATCCGAGGTTTGAGCTCATTAGGCACGATGTGGTTGAGCCGATCCTCCTCGAGGTTGATCAGATTTACCATTTAGCTTGCCCTGCTTCACCTGTTCATTACAAGTATAATCCAGTCAAGACGATCATATCCTTTTTGATCATTACTTTCTATATATATACTCTCATCAATGTAATGCTGCTGCTTCTAGGGATCTTGATTTAATTCTTAAGTGCTAGTTCCTGACTCCAAATCAACCGTTTAATGTTAGGTCTAGGTTTCTATTGTAAAACGCCGCAAAAGAACGCTAAAAACTAGAGGCAAATATTCATTTTGAGGGTTTAACGTTGTGTATTATTGGTGCATTAGATTTAAGTAAATATCCGTAATGCAGAGTATTTTTTGTTTGGGTTGTTATGATCCTTAACGATGGTTTTCACAAGACGAATGTGATGGGAACTCTCAATATGTTGGGACTTGCAAAGAGAGTTGGAGCAAGGTTTCTGCTCACCAGCACAAGTGAAGTGTATGGAGATCCTCTTGAACATCCACAGAAAGAGACGTATTGGGGAAACGTGAACCCAATCGGTGAGTTTTGGAAGATTCTGTTACTTGGTTTGAGTTTATGAGATGTGTATAAATAAACCACTGATTACTGGTATCTTTTTAAAGGTGAGAGGAGTTGCTATGATGAAGGAAAGCGTACAGCTGAAACTCTGGCCATGGATTATCACCGAGGTGCAGGTGTGGAGGTAAATTATGAAAATTTGTCCCATATATTGTATACTTGCAAGCTCTTTAGCACGATTAATGGATAAATTATGTAGCTTGCAGCTAAATCTCATTAAAATGGCATTTTGTATCAGTTAGTTTCCAAATCACCCTACTGCTATTTATCAAGATGGAGTTTCTTTTTTTGTCATAGGAGAGTTTTGAGTACTGGAATTCTTAGAACTCATGACTGTTTTTCCAAATGAATGAGATTCATATGAGTGGTGTCTGTCTACCTTTTCAACTTTCAGGTTAGAATTGCTCGTATTTTCAACACGTATGGACCCCGAATGTGCCTCGACGATGGGCGTGTTGTTAGTAACTTTGTTGCACAGGTTTAGCTCTTTTATCAACATAATACAACTTGTTTATGTTTATAGCTTCTTACAATACAGTCCACAGAACGATGTTTTATATCTACGCAGACCATACGCAAACACCCAATGACTGTATATGGTGATGGAAAACAAACTCGAAGCTTTCAGTATGTTTCTGACTTGGTTAGTAAAACAACTTCTGTTTCAGTTCTTTCTTCTGTATATGATTGTTTTCTTCAAGCAGTGTATTGCCTTGATGCATAACAAAATCTCTCTTTTCTAGGTGGAGGGACTTGTAGCGCTAATGGAAAACGATCACGTGGGACCTTTCAATCTTGGTAACCCAGGGGAATTCACAATGCTTGAGCTTGCAGAGGTTTGCTTTAGTTTTACAGTCGTTTTTTTGTTTGGTTCGCTTCGGTTTTGAATTGGTTTAAGAACTTCTTTTGATTTGGTGTTGTGCTCATCTATAGAAACTTGCAACAAGATTTGAAATATTCTTTTGAACTCAGTTTAGGATCATAATTAAAACAAGAACGTTCTTTTCTTGTGTGTGAAAAGGGAACTTGTGTGTGTGCAGGTGGTTAAGGAGGTGATTGACCCAAGCGCGACAATAGAGTTCAAACCGAACACAGCGGATGATCCTCACAAGAGGAAACCAGACATAAGCAAAGCAAAAGAACTTCTGAACTGGGAACCAAAGATCTCTCTGCGGGATGGTCTGCCTCGTATGGTAAGTGACTTCCGTAACCGAATCTTGAACGAAGACGAAGGCAAAGGTCTCTAAGTTAGAGTCACAAAAAGATCTTCCTTCTTGGTGAAAGATTCATATATGTATAGTCTCTTCTGCAAGAGCTTTTCTAAGTATTCTTTTTCTTCTCTTCTTTTTGTTGTTTCTTTTTATTTTTGGTTCTTTCACCAGTGACACAAATCACTACTTAATAGATTATTATTAGACCAGTCATTAGGGACCAGTGGGCTCAATTTTAGTGGAAAAATATAGTAATATTTCTCTCGTTCATGTACCCTTCACGTTATCGGTCAGATATGCATTGGCATACTCTCTTGGTTCATACAACATAAGGTTTTTGAAATGTTTTTAAAGGACACTGATGGACCCTTCTTGCCTGCGTTATGAATCAGCTGTTTGTTTGCCTTTGTATTTATTTATACTAGGGGTGGGCATATCGGTTTAGTTTCGGGTTCGGTTTGGTTTGGTTAATTTGGGTTTTATAAAACTCAACCCAATTAAAACCAAAGTAGTTTTGGTTTGGGTTTGGTTTGGGTTTAGTTTGGTTCGGTTTAGTTCGGTTTGGTTTTGATTTAGTTTGGTTTATTTTATTATGGTTTAGTTTGGTGCGGTGTAGTTCGGGTTGGTTATAAAATATGATGGCATCAGTTTTATTAAAAAATAATCAACTTATAAAAGATAGAATGAGAATATAAAGTTATAAACTTTGATAGCTAAAAAATCCATATGCCCTAATAATTTTGTTACATAATTTTAACTTTAAACAACGGAAATTTATAAAGATGAACGAGACGAGACAGCTACGATTTAGATGTTTATACTTTTTAGGTTTTATTTTTATTACAATCTTTAGGTATTAGGATTAGAGAATATAGATAATAATATTATTTAAATCATATCTGGATTTTTTTTAAATATATGGAAGTTAAGAAAAAATGGAAAACGAATCCTTAACTAAAATTTACAATATGTTAATATATATATATATATATATATATATAGAAAAAATATATTGGATTATCGGTTTGGTTCAGTTTGGTTCGGTTTAAACCCAAACCAAACCAAACCATTCGGGTTGAGTAAAACATGAACTAATTGGGTTATGTAAAGAACACGGTTTGGTTTGGGTCAGTTTAACTTCGGTCGGGTCGATTCGGTTCGGTTCGGTTTGGGTTTTTTGCCCACCCCTAATTTATACATCTTTTTCGCCAGCATTTAGTATATTACTATATTATCTGCTAAAGCTTTCTAAGGTGTATTCATATTTTCAAAATATACAATAAAGAAATTTCAAATATAAATGCAATAAATTTTTGAATCAGTCGAGACGTATTTATATAGACTGCATACGTAGAAAAGAGTTGGCTGTAAATGGCAGTTGATGGAGCGACAAAGTTAGCTGGGAGCATTTCTTCTTTCCACTTCGGGTGTTTGTTCCATATAGTGGTTCAGTCTGTTAGAACTTGACATATAAAGAAACAATCGCTTTTAGAAATTACTACTAGATCAATTCTCTTTCTACCTAGTTAAATTAAAAACTTGTATCTAAAGTCTTTTCTTTTATACTGATCGGTATCCAAGGGGGAATAAATGTAATGTAGTACATAAATAGCTAGGCTAATAGTGACATCTCAACTCATAATGCGTGTATTATGTGGACAACACAAGAACGTTTCTACTCAAACTCTCTGTTACTGTACTCTGACCTTTACGCTCATGTGACACACTGACGCATTATCAATTACACACATGTATTTGTAACGTATATACGTGATTGTTTGTTTGTATATATTAATGAGCTTTTGGTTTTTGCAAAAGCTTCTATCCAAAAGGAACTATGTTTTGTGCATCGCAAGCATCGACGGCTACGGCTAACCACGACGAACGGAGCGTCATGGCACGAGCCATCGACCGTCACAACCCCATTATCAAAGATGGTAGGAGATCTTTCACGGCTCCGTGCTCTTCCGGCGACGACTACATTGCACCGTACCGACAGCTTTCGAAAATTACGAGAATACCCTCCTCCTCCTCACCTTCAGGTGACGGGAAGATGGTTCAGGTGGATAAGGGAAGGAAGAGTACTTCAGGGTCGTTGTTGAAGCTACTCAGCAGTGATAATATTAGCCTAGCGAGGAAGAGTTTTGGCTGTTGCGACGTTACCAAAAGTCTCCCACCTGGCTCTACCAGGTATCTTCGTGGAACCGACCCGGTTTCTTTATCCGGTCCTACGGGTAAGGATATGGTTGTAGCTAGGGAGGAAGGTGAACCTTCTGAGGCAAGAAGAGGCTCTGGTGCTGCCGTGGAAGATAAAAAGAAGACTTCTTCTGGTTCAGACCACCAGGCAAGTAAAGTAAAGTAAAAGCTTGTCGTTTACTGTACAATGAGTGGCATGAATGAGGGTTGATTTTGTTGTGTTGTGTTTTGGAAAAGCAGGTGGTTGTTCTCAGAGTGTCTCTTCACTGTCAGTGCAGAGGCTGTGAGGGCAAAGTGAAGAAACATCTATCTAAAATGCAAGGTCAATCTCTTCTTTATCAACAACTCTGTTTTGCTTTTTTTTTTCTAATCAACATGATGTCCACACATATACAAATCATTGTTGAATGGGTTTAATCTAATTATAATGGTATTTGGATAGGTGTGACATCTTTCAACATAGATTTTGCATCAAAGAAGGTGACTGTGACTGGAGACATCACTCCTTTACAAGTATTGGGTTGCCTCTCAAAGGTCAAAAATGCTCAGTTCTGGACACCACCACCTCCATCATCACTCTCAAGGGCCAATCCTGAAAACTAAAAAAAAAAACACACTTTTGTGTATTTGTATTCTCTTTCTCTAATGTGTTTTGAATCAAATCAATGGTGAAAGTTAACACTTTCAAACTCCATATTCAATGTTTATTGAGAAAGACTCATGCATGTTTATTCACCACCTCATACGATGAAATTATCAATACATATTCGCACTTGTCTAGCTTTTTTTTTAAAAAAAAAAACTAAGTAAGATAGAGATAATATTTAACATTCTAGAAGATTGCATCTACTACAAGCTCTGCTATGAGTTCATCTGTCAGCATTTCCTCAATATCTCTACCTACGATTTCAATGTCATCTTCCAACCTCAGCCACTCTTCCACATCATCTTTGCTTGGTTTCTCTTCCTTTCTTGTCACTAAATCACGTAGAGTCTCTTGTATCTTGTTTGCATCCCATTTCTGGCAGACCCTTTTGGGTTTAACCCAAGGGTGTGGATTCGAGAACTGCTTTAATATCTGGATAAGCTCTCTGCTGATCTGATCAAAGAGAAACTTTCTTTCTATCCGGGTTGATGTTTTCACGCTTGAGTACTTCTTCTCAAGATCCTGGAACAAAGATGGATCTACAGGTGTTTCCAGGACAGTGTTGTGGTCTGAGTCACTTAACCTGGAGTTGGCTAGGAGATCAACTAAGTATAATGACTTCCAGTCTTCTTCTCTGTGGTTGGTCACAATCTCTTCCGTTACTGTTGATGACTCCTGATCTGTGTCTTCATCACTTGAAACGAGCATGCTAGCTTCATTGTAAGCAGCTGACTCTAGTTTGAGGAGCCGAAGTTGCATCCTGAGTCCTGGAACATAGAAATAACGGTTTAACACGTCAAAACATCTACAACTACAACAATTTAAAGAGACGAAATGTTATAATGAACGAAAGAAACTGACAAGCATCGATTGACTTACCTTTGAGATCGGCGCTAACACTCTCAAAGCATTCAGAACTCGATGAAACATCATCGTTGAAAGAAGCTTCTAGAACTGAAACCGGACTTGGTTGATCTCCTTCCTTTGAGCTTTCACGAGGCTGTGTTTCAGGAACCGAAGGATGATTTACATCCTCAGTTGGCATCCTTGAGATATCCTAGAACATCAGTAAACAGTTTGAACATGTTTAGCATCCTTGAAATGTAAGCTGATGCTCTAGTGGCACAGATTCATGGTCTTAAAACAATATGCTCAACTTACAGGATCAGTTAAAGAAGTGACAGTTGATAAAACTGGAGCTTCAGAAGACATAGCCGTCTTGATATCATCAGAAGCTGAACTATCCTCAGTGTCTGAATTTGCATCTACTGAGAAACTGCAACTATTGAATGATGAAAGAGATTTATAACTACCATGTCTAGAAGATTTGCTTGACAAGAAAGAATGGGACTCCCCGTGACGAGAAGAGCTCCTCATCACTAATTCATCTCGATTGATCAACTCCTTGGGAAGCACTATAGTGTAACCATGAGTGCTTTCCTGGTTCATGATGGTTTTGGATTTTGAATAACTTCTTGAGCGTTTTCCTTTCCAACCATCTCTACTACTGATTCCAACAGGTTCTGGAAGTTCAGACAAGTGAACATTGCTCTCAACTCTTTTACTAATCCCCTCTTCAAAAATGAGTCCGTTAAAACTTGCTGGCCTTGCCTCCCTATCTGAAGTTGCAAGCATCTCAGCTAATGTGCCGCTTCTACTAATTTCTATCTCATGCTCGTACTTGTGTGTCAGCTTCCATCTCTCAGACAGTCTCCTCTTGGCCTCCCTACTCACAGATGATGATGTTGACTTGGAAGGCAAAGATCGATGGTGGTTCTTACGGTTAAAGGCCGTTCTTGTCCTTGAAATTACTGGAACTAGCTCTGATTCACTTGCAGAATCACTCCCTGATGAGCTTTCGTCCCCTGCATATCCTCTGAATCTTGAAGTCTCATATCTCATGGCATCACTACCATTATCACGGCTCGCCTTCCTTTGCCTAGACATTATTTTGGAGAATTCTCCGGAATCTTTTGAGTTATGTCTTGAAAGACGGATGTCTTCGTTACTTTTCTGCCTGCCATGATTGCTGGTGCATGGAAGCCTACGATCTGCTCTGAACTCATCAGAAGAAGAACTTGGCGATGCAAAAGTTCTACCACCGAGTTTAGGTTTCAGAACAACAATCTTGGTCGGCTGCAACTCACTTCTCTTTCCCTGCTCCACATTTGGTAAGTCAACTGTCTCATAAGAAACATGCCTAGTGTGAGAACGGCTAGGCCAACCAACACCACCACCATGTCGATGAGGTGACATATGACTCTCCACATGCCTCTGGCTGTTTGGACACTTCGCTTGACCGTAATGTGGCTTGTGAGGTGTGCTTTGAAGATCATGCATATGCTTTGTGAATAACGAATCTGGTTGCTGTAAAAACTTCAGTAGGAGATCTTTGTTAGAGTCTAGAGCCTCAAGCGCATCATTAAACTCTTTAGAATGACAAAGCTTCTCATCCGTTGATAACCGCTTAGCCTCCAAGAACTTCTGCCTTATAAAACCCATCTCCGCCTGTGAGAGATTAGCAGCATTCACTCTCCCCTGATGATACAAGTTTCTACTGCTCTCTGCCTTCTTCGCCTCCGAAACTTCGAAAACATCTTTAAACTTTTGCTCACTCTTTGAGCTCCTTCTAAGAGACTCACAACCATCATAAGAACTGGCTCCACCGCTTCTACCTTGCTGACACTCCACAGACTTGTGTTTCCTTTGGGAAGAACTCTGCGGCGATGGCAAGACATCGAGACCCATCAACCTCGCTATAATGCTTGGTGATCTCCTTTTAGTTTCTTTCTGCTTTGACATTTCTTGTGCTAACAAACTTTTCATTGGTAATCCAGTGGTGTGAGGAGCAGAATCTTGATGCAACTAGAATATGAGCAAAAGAAGTCACTTTCAAACAACAACTGGAACCAAAAACATTATCCTCTCATATATCTTAACTGAGTATAATTCATACCTTGTTTTGACTTATAGCTTCAGAATGGCAAGAATGAAACTCAGAAGATGATGATCTAGGAGACTTGAGTTTCTGACACTGTTTCTTTCCTGTAAGAAAAGAAAGAAAATGAAGACACTAATGATGAGAAGAAGATGCCATTTCAATGTTCATGATTGATAAAAGCAATCGACTTTACAACGGAAGAAACAAAGCAAGGAGGAGGAGGAGGTTAAAGAGCAGCACTCATGATTACAAATGTAAACTAAAATCATCATAACCACTGTTGAAAAGAATTGAAGTTTTAACCAACAAAACCAAATCATGGCACTATCCAACAAACTTTTCTCTAAGATTTTTTTTTTTTTTTTTAAATTTCTTGTTAGTTCTTTTGGCTTTTACTTTTATGATAAAGCAGGCAAGCAAGCAAGCAACAAACTCATTTCATTTTCTATACCACACTGTCTGCCTTTAACTGTAGTTTTCCACAAGACAACAAATTAGCTTGTCTTTTGTTTTTTTTATCCCCCAGAAGAACTATACAACTTTTCCTTTATAAATAAATAAATAATAATAATAATAAACTTGTGAATTTTCCAGATAAATAAAAAGAGAAAATTATCAGTAACCAATTAGGACACTGACTAAGTAAAATAAATTTAATTTGGTAGAAATGTAACCTTGGCCAGAACTAGGAACTTTGGAAGCTAATCGATCTCTGGAACTGGCGAATCGAAATATGTTCATCTTTTTCACTCACTCGGAATCGGAGTGGAAAATCTCCGGGGAAGACATTTCACGGCTTTGGAGGAAGAAACTAGATCGAGGTTTTGAATCAGAGTGAGATTACGAGGAAAATGCAAGCGATTTCTGAAAGATCGGAAGAATCTACGAAGAAATTCAAACGTTGAGCGAAAGAGAGGAGGAAGAAGACGCCGGAGAGAAGAGGGGGTATGTCGGAGTTATTTGAAAGTTCAAAACGTCAAAAATGAATAAATAAAAGGGTGAAAAGATTAAATATATTATTCTTTTTTTTTTTGAAAGAGAAAAAAAAAGAAGAGAGGAAGCGTGGATAGTGCCACTTGTCTCTCCTCTTCCATTTTTGGGGTTTTCTGTTTTGTTTTATTTTATTTTATTTATACAACAAATTGGTGAATAATTTAATAAAATTAGTATCACGAATAATTTAAGAATCTTCTGAAATATAATTGTTTGGTGAATCAATTTACATAAAATAAAATAAAAGGTTGTTGATTCCCAAACTTTGCGTATGTACATGATAAGTTAGTTGCCCGCTTTGTGAAAAGAAAAGGAAAAACTATAGAAACGTAGGGAAATGATAATAAAATAAAAAAGAAAGGTTAATTTTGTTTAAGAAAGCAATCAACGTTGGCAAAAGGGTTAAACAAATCTTTGTTGAGCGAGAAAGAGTATTATCATAATTTACTAGTATCTATCTATACTAATAAAGTAGGCTTTTTTATCTCCTTGGGGGAAAAAATGCCATGTGGCATTTTTTTTTAATAATTAAAATATTTACTCAATTTAAATTTAATGAATTTTGGTATTAATTGTGAAATAAATTGGGGGTTTTAAATTTTCCTTCATACAGGTCCAAACGCTTATAAGAGTGTTTTGAATCTGACCCGGACCCGTAGTTGAACCGATAAATCCGGTGATCCAATATAAATCGGATTTGGGTTTAAACACACACAAAAACTCACTAAAATCTGATACATGTTGCAGCACTGGTTGAACCAATAGATAATTTTTATTTTTTACTATTTTTTAGTTCAAGTTATGTTTTAAAATTATTTTTAATATTCTAAATTTCTAATTAAAATTTAAAATTTTCAGTTTATTAGTCTCCATCTTCTTCTACACTACAATTTACGTTTGCAAGAAAGGTGAATCATGATTGTGCTTGAGCCGCACATCCGTAAAACAGACTAAAGCACGATAAGGCTTATTATTCCTCTACACTACAATTTACGTTTGCAAGAAAGGTAAGTAAATTGTTTTTATTTTATTTTTTATTTAACTTAGTTTATAACAAATAATTACATGTTTAATTTACAGCTCAAAAAGAATAAAATCATATGATCATGTGAATTACAAAACAGAGCTTTAGATTGTTGATGAAGAAAAACCTAGCGAGCTTGATTATAATAAATTAGAGAATGCTCTTGCGAAGAATATCCCAAAGATGATGAAGTGACAAATTTAGAAAATTTTGTTGGTGAGTTTTAAAATTTAGAAAACCAAAATTAGTTGATGTGATCTGGTGTTAGTTTATTTTTGTTATTGACAATTTATTACAATGATGTTTTAATTTTGGTTTATTTTGGATTGAAAGTTTAAATTTATGTCTTGATTTTTTTAGATGTCATAACTCTTATGTTACAATTTTTTTTAAATAGTCTAAAACTATTTCTTAATATTTTGTATGTACACTTAAAATACTTAACTTTAGCTTTTATATATATTTGTTTTCATAGCTAATATATTAATATATAATAAAACTAATTCATTTATTAATCCATGATTCATCCGCGGTTGATCCAATGATCCAGTGATCCGTAAATCATCCGATTCAGTGTTGGTCGGGTTTCAAAATACTGGTTTATAGGATTTCTTTGTATTTGATGTTGACGATGGAGAATATAGCCTCTACAATTCTCCTTCTTTAACTAATCGACATAATCGTTCATATAATCAATCCGAAATCCCACTATCTCCTATTGAATGCTTCTTTAGTTCCTGATTTCGGTTTCATTGTATATGTATAGGCGATGTGAGAGTTCGGACGATAATCCCTTTACTTTTCCCAATTCAATCATTGTCGAATTCCCGGTTTCATTGCTTTCGGAGTTGAAGACAAATCGGTGTAAAGATATTCAGACTAGGCTACAATAATTTTGGCAAGCCTGAAATGTTAAAAATGGATGAGATATTGGGGTTGATATGTTGTTGATTAATGGGAAGATGCGCGGTTTTATTTCAGTTTACCGTTAATGATTGCTTATTTCTAAAGTAGTAGTTTTCTTAAGCATCATTTTCTTTCTCAGGTGGTGTTTTTACATGTGTTAATCAACTTTCTCAGGTTTAACACCTTCAAACATTTCTTGAAAGAAAGCTGAGTCTATGACGTGAGTATTTAAGATTCCAACTAAATTAAATTTTTTACGACTATCGATTTTTTTTCTATTTTTATTAATCGATTAGTAACAACTACTTATGCTATTCTACTTTGAACTAAACAACTTCAAACAAAATAATATACTACGATCGCAAACCACTATCAAAAAGATCAGAAAATATCATTTTTTACATATTTTTAACATATTTTTTTACTAAGACCATATAATAAATTATAAATTTAAATAAGAATACAACATACGAATCCGGCGCGTAGCGCCGAAATATCACTAGTTCTATTATATATCTACTACAATTAATGTTTAAAACTAAATTCTATATGCATTTAGAGTGGAATGATGAAACACTAATCTCTTTTCTTTTCGGATAATATCAATCTGGTATTAGCAGCATACTGCATACATATACATTCCTTTTACTTTTCTCAACGTTAACTTACTCCCATATTCAAACCAATGTTTTGTATCATTATGTAATTTTCTAACTTATGTAATTCGGTTAAAGTTCAGTTGAAAATTTGATTCCTGCTTTAATATCAAAGATATATTATTTTAGCATTAATGTTTATACTAACTCTAACCGAAGAGTATCTAGAAGTCTTCCTCTAACAGATTAGGTTAGGCAGAGTTGAAATATATTCAGCTATATGGTCCTTTATCTTCTTAAGTCTATGCTCATGGAAATTTTTTAATATGTAATTAACAATGACTAGCAATAATTTTGCAAGTCCTGATAAGGATTAGTTTCTTGAGCTCACCAAATATGACTATCTATAAACGACAGCGATCCTTACAGCCCACGCTTTCAAAGGTAATTAATCCGACACATTTATCAAAATAAGTTTAATGACTATAGCTTCAAATGCTGACAGCAGAATAGATGGTGCGAGATAAGTAGAGATTAAATGGTGCGGAACAAACGGATTAGGTACTGCAACTTTTTAAGTTTGGTTTGTGCGAGAGAAACATGTTTTACGGGGATAACTACGATTCATCTAAAAACGGTTCAAATAGTATGTGAATGGTAACATCTATCGCAACCACCGCATATATATATATAATATATTTATGTTTTATAATTTAAAAAATCAGTTATACTAATAATATTTAGATAAATATTTTATTTAATATAAAAATTATATATATTTAAAAATCCTACAAATTATATTTACATATTTTTGTTTAATGTATCTTGTTTTTATTGATGTAAAGATTGCCAAAGTTATATATATATTATCATTTAAATAAAATTAGATAAATTATTTTTTTATAAATTGAAAATCATTTATACTAGTGTATTTTAAATAAATATTTTATTATATAATTACATAATTAAAAACTTTATTTAAAGACTGTCAAAATTTCACATGTTATGCTTTAAACAAAACTAAATAAATAATAATATTTATAATAAAATAAAATAATGTTTAGCATAACTAATTCTGTTAACTAAATAATAAATATTTAAACTTTAATTTATGTATTTATATAAATAAAATATTAGTAAATGAATTTATGTTATTTTTACAGTTTAATTAATTAAAATGAATTTACTTAATGTAGTGGGTTTAAACCACACAATGTTGCTTTCTTTTAAAATGTAGATGCGTTCTGATCCTAATTGTCTCATTTTCCATATTTTATTTTAAATATATTATTATTTTAAATGAAAACAAATCAACAAGTATTGATGAATGGTGACACACATTTTGGTTCGCTATGTGGTTTATGCGTCTTGCTAGTAATATTCATAGCCTATGAACATTTTTTCTTAAAATTAACCGTTAAGCGTTAACTCACTTCGTAATTTCGTATTAAATGCATGGTATGGATTAAACTATTGTATAGGTGTCTCACCTGATGATTTAAATGGAATTTTCTTTTCTAATACTCACTATATATGCATTAATTTACTATTCACTCTGCAAAAAGTGTCATTTTAAATTTTTATTTTTGTTTTACAAAGAATGCCACTTTATTTTTAAATGCAACATTTTTTTTTTGAAAAAGGGTTTTATTTCTAATTTTTAATATGTGTGAAAAATTCATAAATGACATTTTTTTGTAAAACAGATGAAGTATTAAAGAACTAGCATTGTCAATATTTTGTGTTGAGAAAAATATAAACTTGTATGCCTTATATATGATAATATATATTAAAATTCGGACGGAAAATAAGTAAAGAACATAGTTAAAAGCAAATGAATCTTTAACTTTGATTTTTTTTTCCATATCTCTCTCTAAGATAATAGATCACATATACGCCTAGCCTACACACAAATCACTTTATGTTGGATAAGCTTCAAAAGTTACTTGGTAACCAAGTTATTCTTTATGTTAAAGTTGAATAACGTTAAAGATTAGGATTAAGACAAGTTTCCTTTTTCTTAGGTTTAGGTTTATGTTAAGTTCCTAGATCATTATGTAATAGGAAAAGCTAACTCCTATATAAAGAGATCAAAGCATAAGAAAGATCTTAAGAAGTTAAGAAAGAATAAAACAAAGTTAACGTTTTATTAAATCGCTTTGCAAACACACATACGATCTTTGGCAACTTTATTTGGTATCAGAGCTCTAGGTTGCGTCTGTGATTGCGAAGTGAAAGAGGAGTATCCATGGCTGATACGAAAGCATTGATAGAGATGAAGTCACTCGGAAAAAGAGAAGGAGTTCCGAGTGCGATAGTCTGTCCGATGCTTAACACAACGAACTATATGGTTTGGGCGAAGAGGATGAAGGTTTTGTTAAAACTTCATAAAGCGTGGCAAGCCGTTGATCCCGGTACAGATGAAGAAGAGAAGAACGACATCGCTACAGCTCTGCTATACCAATCTCTACCGAGAACCTGGTGTTACAGATCGAGGAAGACGACTCTAAAGATATTTGGGAAGCCATCAAGACAAGGAATCTCGGTGCTGGCGTGTGAGGATAGCTCGCCTACAAACGTTGATGAACGAAGTTCGATCGTCGAGCATGAATGAATCAGAAACCATCGATGACTTCTCTGCAAAGATAACGGAACTGAAGTCAAGAGCAGCTACGTTGGGACGAGCATAGAAGAATCAAAGATTGTGAAGAAGTTCCTTGATAGTTTACCGTTCAGTTTATTCACATGACTGCATCTTTAGAGCAAATGCTGGACTTGAATAATACTACGTTCAAGACGGATTGGGAGACTCAAAGCATATGAAGAACGAGTCAAACGAAAGGAAGATCAAGGGCAACAAGAAAATCTTTTATTCTCCACTCGAGAAGGTTCGAATGGACAAGGAAGCTCAACAGGGCGTGGAAGAGGCTCGAACCGTGGGCGTGGTCGAGGAGGAAACGATGGAAGAGGACGAGGTAGAAGTAACACCGGTGAGAAAAAGGATTACTCAGATCATATGTTTCAACCGCAGAAGAAGGGTCACTTCAAATCAGGTGCCCCGAGAAGAAAGAAGAGAAACAAGAGCTAAATAAGACAGAGACAGAGGTAGCGTAAGCTGCGTTATACATGCATCAAGTTGTGTATCTCAACGAAGAAAAGGTCTTACCGAATTCACTAGAACCAAGCAAGAAAGAAGATGGTATGTGGTATCTGAACAACGGTAGCGAGCAATCACATGACTGGTGAAAGGTCTTACTTCTCGAGCTCAACGAGAACATCAAAGGAAAAGTCAAGTTCGAGACGGCTCGTATGTAGATATAAGCGGCAAAGGATCTATTCTCTTTGAAGCCAAGACAGGGAACGAAGCTCTAACCGACATATATTACATACCGAACTTGAGAAGTAACATACTAAGTCCGGGTCAAGCAACTGAACAAGGGTGTGACATAAGGATGAAAGAGAATTACCTCACCTTGAGAGATCCAAGCGGACTTTTGGTGAAAGTTCGAGAACTTCTAATCATCGTATAAGATATCACTCAAGGTCAGTAAACCTACTTGTCTACCGCGAAAGATCACGGAGGAACCATGGAGATGGCATGCGTCTTGGTCATATAAGCTTCAAGACAATAAGGACATGGCAAAACATGATATGGTTCGTGGCTTGCCTGAAATACATGAAGAGAAGCAGCTGTGTGACTCGTGTTTGGTTGGCAAGCAAACCACGCTTTCCTGCAGCAACGGCATATAGATCTTCGGTTGCTCTCGAACTGTTACACGCGGATCTTTGCCGTCCCATATCGCCGGCAACACAAGCTCACAACAAGTATATCTTCGTCATTGTTGATGACTGTACGAGATATATGTGGTCTATCTTGTTGAAAGAAAAGAGTGAAGCCTTTGACAGATTCAAGAGTTTTAAAACTCTTGTTGAGAAGGATGCAAGCAAGACAATTGGAACACTCCGTACGGACAGAGGAGGAGAATTCACGTCAAAGGATTTCTAAGACTTCGCAACAAACATGGCATCGCGCCATTTAACAGCACCATATACTCCACAACAGAATGGAGTTGTGGAGAGAAGGAATCGTACTTTAATGGAGATGACACGAAGCATGTTGAAAGCTATGAAGGTACCGAATTACATGTGGGGAGAAGCCGTACGACACGCAACATATGTGATCAATCGAGTTCCTACTAGAGCTTTGAAGAATAAAACTCCATCAAAGCTTGAAGGGAAGAAAGCCTAACGTAAGTCACATGAGAGTTTTCGGCTGTGTTGCTCATGCCAAAGTAGATTCAGTTCATCTAAGGAAACTTGATGATCGTTCTCAAGCTCTTGTCCATCTCGGAATCGAACCCGGCACGAAAGCTTATCGACTTTATAATCCTACTCTCGGAAGGATAGTCGTAAGTCGGGGCGTAATCTTCGACGAAGACTTGTTGGAATTGGAAGGAGCAGCTAAGGAAGGTCAAGGCGACTCTGGCATGTTTAAGTATGGCGTGGGGATTGGCTATGCGAAGGGAAGGGTCCGTTTATAGCCAGCACACAACAAGAAGAAACCACGATGCGAAACGAGCAGCAAGAAGACGAAACAGGTGTTACACACGCAGAACCCGATGTAACACACAACGAAGAAGAAGAAGCTGATCAAAGCTCGACACCGAAGCAAAGGCTCAACTTCGTCAAACAAGCAAACCTAGTTACCTTAATGACTACGTTTTACTTGCTGAGATAGAATGTGAGCTGTTGATTCATGATATCAACGATGAGCCAAAGAATTTCCAAGAAGCAAAGGGAGATAAAAGATGGGCGAAGGCATGTGAAGGCGAGATCCATTCTATCAACATAAACAAGACATGGGCGCTAATAGACAAGCCAGCTGGAGCAAAGATCATCGGCCTCAGTGGATCTTCAAGATCAAAAGAAACGCCGATGGTTCTATCAACAAGTTTAAAGCGAGACTTCGTAGCTAAAGGTTACGCATAAGAACATGGTATCGACTTTGGCGAAGTATTTGCTCTGTGGCTCGATTAGAGACCATAAGACTCGATTGGGTTAGCTGCTGCGAACAAGTGGGAGATTCACCATCTAGGCGTCAAGACAGCGTTCTTACATGGTGAGTTAAGCGAAGAAGTTTATGTGTCACAGCCTGAAGGGTTTGAAAAGAAGGGAGAAGAGCATAAGGTTTTCAAACTCTCCAAGGCCTTGTACGGGTTGAAACAAGCTCCACGAGCTTGGAACATAAAGCTTGATCGAACTCTGAAGCAACTAGGGTTCAAGAGGTGTTCAAAAGAAAATTCTGTCTACCGAAAGGATGATAAAGGAAAGATTCTTATCGTGGCTATATCGTTGGCGACTTGTTTGTTACCGGAGACTCTACGAAGGAAATTTCAGAGTTTAAGAAGAACATGTCGAAGAACTTTGAGATGTCTGATTTGTGTCTGTTAACTTACTATCTCGGATTGGAAGTAAAACATAGTCCTAGGTGTATCATGATTAACCAAGAAGCATACGCAAGGAGAGTGTTGGAGGAAGCTGCGATGATCGACCGCAACGCAACATGTATACCGATGGAGTTCGGTCTGCAACTCTCAAAAGGCCTCGGCGAACCGAGAGATAGATGCTACACTTTATCGAAGAAGAATTGGCTGTCTCGGATATCTTATGCATTCAAGACCAGACATGTGTTACGCAGTGGGAATCTTGAGTAGATATATGCACTCACCAAGAACGCCACACGGCAACGCATCAAGCAAGTGCTAAGGTATTTAAAGGAACGGTCGGTACGGGTTATCTTACAAGCAAGGTGGATCAATGAAACTCGTAGGATACGGTGGCGATAGTCACAACACGATCCGGACGATGGAAGAAGCACGACATGACACTTGTTTTGTCTAGAGAAACGCCAATAACTTGGTGCTCACGTAAGCAAGACACAAGATCTTTAAGCTCTTGCGGCGAGTATATGGCGACAACGGAAGCAGCAAAACAGGCAGTCTGGATACAAGATTTGATAAGTGAGATTACGGAAAAGAGCTGAAGAAGACACTGATTCGAGTGGACAACAAGTCAGCTATCTCACTAGCCAAGAATCCGTGTTTCACCGAAGGAGCAAGCATATTCACAAGAGGTTTCATTTCATTCGAGAGCGAGTGGAGCAAGGCGAGATCGATGTGGAATATGTACCGAACAAAGCGGACATCTTAACTAAAGCTTTAGCAAGAATCAAGTTCAAAGAGATGAGGAGCTGATTCAAGTTCAAGACTTAAGCAAAGATGGCTTGAAGCTTAGAAGGGAGAATGTTGGATAAGCTTCAAAGGTTACTTGGTAACCAAGTTATTCTTTATGTTAAAGTTGAATAACGTTAAAGATTAGGATTAAGACAAGTTTCCTTTTTCTTAGGTTTAGGTTTATGTTAAGTTTCTAGATCATTATGTAATAGGAAAAGCTAACTCCTATATAAAGAGATCAAAGAATAAGAAAGATCTTAAGAAGTTAAGAAAGAATAAAACAAAGTTAACGTTTTATTAAATCGCTTTGCAAACACACATACGATCTTTGGCAACTTTACTTTATTGGTTCTATTTCTACAGTGGATGAAAAGATTAAAATTTACATTTTTTGGGAATTCGTAAAAACAGACTTCTGGGGACAAAACTAAACGTTTCCCAACTGTTCTATAACGTGACACAGAACAGCATTAAATTTGGAATGTTTCCAAAGCTACAAGAAAAAAGGGTGCGTGTGTTCTCAAATTTCAAAGATCTAATATATGACGAAAACAAAAGGTATTCTTCATGAAAAATGTCATCTCTAAGTTATATAAGGTCGTCAAAATATTTGTAAGAATATGAAGTTTAGGATCCAATATATATTATTCTACTTCGATAAGCAGCTTGCATTTTTGTTTATATTGAATGGACTGTTAGAAAAACGTCAACAAAACCTGTTAGAGTATAAGTAGTACAGATCAGCTGTATGGAGAAGCTAAGATTCTTGTTCGTAACTAGTACTCACAAGTCAACAAAGTACCAAATAAATAATCATCTTAACATGTCAGTTGTATTGTTTAATTTGTAGTATAATTTATGAAAAATTCAGGCGTAGAAAATACAGAAGACAAACATACAAGAAAGTAAAACAGATTCCTTGACCTATGTGCTGCTATATAATATAGTCATCGTATAACATTTTCAAACGGCCATGCGTCAGATCATGATTAATTATCAGTGTAATTTGAATATTTTACTGTATAAGAAAACAAAACTGAATTATAAAACTTAATATATGTTTTTGTAATTGAACTCTATACTAGCTGAAATAAACAAAATGCAAAGAAACAAATTAGTTAATTATATAAAAGACGAAAAGATGCAAGAGAAATAAGATTATTAAGAAGTTTGCGTTTTGTTGAGAATCACATAAAATTTTATAGGATTTTCCAGTTACGTTTACTGTGTATATATAACTTCTGTCTTGTCCATGCATGTTCACAAAATTTGTCTTTGCTTATTAATGTCAAACGTCATTCTCCATGATAAAACAAGACAACATAATCTGTTCTCCACGATAAAAACAAGACACACAAAATCTACCGTTCTTTTCAAACAAAGTCTTGTTAGATATTGTTGTGTGTAACTATTTTGCAATAATCTTCACACAAATCAAGTTCAAGGCATGGGACTAAACTAGCAAAATATGTGAAACTGTGATATTTTCACTAAAGAAAATAATGCTACATTTTTTTGAGCAACACAAAATAATGCTACATTATTCACTTTAAAACTATGATTTCCTAATCGCTTTATTCGTAAATCCTAAAGGCAGTTATGGATTCTTATTGATGGATTTCTCCAACGATTATAGGGATCGATGGAATACTAGAAGATTAAGAGCACCTCCAACCATCGATATTCAATGGGTTTTTTAGCATTGAAATTAAAGAAAAAATTAAAAAATTACAAGAGAAACAAGAAAAAGTATCTTAAAAATGATAGTATTAGATACTCTTTAAAACTTAGGACACTACATGTCTATTTTTAATTGATTCACTTTATCAAAAATAATTAATTTTAATTAGATTATTAAATTAATATCAGAATAATATTCTTTAGCTAGTTACTCTTACATAAGAAACTTACCATTGAGATTGCTCTGATGCGTCCACAATTATTACATGGGATGCATGTATATTGTAGAATCAAGTTTTCGGATAATTCGTTAGAGCATCCCTAATGTAATACTTCATTTTTTTCCTTTAAAATAAAATAAAAGAGAATATGAAATAAAAGTGTTTTAACTCTATTATATTTCTTAATCCATAATGAAATAGTGAACAGACAAAAAATAAATTATGTACCGAAAGATTTTTACTTCATATTTCATTTTATTATATTTTAGAATAAAAATGGAGTGAAGCTGGAAATGTCTTTATGCTAAATTGTCTACAGTGAAGTCGTATTTTGTATTATGCTATATAATATAATTTTGAGTGATGATGTGTAATAGCTGATGGAAAAAGCTAATTAGCATGGTTTATTATTGATGTTGTTATGATAATAATTTAAGGATTCAGAAGAATCTCCGTATTTATCACTAAAAGAAGTATAAACATGTGTCGGTTTACTAAATCTCAAGCTACTAAATTAGTTTTGGGAGTGGAAGTGAACCAAACCTCTGGGAAAAAGTGAAGAAAAAGAAGACAAGAAGAAAAAGACAATGTGATGATTAATTACTTGTTCTGCTTGAACACTCCACTCTACACATGTCGATTATCATATTGTTAGCAAAACCTCTTCTTTTTTTTTTCTTCTTTTTTTGTTAAAAAGCATCTTCTATTGTTCATTATAAAAACAGGAAGTCTCAGTATTTTTCCCTTACTCGTAGGATATACAAGAGTTTTTTACATAACCAGAATAAATAATATACCGAAACCTAAATTAATATTCGAAGTACTTTAAAGCTGGATATTGTTTCCATTTAAGGCGTCTACAATAGCTAACTCGAAAGGCAATCGTGACATCGACCCATAGAAAGATCCTCTACCATTCCAGCTCAACATCCAACCACTTGGACTTGGTGTAGAAGAGGAATCAGACTCTACACGACACAAGGTACGAGTAGGTCAAATTAATTAGTACACATTTATAACTTATGTTCAGATATTACGTACGCATTTTGTTTGCCTTCTAGATGATTGACCCAAACTTTAAAGAAAAAAATGGTTCGACTCCAAAAGTATGAAGTTTAAATATTACCAAATGTGACATACTTATCTATCTATATAACCTAGGGGTAGACGCAAGAAGAGTACTTGCATTTTTACGTATATTTGATATTTGCCTTGCCTTAAATGAGTAATGAATTTTCGGATTTGTATTTGCCTTGTCGGAAACAAGTATCTGTTATTTCGAATACTTGTCCAAAATATATTACTTGCAAATTACTTGCATTGTTCGATTACTTACTACTTACAAATACTTATGAATAATTTGGATATATTTCCAAGTTTCTAACAATTACTTGATAGATAATATTCTATAAGAAAATGTTATATTTTGTTTTGTTTACTCGATTTGGTAAAAACATGAGAATTATTTGAAATAAAATATTTACATCTAATATAAAAAAAAGAATATAATACATATATTTCGATATGAAAGTACTGTTTACTTCTTACAATAAAGAAATATCAGTTTAGGACTTTGGTTTTTATGGTTTGTTTATCATTTTTCAGTTGCAAAACAAGTAACGAATGATATCAAGGCGAGTCTTTAATTTTTTTTGTGATACTTGTTACTTGCCTTATACTTGCAAGTAGCAAAATTCAACGACTCATTCTTAACTTGACAACGACGAACAGTTAAAAAAATGAGGCGAATACGGATCAAGTAACGGGTATAAAGCAAGTAGGTAGCCCTAATATAACCCATTATTAGCTGCCCTTTACTCATAAAAGTACAAAGACATTTTAGAATAAATCAGAGTATGAAGACATTATGTACGTATGAATAATTTTATTTGATAGATAATTGAATACAGTACATTAATATGTGCGCTAAAGTAGAAAGTAAATAATTAACTGTATTTTTAAATATATTTTAGGTATTGATAATTGGAGCAGGAAAGGAATTTATCTATCTCCTAATTAACTGGCTTCAAAATAAAAAAAAATATTGCTACAAAATTTTCTTCACAAGGTAGTACAATAATGCAAATATCGAGTGTTAGGTGCGCTGATTGATAAAGTTGTGGAAAAGAGAGTACTATGATAGAGATTGATCTTATTTGCATCAGACGGACACGTAAGCTGTGTTTTCAAGAAACTAAGAATCAGAACCGAAGTATGTGTTAGATTGCATATAGATAAGGATATTGCAATCCGATTCTAAATTTACTGCGGTTGGGACCATGAAAAACACTCATACAAACCGGAGATTCTAGCTCTGGTGGTAAAACTCACTTGGTGATGCTATACTGTCGAATCAAATGCAGAAAATTAATATTTCGGCATTAGAGATAAAGAGGCCGAATACGTGTAGCGTGATTAGTCTGAATTCTCTGTGAAGGCGGGATATCTGTATAATTCAAAAAAAAAAAGAAAAACACTCATACATGTTTTATTAAGAAATAGTATTTCTGCAGTTGTAAAACGAAACAATGTTTTTTTTTTCGCTAAACACAATTTTCTATTTTTCTTCTATTTATATGTAGAATAACACATATATAAGAAATATAAATCTATTGTTATTTTGTTTTTGGTTAGATGAGGTTAAAATAACTAAATAAACTAGTCACTTAACTAACTTCCTTATCGATTGATGGGATTGTGGGGACCTTAACGAAACAAAATTCAAGCAAAAACATGGGTGACTGAACATATCATTTATAACTTCAACTACAAGAGAAGACGAAGATCATTGTTTGTGATTTGTCAAAAGTGTGGTCCAGTTTTGACATCATAGATAGATGATGAGATCTATATCATACATATGATGACTAACAACAACCTGATTATCCACCAACTAATATATGCAAATCATTGTGCTTTCTACATTTGGTTACTTGAATAAGCATGGCTTAGAGTTTCGGTTTGTTATTGTAAGACTATTGATTCCAATCGTAGATGTGACTGGAAAAAACACTTTAGGAACAAGAAAGCTAGGATCAAACAGACACATGCATGAAACCTGAAATAACCAAAGGAAAGATGGTCAAGAATAAAAACATATATGAGAGTGCAAACAGAGTAATGTCTTGATCAAGAGAATTTATAATCCAACTCACTCTAATCTCGCAACTTGACCTTTTCAAGAAGTATTAGAACTATAATATATATACCTGTGGTTCAAAAAAAAAAAAAATATATATATATATATATATACCTTTTTGTCGCTAGATAATTTGGGCATGTACACTAGCTAAGCTCGTTATCATACACGTTATTCCAAGTATAGACTGTATCTTTCTTTGTAGTACTACTCGGGTTGATTGTATCCATGGATCTTCCCCCTTTGCATATACTGCCAGAGGTAAAAAACCAAAAAAAAAGAAAGCAAGAAGAATCTGATCTCACGCTTTACTCAAATTTGGAGATCAAAACCTTGTTGACGCTGAATGATACCGTACTATTTCTAAGAAAATTTCAAGCAAAAACTATCATCAGCAAAGTATTCAACTTACCTTGCGACAAAAGAATTCAGTTTCGTCAAGGTTTACATTCGAGTAAATACACATCATTTCAACCATAACTAGTGGCACAACACTGCCTACGAGGAACTAAAACAGAGAATGGCTCTACAATATTGCTTATCAAAGGAGTGATGACAGGAAATCCTAGTGTGCCTGTCAGGACCATGCATAACAACCGAGACTTTTGAATACGAGTGACCAAATAAGCCTAACATGATGGACCTAGCCATAAGTGAAGTTATAGAGACCTTTTGGTGATAGGTATCCCTATTTGTTTTTGGTCTGGAAATCAACTTTTCTAATGATTATTCCTTCCTTTTCAAATTACTTTTCAAATTAGATGTCACTCTCAGTTTTTCACAAGAAAAAAAGTTAAATATCCAATTTTGCCCTTATTTGACCAATAAATTTTCATTTTTCTTTTCATTTTTCTTAATTTATGTAAGAGTAAAAGGGATAAATTAATAACATAAATTGCATTAAAATGATATTTATTTTATAACAAAATTTTACTCTATAACAAGAGTTAAAATAAAATGGAGGGAATATATTCATTAAGAATATATTCACTCAATTCCACGAAAATTTTGGGATTCGTTTTACAATGATGCAAGTTTTATGTATTTAGTGTAATTTCTAACTTGTATATTTTCTTATTGATTAAGACAATTACTATTAAAATAAATTGAAATTTTCCGAAATTATTGAATTAAAAATAATTATTCTCAGTATTGTAAATCTATTCTAAAAATGTGTAAAAAGTTCAAAAGTTCTATATTTGTGGGACAGAGAAAGTAAATCGAAATCATGAAATTAAATAATTAAAATCAAATACTTTTGTAAATATATTTATTCATGGGATAATTTGCAAAATACCCTATTTAGGATTTGAAATTTGATAACTGCATTTTCTATTTTACTTTTTGAAAAATACACTTCCTTAATTATGAATTGACTTTTTTATCCAAGATATTTCAATAATTAAGATATTAATTCGAAATTAATTTATAAATTCGTAATTAATAAAAATCCCTAAAAATAATATCATTAAAATTATATTTTGTTTAAATTTTATAATAACAAAGATAAATATGTGAATTATGATTTTTTTTTACTTTATCATGACGTTTATACATATTTCTCTTTATTTTATTTTCTTCAACTTATATAAACAATAAACAAGTTACGTTGTTAAAAAAAAACAAGTTATGTACGTTTGTCACTTTGTCCTTACAAATTTTCATCTCCCTTGAAATTGTTATCAATCTGAACCCAAGTAAGTTCTAATATTTTTGTGTTCACATATCTGTATATTTTTGATGTTTACCGGCCGTTCCCATAAGACCAATTATTTTTGATGTTTACCATTCCCATAAGACCAATTATTGATGCGTCAATGTGTCGTGTATGTGTAGTTTTGTGCCTCGTTTTACAAAAAATAGAAGGATTCATTAGGAAACCCCACGAATATTCTCGTAGATTGAACCTTTGAATATGAAAAAAATTTACAGTGATTACTATTGATACCGAAATCTTCATGAACCATCTGAACCATCTCGTCGAACTTCAAGCCTTCGTTAATGGTAAATAATTTACCTACTGATCTTGTATTCACCATGAATTTCCATGATTCGTTATTCAGCTTCCATTCTCCTAAAACTCTAGCCAAATACAACATGATTTTCCTAAAAGAAAAAAAAATAGAAATGTTGTCAGAATAAAATAGAATCAGAATTAGAAACTGACATTTGATTTATGAATCAACAAACCTCGAGATAAGAGGAAGAATATGTGAAAGGAGAAAAAAATTCAGAAATGGAGGACAAGATACGAGAAGACGAAGACCACGCGTTTCTTTATTTTTTTCAAAATAATAAAATAATTTAAATCATTTTTAAAATATTTTTTTCAAAAGATTCAAATTGTATTCTTATCCCTTCTCGAACTATTTTTTAAATCATTTTTAAAATAATATATTAGAAATAGAGAAATATTAAGAATGGGTAATTACGTAAATTTATGTATATATAAGTGTATTTTTCCAAAAATTTAAATAAAGGTGGAGTTTTCAAATTTTATTCTTATTTGAGTGTATTTCTCCAAATTTTCCCTTTATTCATTAAGAAGATAAACATAAAATTAAATAATTAAAAAAAAAAAAAAAAAATCAAACACACGTGCGTGTATATACAAAAATCAGAACCCTCCTCAAGCCAAGGATACCCTAAAGCGATGTTGGTGTAGAAGAAGTTTGAGAGGAAAAGTATGTTTGAACCGCTTTTATTATTTGTTGGTGGCTCAATTCATTTTAGGTTGCACGTTGGAGATGTGATTTTGATACTTCTAGAACAAGGGATTCCAGTACTGTTAGAACAAGTATCCCGACGATTCTCATCAAAGAAAAGAACCAAAAGAATTGAAGGAGTAGAAGACAAGATCAGTGCTCTGCCTGACGAATTGCTCGTGCAAATATTGTCTCATGTCCCAACAAAATATGCAGTGGCTACCATGATCTTATCAAAACGATGGAGGTATATTTGGACGATGGTGTCTAAGCTCGACTACCTGAATGATGATATTAAAAAATTAGGTTTCCTTGACTTTTTATTTGGAAGTAGTTATCAACGGTGGTTTTTACAGTTTATTGATGAGTCATTACAACTCCACAAGGCACCTGTATTAGAAAGACTAGCTATAGAACTCGGTCCGAGATGCCCTGATGATGTTGATGTCGACGTTGGAAAGTGGATTGAAAAAGCGGTTAATAGAAGAGTGCGTGAGATAGAGTTCATACTCAGGTGGTCTGCAGAGCATACCAGCTTGCCTAGGAGCCTTTACACATGCGATACGCTCGCCTCTTTAAGTCTTTCCGAGAAGATTCTCGTGGATGTTCCTTCTCTGGCTTGCCTCCCATCCCTGAAAGATCTTGAACTTCACTCTGTGGTGTACAAAGATGAAGATTCTCTTGCTCGGCTTTTATCAAGTTGTCCTAATCTCAAACATTTGAGTGTAGCACGAAGTCCCCAAGACAACGTGAAACGTTTCGATATAAAAGCACCATTATTAGAAAGCTTATCCTATGTGTATGTGGAGTTAAGATCACACAACGAAGGAGGCATTGGTGGGGGGACTTTGGTTATAGATTCTCCCGCTTTAGAGGAAATCTCAATGGCTGATTACTCGGGGGACTCTTGCTTCATTGAGAACAAACCTCACCTTGACAGGGCATTTATTAGCGGTTTTTGTTACCCTGATAACAAGTTTAGGACATGTCTTTCCTCAGTCAGATACCTGGAGTTAGTTTTGAACTTTGCAACGGTATGCAATGCTCTTCTTCAGTTTCATTAGCATGATCACATTTCTTATGGTTTTTACTTATGTGTTGTTTTCTGTTGTTCATTGCAGTTTGCGTGGTTTAACACTATTAACTTCTCTCAGCTTCTGGAATGTAAGATAAGACTTGAAGACAATTTAGACTGGTTAGAACCACTAATGTTTTTGCTTCGAAATTCTCCTAGTCTAAAAGTTCTTTCCATCGACAAGGTTTGTACTTTCCTTCATGCAGTTTTGATGAAGTAATCATTGAAAAATTTTCATTATATTATCCATTGTGGTCTTTTTACAGACATTCATTAGATATGCTGAGGAGTTGCCACTTTCATGGAACCAACCGAGTTCTGTTCCCGAATGTTTGTCAAGCCACCTAGAGATCTTTGAATGGAATGAATATGGAGGAAGAAACGAAGAGAAGGCATTGGCAAGATACATCTTTGCCAACTCTAACTGTTTACAGAGAGCTGGATTCTCCTTGAAATCAACGAGGAAAAAGAAGAAAATGATGGAAGAGTTAGAATCTATGTCTAGGATTTCAACATCATCCCAGCTTCTCTTCTCCACTGACTTGGAATATCTGAGCGTTCTATATGAAACGAGTGACTAGTCATATGTATCATGGATTGGAGGTGGACGTCCGGATATCCCTTTCAGGTCGGATCGAGTATTTTGAGTATTTTGATTTTTCGGGTATTTCCTTTAGGAGTATAGAATCCGTTCGCGTATATTTACATTTCAGGTCGGGTTCAAATACTTTTAGTTAGAATTTGGGGTAATTCGGATCGGGTTCGGTTATTTAATCTTATTAAGAAAAACAAGATCAGAATAAACATAGCTCATGAATCAAAACAAAAAAAAATCTAAATTAAATAGTAATATGTAGGTTGCAAGATAGAACAATATAATATTAAGGAAACAACAACTAAATAAGTTGTTAATCAAAGATGGAGAAATAAAAGACAGAACCATAAAGTATAAGGTGGAGATGGAGTTAGGTTTAACGTAAAACTATGAAGAAGAAAATGGATGAGTCTACACTATTATGAATTTAGGGTTATTATATAGATATTTCGGGTATTGAGTATTATCTGATCAGGTTCGGATATCTAATCTCCTCTGACTCAGTATCTGCTCGGATATTCCTATAGATTGGATCGGTTCGGTTGCATGGATCATGTGTATACACCTAATGAACAAGATGTACTTAAGTATCTAAACACATGAGATTAGGTCTGTTCGTTTAATAGCGCCCGTGGCAGCAATAGTTCAAAATAACAGTTATGATCACGGCAAATACACCAGTTGCAGCAAAGGAGATTTTTTTTTTCAGTCGGTACAGCAAGTAATAACAGCGGCAGATGCAACGTTAGAAATAACAGCGGCAGCGGCAATTCCGGTTTTCTGTCTCTAACCGATCCTTGGCGACTGACGCGGCGGCTAACGTACTTCCGTCGTAGCTTTATTTATTGCCGCTGATGCCAATTTCTGCCTTTTCAAAACGAACAGGCCTATTATGACACAAATCCATCATCCAAATCAAATCATCATAGTTAACAAAAACATTTCGCTATAACATTACAGACAATCCCATCATTCAAATCTCTGATCCTCCAGCCATTAATCCACCATACAACTCTCTGATGATCCTCTATTCTTCGAAAAGCTCTCCTGCAAACAAATTATTCACCAAGAAATCCTCCATGTAATTATAATTCTCCGGTACAAGTTTCTTAAACTTGAGATACTGCTCCTCCGCCTTGTCTTCCTCCTTCAGCAAAGTGTATATAGCTCCTTGACAAAAATACGGCCAGAAATCTCCTGGTTCATCTTCCACAAGCTCTTCATAAAGGTTCAGCGCTTCGCTATGTTCCCCTCTAACCACACGAATCTGAGCCACGAGATGCTTAAACTCACGATACTCCTTGCTCTTATTCTCCCTTTCGCATCTCAACATTGTTTCCTCGATTCTCCTCTCTACCTTTCTCCAATCACGACCTGCATCAGAATAAGCCACGACCAAGCCGTGATAAGCTTCAGCGCGAAGAGGGTCTTTAGCTAGAACCTTTTCCAGCACGGCTTTAGCTGATTCTGTATCTCCCTCGCAAGTTAAGTATCTGGCTTTCTGAACCGGCCATTTCGGTTCATCCGGTTCGAGTTTTATCAGACGGTCGATTAGTTTTACAGCTTCTGGAAGCTTATAAGATGTGACTTTTACCTCCACCAAGGAACGAAGAGAGTTCACGTCAGTAGGGTGAATGGCTAGATGCTCTTCGAGGGCTCTCTCTTTCTCTTCATAGGTGACGTGTTTGTTGCTTTCAGTTGACGAAGGAGGCGTCAGGGGAGCTGCGATGGCCGGAGGTTTGAGCTGGAGGTTGAGGGAGAGGAGAGCAGCGGCGGTTGTTAGAGTGATGCATGTGGACTTGAGGAAGCGTAAAGGTGAGGACTTTTTGAGAGGGATGATGAAGTTTTGAGATTTGGAAGAGGAAGAAGCTTTGATTGAAGGGTATCTGAAAGAGGAGTTTGGTCGGATTAAGAGTGAAGATTGTTTCGGGAAGGATTGAGAGGTGTGAGTGACGGAAAGGTGGAATGGTTGGTAATGAAGCTTCAATCTTCCCAGAGACTCCATGATTGTTGTTTGCAAGAAACCTTCAAAACCCTTATTGATCAGTAAAGAGAGATCTGAGGAGGAAGAAGAAGAAAAAAGATCAAAGAATCTCTACCTGTTTGCTTTTCAATACGACAGCGTTTTTTGTCTTTGATGGGCTTCAGTCTCACGCTCCATCTACTTGTTTAAGATATCATGAAACACATTGCAAGATCAAACACACGTTGAACATTCACTTTGGGTGTAAGAAACTGTAGTAACACTTTTGAACCACCACTGAACAAACTTGGTGGTGGTCGTGGTCGGAGACCGAAACCAAGAAACAAAAAAAAAACAACAGACACACGAAATAACGTACAAAGGCCTTTCCCTCTTTCTTTTCATTTCTATACATGAAATTATGTATACTAAAGGTTACAAAAACACCCAAGAAAAGTGAAGAAACCAGCTGCAGATTTTTTATCCAAACATTCATCTGCTGTTTCTTCTTTTACTAGTTCTTGTGGTTATATAAAAATGGATGAGGGTTTGGGTTAAAGGGAATACTCTGTTCCCGGCTTCTTGTGAAGAAAGGATGGTTCAGTGCTTCCCTTGCCTTGAGCCTCTCCGTTGGATCATAGCGAAGCAGCCCTTGTAATAGATCTATCAGATCACCAGCGGAGTGATCCACATGCTGCATGATCAGGTTCTGCAAATTTTTTTTAAAAAAAGTGGAGTTCCTCCTAATTTCAATATCACGGTTAAGTGAATGTCACTTCCAAAGTTATTTAATTTTGAGATTATTTACCGGTAACCGGGGAAGTTTCCATACAGCTTTCAAGCTGTCTCTCGACGTTGCACCTTCAGGCCAATCTAACTTTGCACCTCTCCTGAAGTATCTCTCCGGCCCGGCTGCAGGAGAACCGTTTTGATTTTGATATAAGAAATTAATTAAGTTCACTTTCATTTCCGCTGGTATCTGATGTTGGCTAATAAGATTGAAATTGTTGTTCTTACTCGGCTCTGAGCACCATATGAGGTGGCAATGGTCCTAGGACCCTTTCCATCATGGCCAAATGCTCCAAGTTTTCATGCGTTTGGAAAAGTGCCTCTCCTGCAAGTTTTATTTAGAAAAATTGTTTATGAAAAAATAGTGAAATGAATCTTGGTATACATAAAAACATGAAAAAGAGAAAGTTACTCACCGAACATAGTTCAACAAGTATGCAACCAATACTCCACAGGTCACATGGATAGTTCCATCCAACCCCTGCGATAAAGTTCCAAAACTATTAAATACCGATAGCTATACAAATAAATGTTATCCACACAGATGTGCCAAAAAAAAAGTCATTAAGAGTTTACCTAGGATAACTTCTGGTGCGCGGTAATGCCTTGTGGATACGATATAGTTATGGTCTTGATGTTCAAACGTTGTACTTCCAAAATCAATGAGCTTTATGGCACTTGACTTTGGCAGATTCTTGAAGTATGACCCGTCTTTAGTGGGTCGTGATAGAAACTAGATTATCATGACCACAAAGAGAGAAAAAGTTCAACCAACTTGAGTTGTACAAGTTCCTTACGGATGCGTAGCACATAAGCCATGGACTTACATGCTGTCCAGCTTAAAGATAACTGATTACTCACCTTATAATCAGGTATTTTGATATATTCAGACGATACCAGAAGAATGTTCTCCGGCTTCAAATCTGTGTGAATCAGCCGTAAATCGTGCATATCTGTCACGACAGAATGAGAAAAGGCTGAGTACACTAGTAAACAGAAGTCTCCAGAAATGCTGTCTGAGGAGATTGCAGTATCAAAAGAGAAACATTAAGTAAATACTACTAAATGCCTAAATCTCGTATCAAAAAGTTTCAGAAATTTGAAATGATCCATGGCACTAATGGACTAGTATATAGAAGAATGAGTCAAGAATAGTCCACACACATGCTACAGACTCCAAAAGTTGTCTGCCAAGCTCCCGAACAAGATCAATAGGAAATGAACGGTAGCTGTTTTTGCGGAGAAAATCATATAAGCTTGGTCCAAGCTTCTCAAACACCTGTCGAAACCATTTAAACCCACCCGCAAGTTCTTTTAACTCACACAATAATCGGGCATGATTTTCCCTCAAACGTATCAAGGATAACAGCACTTACAATACAAATATGATTACGATAGTCAAACCAATTCCGTATTTGCACACAACTGCAAGGAATGGAAGAGCTTATACGAAATGCAATACACTTAATACCATCCAAGAATTAGTTAAATGGAAAGAAATATTCTCACCGAGAACCACCAACATCATGCCTTGTAAGCCTTTGCAGCACGTCAATTTCAATCATGGCAGCTTCACGATACTTGTTCACGGACCGTATAACTTTGATCGCCACAGCTTCTTTGTTTTTATTATCGAAACATTCCAATACTTGTCCAAATGTACCTGCAAGAATACAATCCATTGCCAATGGATGATAAAATTACTAATCTTCTCCATACCGAGAAGAATAAAAAGCTAGCAGAATATAGTAATTCACAAGGATTATGTAAACATAAAAAGCAAAGAGGTAAAAAAACTAACCTTCACCCATTTTGCTGAGAATTTGATCTGCAAGCACAAGAGAACAGGCTTGTCAGTGTAACCTCCTCGGTGAAACAGATTAGGATGTGGAAAGATTCTGTAAAAAATAAGACTCACGTCGTGGAGTCAAAGTATCTCCAACGACAAAGACAAAGTGGCCGTCTTTATCATCTGGTCTCCAGGGAGGAGAGCCCTGACGAGGAAAGCCATTATAAAACATGTTCGGGTACACAAAACTGGGGGGAGCTACTCCACTTGCAAACTCTTGACCATAGTACAACGGAGGATGAAATACCTAAAGCCAATACAAACACACCACCTGTGTCATATACTTAAAAAAATCGAAACTTTTTTTTAAGAACACAATTCGAAGCATTATCCAAGAACAGACAACTGATTCGAATTGCAAAAGGATGTGGACGATTCGTTACCGTGGTTGGAGGAGGAGGAGGCGCAGCAGCATCCCAAACCAATCTCGGCCGTTTCCTCGGACGCTTATCGACGATCCGATGTGGGAATTCAACGTTCCGTTGAGTTTCCAGGATCATCGCGATCGAGCTAGGTTTCTCACGATGCACAGTGCTTTGCATTCAAAGGGCAAATCCTGAGCTGAAATCGAAAACCAGGTGGGATGAACATAGAGGCAAAGTGATGATTGAGGATGGTGATTCGAATCGAATTAAGGAGATAAGATTCTGAAATTCGAAAACCCTAAAATCTTTAATTGGGGGATCTACCTATCTTCAATAGGTAACTAAAAAAGGTGGGAAAAGTAACAGAAAAATATATATTAAAAAGCATAAAGTTAATGTAGCTTAGAAACTAACCGTAAATCTCTATCGCAGATTGAATTTAAATGAGAATCAGATCGGAAAAATTCGAAATAGTATTTCACTTAATTGTAATTCGAGCCAAAAAAAAAAAAATCTCAGGGGGAAAGATTTGACAGCGAAAGAGACTGAAAAGAAATAATAAGAGAGAGAGAGAGAGAGAAAACAGAAGAAAGAGAGCGAGCGAACCAAGGAAAGAGACGGCAGAGGAGAGAGAGTGAGGCTTTACAAGGATTTTAATGGGCTTTTATTAAAGGCCTTTTATTAAATATCTGTCAACTAAAGAACGAGACGAGGTTTATCATGTCCAGATACAAACAACGCGGAGTTTAGTTAAGAGAGCATCAAAACAACACAATGTTTCTAAAATACTCTCAATATGGAGGAGAGAGAGAGAGAGCGTTCCGAAGTTTTTCATGGGCTTTCTATCGAAGGCCTTTTCATAAAATATCTGTTAACTAAGAACGACATGCAGGCTAGCATGCCAGGGAAAAACAACCAGGAATGTAATTCTTAGAACACAAAACAACACCATGTTTACATCAGAGTCTCCTGATATGTAGGAGCGAGTTCGAACAGAAAGAGAGAACATCTGTAAGTGGCCATGGAGATAGCCGCCGCTAGCACCGTCTCCGTCGCGCCGCAGCCGTCCCGACTATCGAATGCCTTTCCCAGGAAGCTAGGTTCCGTCTCTTCTCTTCCATGCGCTTCCTTCAAGAGAAAACACTGCTCTGGAAACGCTACGCTTTGCGTGTCTTCGTCCTCCTCCATGGACGCCGTCGTCACCGCCGAGAAAATCTCGCCGGCGAGTTTCCTCGACAAGAGAGAAACCGGAGGAATTCTTCATTTCGTGAAGTATCAAGGGCTCGGCAATGACTTCATCTTGGTAATTTTGTCTCCATTAAAAAAAAAAATCAGAACTTTAATTTTGGGAATTTCAAAAAATCAAAACTTTAATTTTGGGAATTTCAGAAAAAGTCAAAACTTTTGTTTTGGACATTCCAGAAATCAAGACTTTATGTTTGGGTTTCGTTAGGTTGATAACAGAGACTCATCAGAACCTAAGATCACTCAAGAGCAGGCGGCGAAGCTGTGCGATAGAAACTTCGGCGTTGGCGCTGATGGAGTGATTTTCGCAATGCCAGGAGTCAATGGTACTGATTACACCATGAGGATATTCAACTCTGATGGAAGCGAACCAGAGGTGGGCCCTTTTCTGTAATAACGATATGTTTTTGAGTGAGTTCTTGTTTGCCCCTTTTGAAGTGCAACGGCCTTTTTTTTTTTGTGTGTTCTTGTAGATGTGTGGCAATGGAGTTAGATGCTTTGCAAGGTTCATTGCTGAGCTTGAGGACTTGCAAGGGAAAAACAGGTACTCTTTGTCTGTATTGAGAGCTCTGATGTTTATTCATGATTGCTATATATAAACTCTACTGTCTTTTTTATTGCTGTTTTGGTTAGTTTTACAATACATACCGGAGCTGGCCTGATTGTTCCTGAAATTCAGGATGATGGACAGGTAAACCATCTCCTTTAGTCAATGTATACATGATGATGGGTGAGGTAAAGCTTGGATTTTTATCGGTTGTTTTACTGCATAGGTTAAGGTTGACATGGGCATACCGATTCTAAAAGCACAAGATGTGCCCACTAAGTTGCCAGGAAACAAAGGTGAAGCTGTTATTCAAGCAGAACTAGTTGTTGATGGAGTGAGCTGGAATGTGACGTGTGTTAGTATGGGAAATCCTCATTGTGTCACATTTGGTACTAAGGGTGGACCGGTGCGTGTTTGCACTTGCTAGACTTATCATTCTGTGATTTTTTTATCAACACATGGAGTTTTTTTTCTCATTGTTTTGTAATTTTCCTTTGTGTTAGAACCAGAAACTGAAAGTTGACGATTTGAACTTGCCAGAGATTGGTCCAAAGTTCGAGCATCATGAAATGTTTCCAGCTAGAACCAACACAGGTTAGTGGATATTCATTAGAAGATTAATCCAAGTTTCTCGATTATATCTTGGATTCAGACCTTTTGAGTTGTCTTTTGCATTTGGTCTGCAGAGTTTGTGGAAGTCTTATCACGTTCTCATTTGAAAATGCGTGTGTGGGAGCGTGGAGCAGGTCAGCTAATCGTTCAAATCAATATCTCAGTAAATTATCAGCTCTCTATGTTTCCTTATAAGCTTTAGCATACTTGAAAAAATACAGGAGCGACTTTGGCATGTGGAACTGGAGCCTGCGCTCTGGTTGTTGCAGCTGTCCTTGAAGGTCGAGCCAACAGGGTAAGTTTGGATTATTTACATGAATCATGATAGTTTAGGGAAATAGATGTTTTGTACTAAAAACACAGTTTTGAAGTTTCATTTGTGTCAGAAGTTTGAATTGGTTGGTGGTTGACTTTCATTTATTGTATACTCACTTTAATTTATATAAGCGTCACACATGTGAACTTGTGAAGTAATGGGGAGGGAGTTGGTTTCATTTCACATATCTGAGTTTATATAAGCTTTCATGAGCTAAGATTTGGCTGCATTGGGTTATTATATATACACACACATTGACCTCGAGCTTTGTATTGGTCATGTTGGAACAGAAATGCACGGTTGATCTGCCGGGCGGACCGTTGGAGATAGAGTGGAAGCAAGAAGACAATCATATCTACATGACGGGTCCTGCAGAAGCTGTCTTCTACGGATCAGCGTTGCTCTAAGGGGTCCTTCACGGCCAATGACTTGTCTCTCACCAATCAGTCAATCACCATTGTTGTTCTTCATGGAACTGATCTTATGAATATTGTTTTATGTACCTTTATTATATTGCGAAGTTTAGGAGGTGTCAACAACGAACCAAACTCAGTAAGATGATGTTTATATAACATTATCTAACAAAAAACACAACTAAAAACGACTGAATATAATCCTGACTCAAATATCTGGAGAAATGCTTAGTTATTAAAAGCTTATAATCAACGTCAATGCAACATAACATAAGCATCACAAAACTAAAAACGAGATTAATTTAAAGGGACAAGATTTAGGCGACAAGTAAAACATCTAAACACTCAAAAGAAAGGCTAATAATATAAATGATTCACTCGTTAGGGTGAAAGCCTTTGAGGGTCACGAGGGAAAAGGGATGTTTTACGGATGTTGTTCAGTGCGCAGAATAGCATGACCACTCGCTCCAGCCCAACTCCGAACCCACCGTGTGGTGGCGATCCGTACCTGTAAAAAAACGTTTATTTGTCTGCTAAGAGTACAACTCATATATATATATAAACAAAGAAACAGAACCCAATTTTGTAAATTTACTTGAATGAATCTATGTATGTGGATATTGTCTTGACATCAATGCCGCATTCTACTGCACGTTTCTCCAAGACTTCTGGGATATGGACACGTTGTCCTCCTGACATGATCTCCTCACCTAGAACACAACCACAGTATACTCAGTATCAAATGATGTATAGTAACATAATTGGTGAGAACATGACAAGTTAATAAGATGTTAACTCTGATGAAGACATCAAAGGAGTTGCTGTAAAGAGGATTATCAGCACAAGGCAAGGTGTAGAAAGGCCTAACCGCTGTTGGATACCGATGCAGAATATAAAACTCAGTCTTGTACCTTAACAACACGAAAAAAACTTTTGTAACACTGAGATACAACAGACCTAAAAATCATTTACAAAAACATAGAAAGTGATGGATTACTTTTCCAATACAAGTTGGCCAAGTTTTCTCTCAGATTCAGTGTTTAGATCGCCAAGAGGATCAACCTCCACACCAGCTTCCTGTCAACACATCAACATATAACAATTATTATTTGATAGACCATTTGAAAAAAATAAAATGAAAAAATATATACCTTAAGCATCTGAATCCCTTCTTCAAAGGTTAACCTCAATGTTTTTTCAAGAAACTGCATTTTTTTAGCGTAAATCATCAGAATCCAACTAATATACAAAAGAAAAAAAAAATCAGTTTTAATACCTTCAAAGGTTCAAATGGGTATTGCTTTCCAACAGCTTCGAGTTCCTTTTTGCACTTTTCATTCAACTCAGTGAATATAAACACAAACAACTCGTCCACAAGGTCCATTATCTGTGCACACAAACAAAGAAGATATTAGATTACCACCAAACGCATAATAGAACATAAAATTTACTATTTCATTAACAGAGCACAAAGCTTTTTACCTCAGAATAGTGTCTATGAATCTCCATCTCCACATCAAGACCCACGAATTCACAGAGATGCCTATGAGTGAACGAGTCTTCAGCTCTGAAAACAGGACATACCTCAAAGACGCGTCGCAGGTCACCGTTTATAGCCATTTGCTTGTGAAGCTGAGGAGACTGAGCCAGGCAAGCAGGTTGTCCCTTGTAGTCTAGCTTAAACACAGCGGAACCTCCTTCACTACTGCCAGCCATCAGTTTCGGTGTGTGGATACTAACGAAACCCATGGATAGTAACTTTCCTCTGAAAAGCTACAAAAAGAAAAAAAAAAGTAATATCTAATTCAGCAGAAGCAACAAAAAGATCAAAACATATCAACAAGTAAATCTTTTAACCAACAATCAACTTAATAATTTTGTTCATCAAAAAATAATTTAGGCTTTGAAAACAAATATCAAAATCTAGTAATATTTAAATGAGAATTAGAAATTTTGGCATGGATCTCTCAAGTTTTTCTAGAGACTCTCCCATTTAAACATTATTACATTTGGTAAGAAGCTCTCGTTGAGAGACCCAATGCAGATGGCTATGCGTATGAGCGCTGCTCTAAGGGTATCTCTAACCCACTCCATTTTTTTCTCTAAAATGAAGTAAAATTAGCTATGGAATAAAGAATGACCTAGACCTACTCCATCTTCTACTCCATAATAAAATTTATTCTATAATTGGAATAATTTATTTTTTATTTGTTAATTACTCCATGATAGAGTAAGAAATGGAGTAGGGTTAGAACAAATTTACTCTATAATTACGGTCAGTGACTTGCCTCCACGGTTGTTACTTTTGGATCTGTGTGTTGTACTCTAAACGTGCTAAGCCCTTACCTCTCCAACCTAGAATACTGTTTTATGCACGTTTATTATATTGCGAAGTTACCATGTCAACACATAAACGAACTTTTTAGGCTTTTTGATATGGTTACTGGTTAGGAATCAGTTCCACAGAATCGGTTTCCAACCCCATAATATATTCCTAAAATAACACAACTCTCTTTAGTCATGGGTTCTTTCACTAACATCAGTTAGCCTATCTCACAAGTCACAACAAAGATAATGTCAACGTGGTTTTACAGCTTCTAGAAAGCCACTGTCCAAGTTACTTCCAGGAAGTGAAGAAAAATATGAAGGTACAGGAGACGATGACGACGACGATGTTTTGGTGTAGAGTAACGTCGTTGTCTCTGAGAACATATCGGTCTCCTTCACAGATTGGCAAATGCTTTCGAGCTCCTTCACCACTTTTGACATCGATGGTCTCATCTCTGGTCTATCTTCACAACACCATAACGCCAATGCCGCCAGCTTCACCACTTTATCTGGCGAACTTTGTCCCATCCGACTATCCGCCATTGACTGAACCGTTCCACATTCGTTTGCCATCCTCACCTGTATCATATTGTGAAGAAAAAAAGTCTTAAGGACCCAAGAGATCTAGGTAGCTCCTTTATCATGTTTGTGAGGGATGCTCAGTACCTCACGGATAATATGTGTACCCTCAAAGAATGGGTGCATTCCAGTCAAGAGCTCAAGCAACACCACTCCGAAACTGTACACATCGCTCTTTACCGTCAGTTGCCGAGTCATGAAGTACTCTGGATCCAGATATCCCTGCGCATATATACAACAACATGTACTGTTTTCTCAAAAGCCACTTGGTTATACAGAATCAAATATCGACCAGTGTGCCAGTTTGGGGGGACTCACCGGTGTTCCTCTCACTACGGTTGATACATGAGCCGGCTCACGATCTCCTTCCCCAAAATCTGGAGCCAGCCGTGACAATCCAAAATCAGCAACTTTAGCATGAAGCTGACAGTCCAAGAGTATGTTGCTCGTTTTGATATCACGGTGAATAACAGGTGGATTTGCTTCAGCGTGAAGGTACAGGATCCCTTTAGCTGCACCCAAAGCCACTTGTGCCCTCATGTTAAAGCTCAATGTTTCCGTAGCATTAGCTGCATGGTAATGTGAAAAAACACATTGAAACATTGATGCGGAAGCATATAGGCAAACGTTGAAGACCTATAACAAACATGAAGCTAGTTTCAAGTCTTAAAAGTAATGTTCGAGAAATAGCTAGGCCGTGATTAAGCCTTTTTAGATCAATTTTTTGGACTCATAGACGGATTTTTTTTAATCGTTTTAGAAAAATCGTTTTGTTTAGGTCCAATTTGCAGCGCCTAAACTGATATTTAGAACTAATGCTTGAAAGTATAGAAGAGGAACTTGGAGGAACAGTACTTACCTGAAAGCCAATCACGCACATTGCCATTAGACATATACTCATATACCAGCATCTGTGCAAGGACCAAACCGCACAAGTATATAAATTAGTCCAAAAACATAGAAATAACGCTAAGTAACTAAGTTCATATGAAAAAGGACGTGTACTTGTTCCCCGATGTCACTACTGTAGCCAACCAGTGACACAAGATTCCGGTGATGTAACCTGGAAAGCAGATCAATCTCATTCAGAAACTCTTTCTCGCTCTGCAGAGAAGTTTCTTCTCCTCGTTTGATGGCAACTACGGTTTTATTTGGCAAAATGCCTTTGTAGACCTTTCCATAGCTACCTCTACCGATCACTGCAGAACCATCAAACCCATTAGTTGCATCCGACAGTTCTATAAAACTGAACTTCTTCACCCCTTCGATTTCCCGAGATATTGTTCTGACTGAAAGACATAAAGACACAGTCCTTAGTTTCTTGGTTAAAAGATGAAACGCATACATAAAAGCCACTGCTTAGTTGCTTACAGACACGTTTTCTGGTGAGTCCATGCAGATTCCCATGACGTTTCCTAACATATAGAAGTGTTGCACTCACTGAAATGACAGTTGCAGCAACGATAGAGGCTGCCACTATCATCACCCATCCAACCGTGCTGATCCCACTCTCTCCAGCTAGCAAATCAGCTGCATCCAAAGATTTAGATATGAATATTATTGAAACAGTTCTCTCTTTTTTTTGTTAAGATTAGGTGTGAACACTGTACCATAAGGTCCTTCAAGAGGGAAGTCTAGTAGCTCATAGGGTCCAAAAAAATCATTACGAGGAAAAGTCCATGAAGTAAACCTTCCCCTGATACGTATGACTTCGCTAACGTTAAATATTGTTTTGCCATTGGGAATTAGCTTTATGTTCATCCGTAGACGCAGCTTGTTCTCATCAACAACTCTATCAATTGCTAGTTGATGAGTTTCTAATTGTAGGGACGTGGTTATGTACTCCATGAATTGATGTTCAATATATGGAGTGAAGAAGAAGAAGCTACGGCTCTTTAGCCTATAATCGATCAAAAGAGGCGCTGCACAAAAGCAGAGTCCTGGGGAGACTAGCACCTTCTCATAGGGACATGACACATTACTGCATGGTGTGTGTTCTGGTTTGGTAGGTGTTTGCTTTTTCTCGCCGCAGATATATTGGAAGAGCTGTTTAACAATGGGAATGCTTGTACTTTTGCATATTGGGTTGCCACGAAGACTTTTGACACAAGGAAAAACAAAAAGTAGCTTTAGTAGCTAGCAAAAAAAAACAGTATAAACTTTAACTTGCTTCGACATGAACAAAGAAAACTCACTATAGGGTAACATTTTCTGGTGTTCTTAGGTTTGCTGTAGCATCAGAGAAGTTATTGTTCCTGAGATCACTGCGCATGCATCCAAAAGAGGTTTAAGATTCTAAGAATGAAGTATGAAGACCAGAAAACTATTGAGTATTAACATAAAAAATAAAAACAAAGAGCTGAGATCATACACTTGCAGTTTGTTATTCTCGAAAGACTTGTTCTCCCAAATTTCTGTTGGGACAGAACCAGATAAACTGTTGTTCTCAAGTGAACTGTTATAGATGACAATAAAAAAAAAAATCTTACATAGTACTCATAAAATGATTGGAATATACAATGAATGTTTACATACAGTAACTGAAGAGAGTCCAACTCCGAGAAACTTTGTGGTATAGTTCCAGTGAGGTTGTTATAAGATAGTTCACTGCAGAAAAAATCAACGGTTTAAGTATTTGTAGTAAAGTGTTACTAGGAGTAAGATTCCGAAATGTGCCTACATTGTTGTCATATTATCAGATAGCTTAGATTCTGGTATAGTGCCTGTGAGCTTGTTCCAACTCAGATCTCTGTAAAAGAAGTTCATTAGTATTGTTAAGGATCAAGAGCTCAAAGACTAGCAAAGAGGATCATACAACTCTACACAAATACCAGACATAGACACTTACAAATAGCTAAGATTTTTTATACTGCTTAAATCAGGAATTGATCCTTGTAGTCCACAGTTCCTTAAACTTCTGCCGAGTTGAAAACATGAGAACGCAAACAATAATTCAGCGCACAGGTGAAACAAGTAAAGAAACCCGAGCCATGTGGATATTTCAGAAAGCCTTACAATCTTACTAATCTAGAAAACTTTCCATAAGCCTCTGGAATCTCAGAACCTTCGAAGTTGTTGTTATCCATCTGACTGCATAAGCAGAATACTAGCTTAGCAACTTTGCATTGTTCCTTACAGGCCAACGAAAAGATTATACTTTCCCAGTTAAAGATAAACCATGGGAACAAAATATGGCAAAAGGTACATACAGAATGGTCAAGGATGGCAGTCGAGCTAACTCTTGCGGCAAAGACCCAGTCAAGTTATTATTGTCCAGTATCCTACGAGATTTATTCCATCAACATTGAAACTTGACAGACAGTATCCAAAAGTTAAATCAAGAAAACACAAAAAGAAAAAACTCACAGGTGAGCAAGGTTGTTCAGTTTGGATAGCTCCAGAGGAACTTCTCCGTTTAAAGTGTTATTGTTTAAGTGGCTGAAGATCCAATAGCCACTGGTGAGTAAAGGATGAACCACAAATGACTGCTAATTTTGCTACGAAGAAGATAATACCTAACGGCAAACTTACAGATGTTTTATGCTTGTCATGTTTCCAAATGCATGTGGAACTGAACCTGTTATGTTGTTCTCATCTACTTGAAGCCTGTTTAAATTTCGAAGGTTACCAAGTTCAGGGGGCAAACTACCTGTGAGTTTGTTCCCATTCAGCAGTCTGTTCAAATAATGTAGCAACGAGTCAATTCAAGTGGAATTGTGGCTCCACATAAACAGAGAAAACAAGTAGGCATGCTATGCTTTCCTCTGTCCAGAGCCTTCTTTAAAACTACCCCAGAAGTGAATGAAGCTAAACAAAGAAAAATGAGAACAAGAAGGCAAGAGAAAGGACATCATGTGATCCAACTTACAGGAGTTTCAAAGAGGAAATTTTTCCTATCTCCATAGGAATACGCCCAGTTATGTTGTTCCACATCACATTACTTCAACAAGGTAACCCAAAAGAAAAAAAAAAGGTTTTTCAGTATGCAATCAAGACAAACTGGAAGCCAATCACAAGAACCAAATGAAATAGTGTATTAGACTCCACATCTTACAGGATTTCGAGATATGATAACTGGCCAACTTCAGGAGATAGCTCTCCAGATAAATTCAGCCTCATCAATTGGCTGCATCGCAATATGTAAATGACAGGAGGTATATGCATAATATTGGCAGTATAATCCTTGCAAGAATGATGCTACGGCATTGCGTTAGTGATGCATAAACTAACTACCTTGCAGATTCAATTAATAAAGACAAGAAAAAGGAAAAAAGAAGAAGAAGAAATGTGACAAATGTTAATACAAGAGAGACATACAGCTCCCTGACGTGAAAGAGACCATCATCATGTGATCTCTCAAAGCATGTTACGCCAGTCCAGTTTGAATTACATGGGTCACCTTTTTCCCAGGTGCTTAAATTTCTCATCGGATCAATTAGACTCCTTTTGATCTCCCGTAAAGCAGTTACTGCAAAATGAATAAGAAAATATTAGCAAAGCTCTGGAAAGCAGTTTCCACGTTGTTGAATGACATAGAAGATTTCGGAGCCTGAAGAACAATGACCAATCAAGATAGTGACTATCAAACATTGAGAGGAAGACCAGTCACCATGTTTATGCAAATTGACATTATTGTTAATGTTATATGTATATGCCAAATTGTCAATAAATAAGCAGATGAATGTGTTGGTAAGCTTATGAAGTTCATAGGTACCTTAATTTTAGATAATTATATAAGATGTGAGGTTGTGGTGAAAAAAGAATCACCTTCTGAAGTATCAGTTCTTGAATCAGCTGAATGAAAGAGAAGACAACAAAATGCCACCAGGAATACTGAACAGCGTGTTTTTGAATTCATCACGATACCTAGAAAAAGGAAGACAGAGGTTCCTTTATTCTGCTGTAGCACAATGATCAAGTCATATCTCACAAGATAATAGTTTGGTCAAGGCAAATGTTATAAGTAATTATCAAGTCACCAGAAGAATAACCAATAAACACGTTTGGCCGAAGGAAGAAATCATAAAAGAATCCCCGTAAACTTCTTCAACGCCAAGGAAAAGAAGAAGCCTTTTTGGTCGTTCAGACATCGCTGTGTCCATAAAAAACTGCTGGGAGCAGAAACTTCATAATGACAGTGATCCAACGAGTAAAAAAAACATACCAGAAAGAGACTACACAAAGAAATTGTCAACAATGTGTTATTATATATCCTTATATAATGAAACTGGGTTTGAAACTTTCTTAAAACTTGACTTTCCTTGATAAATATATTGTCACTCCCCCTGAATAAACTAAACGGCTAATCCATGCCTAAAACACCCCTAAGATCACAGTGCAGATTACACACACACAAATAAATAAAACATATATTCCAAGTTGTCAATTTTATAATCCTTCAAGTTAAGTTGCAGACTGGTTGTCCACTTAGGCTGACCTGGTAATTTCAGCCGTACAGTTATTACCCTTTCCCAGTCTAAGCTCGGTTATTCTTTAATGGATCCGGTCTACAAACTTCCAAGAGAAAGCCAACACAAGAGTAAATAAGTTAGCGAAACTTCAGCTTATACTTTAAAAGAACATTCAGATAGAATAAAACACAGCAAAAAGGCAAGTAAGAACCTGTGTCATTAATGAATGGAG